>CAWUFW010001224.1:1152500-1575000 GCA_963921515.1 Calotriton arnoldi
GGGGAATGACTGCTACTCTGCTACTCTGCTGCCCTGCTGCCTGAGTTTAAAGGAATGGACCTGCATCTAGAACCCAGGACCACCAGAATGAATTCAAGGGCAAGTTAGCTGACCTCCTGATAAGACTCTCAGGGACAGAAAAGGATCCAACCACCATGAACCCTGCACCTGGACTCTGCCTGCTGTGAGTCCAGTTCCCCCAAAGTGGTGGCACCCCAGTCATGGACCCTTGGAAGAGGGTCTGAAGGTGCTTTGCAAGCACAACTGTAGTCCTAGCAGAACTGACACAGTTCGATGCATCACTTCGCAGCTCTGCCTCATAACCGCCACTGTGCGATGCATCCCCGACACAGGACCTTGCAGGTCCTTGGAACCGCCGCTGAATGATGCATCCTGGACACAGGGCCTCTCATAATAACTCCACAGCTCCTTGGAACCACCGCCGTGTGACACAACCTTGATGCAAGACCTCACATTGCAACCCTCAGTGCCTCAAAACCACAGCTGTGTGAAGCATCCTCAACGCATCATCGATGTAAAACATTTCAGCACTCCACAACCAGGATTTAAGGTATTTTGTTCAGTGGTCCTAACTTGGTCCCTGTTTCAGGCACATGCACCAGCGCAACTAAATAACTACAGTTGGCACTTTGTGCTTTTAAGCACTATTTACCTACATCTTAGCACAGTGCCAATCCTATGCTTAAAGACTTTGAGAGTGTCCAATGCAGGAGCTGCATTTCACCTAAACTTGAGAACAACCCAGAGTTCTCTGCTTCTTTTTTGCATAATTTATGCATCACTCTATGACTGAAAGGGTATTGTTTTGATTTATACTGGGTGCTCCCTTGTGTCTGGACAAAGCTATACCTCTCTGAAGAGCTCTAAGTAGAGCGAAACACTGTGTCAGGGGTTGCTTTTACTCATTTCAGGTTGGCTTGGTTGGTATTTCACCAATTCAAAGCTGTAATACTGTGCCTGGAGTGGGAATTGGCTTTTGTCATTTTACAGCTCGGCATGGACAGCACTGTGCTAGTCCTATGCTTAAAGACTTTTCTGTAGAAATTGCAAAAGACTTTGTCCCTTTCAATCTCGGCGTGGATGGCACTGTGCTAATCCTATGCTTTAAGACTTTGATAGTTAAGCAGACATTTGAGGTGAGCAGATCTAGAGTGTCGCTGGTGTTGAGAGTGCTCTATACAGGAGCTGCTTTTCACCTAAACTTGAGAAGTGAAAACACAGCTCCAGAAAAATCCCACACCAATTTTGAAAAATAGAATTACTTTTAATCAATTATTTGACACCAAAATGACAAAGAAAAATTAGTAGAGCCAAAGATATGCGATGTTTTAAGATTTAGGTAAATAGTGCCAACTGTAGTTATCTAGTTGCGCTGGTGCATGTGCCAGATACAGGAACTACCCAGAGTTCTCTGCTTCTTTTTTTTGCATAATTTATGCATCACTGAAAGGGTATTGACATCCCATTTTTTGACCGTTCAGGAATACGAGCATTTTTCGGGGACCAACGTAGGATAAGAGCACTACGCAGCGTATTGAGAGCACCTGACTGCGTGAACAACCACTCCACTATAATAATGCAGGTACAAAAGAAAAACTTGAAATATCAAAGACAAATGAGGATCTATTAAGATTCCATGTGATACTCGACCAGTAATAGTACAATGCATTATGGGACCTGTATTTTTAAAGAGCTGGTCACGTGACTTTGAGTACAAAACAAGCATGCACGATGCACTTTGCACTTTGCACTTTAATGACTTCCACCTGTGATCAAGGCCTCAGCCGAAACGCGTAAGGATTTGGAAATGCGAGCTGCTTTGTCTTTCGGAATAAATGCTCTGTATCCTGAAATGGGCCTCTCTGTGCTGTTTGTCATGTTGACTAATGATGGGCTGCTCCATGCCCATTGATTAAGAGGCCGCCCTGTAGGGTCGTGGGCTCCTTGTGCTTGGAGACTTTCGTTTTGGATATATATATATATATATATATATATATATATAATTCCTTTTCTCATAATCATTTGTTTGCTTAGAGGACAGTCATGTTGAGTGATTACCGTGGCACCTTGGATTTTCATTTTTGTGCATTGTAAATATCTGGGTGTTACCATGGATAAGTACGATTTGATATGAATACATTTTGACCTTGTGTTATAATTCTTTTTGTGTTTTTGGATATAATAAATCATGTGTAATACTTATTTATACAAATGTACCCCTCATATTTTAACTTTTGTTTGATAAAAGTGTGTAGTTAAGTTAGCAGATATATGTTTTACTGCCATTTTGAAAATGATTTTCCTTCAGGGGATTTTTTTGTATACAGATATAGATATCCAGTCTCCTGTGGGGTTACCGGGTGGCTGTATTGTAGTTGGTTTAACTTTAGCTCGGACACCAGTCCGAAAGGGCCTTTAATTTTGCTAAAGGTAAAAAGAATTTCCTCTTCTTCAGGGGTTAAAAAGATTTAAATTGAATGTCTGAACAAGAAACATTGAATTATACAGTTGACTATATTGCAAAGATAGCCAGTGGGCCTTCCTTATCAGGAAGTAGGAATTATACAGGAACCCCAACTCAAAATGACTTCCTGCTTCTTAATTTAGAAAGACTACAAAAAAAACTAGTCAGGACTAAGCTGCATGCTGAATTCCTAACAGATTGCCTAAATGCAAACATAATTCCCACAGGTTTGCAGGTAAAATACATACCTATCATTTTTGTAGATGATAATAAGTTTAACATAGGCTTCAGTTTTGTATCAAATAAATATTCTCGAATCTGGATGGGTTTAAGTATTGAAACAGCTCTAAGGCATATTAAGAAAATATGGAAAGAGATTTAAGAGCTGGAAAATAAACTAATGGATGATAAGATACTAGCAAATGCCAAAGAGTGTCTAGACAAACTACAAGCTACAATCAAGGATTTCCAAACATTTAATACACCGGCATTGACAGATAAAATACAAAAAGATAATAAAGTGCACAATAAGGAACAGACTCATTCCTTAAATATTAATCAAGCTCGAACCATCACGTTTTCAGATACTGGCTATGATTCAGAGGGGCATAATACTGCTTTAGGATACAGCACAATCCCTTCTTTCTCCCATCAATCCTTTTTAGGGCAAGGTCCAAGGAGACAATCACAAAGAGGATGATGGAGGGGGAACATGCAAGGATGGTACAGGAACCAGAACACTTCGAGTCAACGCCAGACCCGGAATCAATATTATGAGTGGTGAATGGGAATGATTACAACAGGGTCCCTGTACCTATATTTAACTTGTCAAAGTACACTCTAGGTTCTACAGAATTTGAAGTATTAAGTGCTGGATTATCTTTTGTCTCCACACACAGGAACGATCCATTTAACACTCAAGTTGAATTATTTTCTTTTTTTAGAACTATTAGAGTTGAATTATGTTTTCTTTCATGTGACTCTAACATTGCTAGTGACTCAACTGGGCTATATTGTCCATCCGCCTTCTACCCATCAAATAACTTGATGTCCACGGATATCATTACGATTGAGAATGTGGTACTTTCAGAGATACAAGCTCCGTTTAGGAAGCAAAAATCCATTAGATCTAATTTTTTAAGTAATCCAATGTCTGTACTTAAGAACGTATCCAGTCTAGATAATATTATAGTCAAACCAGCGGATAAGGGAGTAGGTACAGTTCCACAAAATAAATGTGATTATGATCTAGAAATCATGCTACAATTGAGTGTTGAAGAAACTATTAAATAATCTAACGAATACAATACACAAAATGATCTATGAACTTACAATACAAGGTTTGAATGAATCATGGCTGAGTGAAAATAAGTTTGCATATTTAAATAAACAGACTACTCCATTACAGCTCTATATAGATTGCCAAAAAAACACAAGAGCATTTTCAATCCACTGGAACGTCCAATAGTGGTGGTCTATAATTCTATTCTACAACCCATGGCACAATATGTGATCTTTTGGCATGATTCCCCATGTCTTTTTGCTTCTGACCTCCTGTTTTTGACTATGTGCTGCATTTTGCTTTTGCTGGTTTTAGGACTCTGGGCACTTTACCACTGTTGACCAGTGCTAAAGTGCAAGTGCACCCTGTGTATATTGTATTGGTGATTGCTTTATTCATGATGGTCATATACACCAGGTGTGCCCAAATGCTATTAGGGGGCCTCCAGCACTAATTGTGCCACCCACATGAGTAGCCCTTCAAACATGTCTCAGGCCTGCCACTTCAATGTCTGTGTGTGCAATTTTAAACTACCGTTTCGACCTGGCAAGTGCGCCCACTTGCCAGGCCCAAGCCTTTCCTTTTACTTTATTTAAGTCACCCATAAGGTAGGACGAAAGGCAGCCCAATGGGCAGGGTGCAGTGTATTTAAAAAGTAGGACATGTACTGATGTGTTTACATGCCCTAATAGTGAAATACTGCAAAAAAAAGAAATCCACTATTGCAATGACTATTTTTCCCATAGGGTAACATGTGGATTGCCATGAACTATCTTTTAAGTGTAATTTCCCATTGGGAACAGATGAAGATTTGGAGTTTGGGGTCTCTGAACTCACATTTTAAATGTACATCTTTTGGTGAATTTGTTTTTTAAATTGAGTGTTTGAAAATGCCACTTTTAGAAAGTGGACAATTTCTTACTTAACCACACTGTGCCTCTGCCTGTCTGTAGAAACCACGTCTGGATTAGATGACAGTTGGGCTCTTGGGCATTCACTCTAGATAGTCACACAAAAGGAGCTGAGGTGTTCCTTGCATATAGAGATAGGCCATCACCGGGCTGATGGGCCTTCTGGGGCTAGTGTTGTGGAAGCAGTTGTCACTGACACTTGAATAGGGCTGTGCCTGTCCTCACACAAAGCTGTCTCCACCCCGATATTGAGTGTCTGGAGCCACATCAGGGAAAGGCAGGGTCTTGTGCACTGCAAAGACTTTCCTTTTGAAGTTTGCCTACTTCAAAGACAAAAAGGGGTATACGTATTGGACCTTTGATACTCTCAAATCAGAACACTTCTGAAATTAGGCATTTCTGCCAGGAAGAAGAGCTGGAGGCTGTAGGGTGGACTGCCACTCTGCCTGTTGCTTTATTGTACTGGCCTGCTGCTTGCTGCTACTCTCCTGGGAGTGAAAGGACTGGGCTTTGCTTTATGTATCCTGCTTTCCAAGGTTCTCCATGGGCTTGTATGTGCTTGCTTCCTGTGAATAAGTCTCAGGGCCATAAAAGACTTCACTTACCAGTGCCTGGGCTCCTCTGCTGAGAGTCCTGATTTGCCAAGTGGTGCCAAATGCAAAAACATTGGCTGGGTCCAAACTGGGGTGGCGTAGTGGGCAAAAAAACGATGGATTTAACCCAGATCTTTTGACTGGGGGAGAATGTTTGCATTGTCAGCATTCCGTCCATCATTTGTTTGCTGCAACACTTTTCGCCCTAAGTGGGATGGGTATGCCCAGACGTGGGTCCCTTGCTCACTATGCCACTGGATTCAAGCTAGCCTGGCTGAAGAAGGGTGACATACCCTGAAACCGGTCCCAGGATGCTTGTTTCCGGTCCAGGGAGGACCTGGCCTGGCAGTTCAGTCTGGACTGTTCCCATGGGGCACAGGGTCAAGACTGATGTGCACATGGCTGGGTCCAAACTGGGGTGGCGTAGTGGGCAAAAAAACGATGGATTTAACTCAGATCTTTTGACTGGGGGAGAATGTTTGCATTGTCAGCATTCCGTCCATCATTTGTTTGCCAAGTGGTGCCAAACCCAGTCCCGGGGCCCTTGGAAGTAGAATCTTGTGAACTGAAAGAGAAAATCCATCCATCGACTCCCAGTGTCTGTTTTTATCAATGCATAGCTACAAACTTTGACGCGTCACCGCTGTCAGCACTGGAGAGTGGTTCCCGATCGGCGCATCGATCACAGCTTTCACTGCAGGCCCCTGCTCTCTGTCGCAGTGCATCAGAATACCTGCTGCAGCGAGAGTTATGAGCACCACAACACTGAAGTCCGTGACGCACTGCTCCAACTTCAACGCAGCACCTTCTTCATCGCTGTGGAATCGACACAGCCCATCAGAATTATCGACGCATTGTCCCTGGGGGCTGATTTCTTCATCAATGTTGCCCAGCACTAAGTAACTGAGGCCACATGTCCGGAGATCGATGCGTCACCTCACCTTCCAGTAAGGAACTGATGCATCACCTCCCCTGCGTAGCAGCAAGGAACTGATGCTTCACCTCCCCTGGCAGTAAGGAACTGACACATTGCTTTGTTCTTTTGGCACTTCACCTCCTCTCTGCCTTTTTCATCTTAGAATTTTGATGCGTCCAAGGTACTTTGTGCTAAAAGTGACGCACCCATAGATTTCTATGGACTGAACTGAATTAACCTTTGAAAAATGATATCTTTTCTTGTGTATGCTGGATGTTTGTTGTTTTGGTCTTGTTTTATTCATATAAATATTGGCTATTTTTCTAACCTTGTGTGGACTCATTTGTAGGGTTTTCACTGTGTATGTTTGTACAAATGCTTTACACCTTGTCTCTGAGATAACCCTGACTGCTCATGCCAGGCTACCAAGGGAGTGAGCAGGGGTTATCTTAGCTGTGTGACTCCCTTAATCTGACTAGAGTGAGGGTCTCTACTTGGACAGGGTGTGAACCAGTACCAACTAGAGACCTTATTTCTAACAATGTAGAATTCATTATAAAACCTTTTATCCTACTAACAAGATCATGTACCAAAGACAGAAGGGCAGTATTTAAACAGTTGGAAAATGAAAAGTTTAATTCTACCTGTGAAGTACTGGTAACGATACAATTTTGCAAGCTCGTACCTTACCACAAAGAGTACTGTCATAATTTATTGTGGACTGTGCTTCTATTGCATTAAGTCAGAACTATTTTATCTTTAACGATTAATTTTATGCTTACAAGCAAGGAGTAGCAATGGGAGCAGTTTTCGCTCCAGATATAGCCAATTTGTATGTGTGTCAGTTTGAGGAACAGAAGATCTATTTGAATACCAATCCCTTTGTAATGCCCATTTGTTAATGGTTACGATAGATTGATGACATTTTTTTCCTATAGTGTGGTTCTGTGAATGAACTTATGTCTTTTCACGATTGGCTTAGTAACCAGAGTAGACATTTGAAGATAACAATGGATCACAATGATACACAAATCAATTTTTGGGATTTAATGATTGTGGTGGACTCACTGCGGGATTATATACTAAGCCAACAGCAAGGGACGCCTGATTAAAATATGATTGTCATCATTCTCATAACTTGAAGGACATCTTGCCATTTGGCCAATTTTTGCAAATCAGGCATAACTACACAAAAAAGCAGATTATAGAAGCCAAAAAGCTGTCATAAAAATTAGTACAAGAGGTTTTGCATCCAGACTAGTCAGACAGTCCCTAAAAAGAGCTTGGTATAACAATAGAGAGGAACTGCTTAAGGACAAGAGATAAAAACAAACAATGACAGAACTGTATGCGTCACCACTTCTGGAACCGAAATCAAAACTATCAAAATAATCATCTTAAAAAAATTGGCATTTGCTTGAGTATTCTAACCCTGCATTGGATAAACCAGTATGTAATTCAAGAGATAGCTTGTTGAAAGCATACTATGAACCTAAAAAATCAACTTTAACTCAGTTACGGGGTTTGGAACCAATAATTTGTCATTATAAATATGGCAGTTGTACTGCATGCAATTTTACCTCTACTGTGAAAAGATGTTATGTGAATGAGAAGGAATGGATACTGTGGTATCATTCTGACTGACCATCCAAAAATGGCATTAATTGTATTGAATGTCCTTGCAATTTGAAATATATAAGTAAAATAACAGAAGAGGTTAGACATCTGGTCCTTCAACATCAATCCAGGATCTGCTATAATATACAGAATGCAATCAAACATTGCAACATACTGCTTTTGATATAAGATGGTTTGTACTTGAAGTTATAGGGGGTACCAGTAGGAACCGAAATGTGGAGTACGTGCCCACAAGAAGAGAAAAAAGATGGATATGGTGCCTGGACAAATGGTTTGAACCAACAGATCGAATGGCAAACTTTAGCTACACCATCATAGGTGTTTGCAAACATATGGGTCATTGAGCTTGCTCTGTTCTCCAACTACTATGTCACAAGAATATAGAAATAGATATTCAAATACTAATTAGTCCAATTTGGTGATGGAAAAGAGCTTCATATAGCTTCTTTAATACAGAATCTACGTGACTTGAGGAGAGTTCAATTAACAGAGTGGTCTGCAGATAATGCACTACTTGACTGTACCAATGGGAGTTGTTTAATTTGATTTAAGCATTTATGGTTGAGTTTTCTTCACTAGTAATATATAGAAGACCTGTAACTGTTCGGCAGTAAGTATTCCAATATGGCTGCCATGGAATTGAGACTAGAGCGTAGGAGTTTCAGAATAGTTAATGAGATTGACATTTTGAAATGTATGTCTTTTTGTTATTTAGTTTCTTACATATTCTGTTTGGGTGTGATGAGCATAAAACATGAGGTGCTTGGAGTTTAAACTGAAAAGAGAATTTTATCAGGTATTTTTACTGACGTACACTGGCTTAAGATGGCTGCCGAAATCTGTACTCATTTATATCAAAGATGGCACGTGAGCAGCACACCTATTTCAGTCAGTAAGCAAGTTGTGTGCAGACTGACCGACTGAACAGCACAGTGCACGCCCTCACAGTGATCCAGTGACACAGAGGCTTTTTCTTATCAAATTTGTTCCGTTTGGGTGTGATGAGCATAAAAATAAGGGTATTGGAGTTTAAATTGATAAGAGATTTATATGAGGTATTTTTACTGACGTGCACTGGCTTAAGATGGCTGCCGAAATCTGTACTCATTTATATTAAAGATGGTGCGTGAGCAACACACCTATTTCAGTCAGTAACCAAATTGTGTGCAGACTGACCGATTGAACAGCACAGTGCACGCCCTCACAGTGATCCAGTGACACAGAGGCTTTTTCTTATCAAATTTGTTTGAATTCAGGTAGGCACAACCAGAGCCAAGTTGTCCTAAATATTGTTTTTTGAAATCCAACCCAGGAACCTCCAGATAGTGGAGGAAGCCAAGCCCCCTTTCCTGCTCCACTTTTAGTTGGAGGAAAGGCAGGATAACTAGTTTGATTAGGAGGGAGGTTCCCCACTTAGCCTATACCACCCTTAATGCAGGACAGGCGCTGTGAACCCCTCTCCTGAAATTCCACTATCTTCGGATGGTGGCAAAACATCCTATCAGGACTAGGGTTGTGCCTCTTCACGCAGGAAGTGGTCAGTAGAGGGTGTAGATACCCTAACGGTAGGCAACCCATTGGCTACTACCTGTCTTCCCTTGTAAAGGCCCAAAATTCAGTATTTAGGTGGCACTCCGAGACCTGAATATCAGATTTGATGGACAAGAGAAGACCAAGACAAAGAAGACCCGCTGCATGAGAACTGTAGTCCTACTGCACAAGAGAAAAGGCACCAAACCCTGCCTGCTGGTTCAATGGCTCAACAATCACTGCCTGCTGTGTCGTCTTGAACCTGAAAGGACACCAAGAACTCTGGAGCACCTCCAGCTTTCAAGAAATTGCCAAGAAACTCCCTTGGAGTGAAGGTATTGCTGCTCCTCGGTGACCTTGACACAGCACCAAAGCAAGAGAAGGTGCAGCAGCTCTGGAGGGTTACATCTGTCTCCCCACCAAGTTTGGAGACATCAAGACCTACCAGAACTGTGGCGTACCAATACCCAGGGTACTGGACCCCCAACAGCAAACACCAAGGAGAAGAGTCCCCTCTGGACTCCAAAAGCACCAGAAGCAAGCACCCATTGAGGGACGTCAAGACACCCAAGACCCACTTCCTAAGTAACCCAGCTGTCCCAAGATCGCTCCTCCAAGTTGCCCTCTCCTTATCGCGAGGATATCAAGATGCACGACGTCCAGCTGACCTGTTTGCTCTGCACCTGGCCCCACCGGCACCTGCACTGACCAACCATCTCTACTCCCTTGGTCTCCAGGCCAGTGCAAGCACCTCCCTCTAAGGAGACCCACGGGACTTACATGGAAGTCAATCTGTGCAATGTATTTTCAAGTGGCCCCCTTCGTCTTTGCGCACCAGCTTCCAAGACCTAAGCACTCTGCTCCCAGTGGATCCAGGACACTGCCAAACGTCTCCTGCTGGAACTTTGGACCTGGTCCCAACATCAACCTAAAATAAGAAGGTGAACTTCATGAAAGCATTGCCTGAATTTCCATGCATTTTTCTGCCTTTTTCCCATTGTTTCCTATAGTGCGTAATTGCGCATAGAAGTGATATAATTTTCGAACTTTGCAAAATCGTATCTCCGAAAGTACTTACCTTAGAACTATGTCGTTGGTCTTAAAAATTATATAAAAATCTATTTTATTTTGACAAATTGGTCTCAGAATTGTTCTTGAGTGTGTGTCTCATTTATTGCCTCTGTGAGTACAACAATTGCTTAGCACTACCCGCTGATAAGCCTAACTGCTCGCTCACACTACCACAAAAAGAAAGTTAGTATTATCTACTTATACCTCTGTATACCCATTGGGGATTCCCCAGACTTTCTACATAGTGTACTTAATTTTAGTACTCTGTATAGAGAGCCAGTACAATGGTGGCAGTGGTGGGATAGAAGTCTTTGCAGTTGCTGGAACCACTTTGTCAATAGGTGACCACAGGAGTAAATTCAAAAATTGGCTTTAGATAGCCAAATTTTTTGATTGGTCTACTGTTTATAAATTTCAAATTTAACGGCTTGGGCCTTGGTTAAGTCTCTGCAGCCAAGTGGTTAGAAAGTATGTGCTTTAGTTAGGACAACATATTCAGTGTATAGTTATTTTTTGTAACTTCATAACAAGGTCCCAAATTTAGTAGAGTAGTGCCTGAAACCAGTAGCCAGAATCAGGAGCTCAACCTGACCCCTTACATTGAGCTAAACCATGCTCAATGTAGGGCCCTCTGTAAGAGCTATGGCATCATAACAGGCAAAAGTCCCAAGAAGGAATATCTCAGGCAACTGATAGCTCAGTTTGAAAGAGATAATCCAGAATTTGTGGCTCATTCTAAGGATAAGGAGCCAGTCAATTAAAATGATGCTGCGAATGGACATGGGTCAGTCTCCTCAGACACTGCTGAGGTGCCCTCAAATGAGGACCTCATGCTAGAAAGATTGACCAGGATACTGAAGTTAGAGACTCAGCTCCTGAAAATAGAGAAAGAGAGAAACAAGATGGGACTATGACCTATCTCTGGTGGCAGCATACAAATAAATAGGGAGTGTGGAGGTTCTTATGACTCAAAACTTGCTAAAGGAATTGTCCCTAACTAATCAGATTGTTATGGCATCACCAAATGGTTCACAGCATTTGAGAGAGCCTATGTAGCAAGAAAAGTAGCTAGAAAGAACTGTGCTCCTCTCTTGTGGGAACTTTTCTCAGGAAAATGCAAGGATAGACTCCTGACATTGCCTGAAAAAGATGTTGAGTCTTATGACCTCATGAAGGGTACCCTGATTGAGGGCTTTGGACTCACCACTGAGGAGTATAGAATAAGATTCAGAGAAACTCAAAAAACCCAGAGTCAGTCATTGGTGGAATTCGTTGACTTTTCAGTGAAAACACTAGGTGTTTGGTTAACAGGTAACAATGTGAATGACTTTGAAGCACTTTACATTTTGATAATGAAAGGGCATATTTTAAGTAAATATTTCCAGGGGAATTTGCATCAATACCTGGGGCCAGTGTCTCCCCACCAGTTGGAGAAGAAGGCTGATCATAGGATTAGACCCAGTGACCAAGACTGGGTATGGTGAGGGTGACCAGAAGACAGAGGCCAAAAACACCCCCGGAAAAAAAAAAGATGTCACTCTGAAAAAGACAAAAGTAAGCAGTCCCCTGTAAGCCCCCAAAAACCTGTCCAGGAGGGTGGGCCCAGTGATACCTAACAAACTAAAAATGGGGGCCAGGGTCAGAACTTGGACCCCCAGAAGTTTTGGTGCCTTAACTGTAACAAGACAGGGCACCTAGCCAAGGACCTCTATTGTCCTAAAACCAAGCCTACTAGTACACCTGTAGGAGTTACTAGTATAGCTTAAGAGGGTTGCCACTTAGATGAGGAGGTCACCCTAGCCTTTAACTGAGATGTGGGCCCGAAAGGTGAGCTGAAGATTCCAGAGGTGAGTAAGCACTTGCACCACCTGCTAGTGAATAGAATCACAGCCTCTGCCCTGAGAGATACCTGTGCCAGTCACACTGTTGTGCATGACAGGCTGGTACTCTTTAACAAGTACATCCTAGGTAAGATAAAGAGAGTAAGGGCTATCCCAGGGGAGGTCACTGTTAGGCCCATGGCTCTAGTGCCCCTAAAAATAGCTGGGTCCCTTAGTTGGAGAAGGGTGGCAGTCAGTAAATACCTCCCCCGTGACTGTCTCCTTGAAAATTACCACCCAGCGGTTGGTCTGAGCCAAAGTCAGGTCTTGGCCCAGTGCCAGCCTTCACTTAAGGATTCTGTGGGAGAGGGCTGAACTTGCTGCTAGTGCAAGTAAGCCCCAAAAGAAAAAGAAGACGAGAAAGTGTAGGAAAGGTGGGCACCTGTTAGCCACAGTTCCAGGGGACCAAGGAGATTCTACTCCCATAAGAGAGAACTCCAAAGTTGGCCCTGGTGAAGCCCTAACTGTCCCACAAGAAGTCGTGACCAGTCAAGTTAGCTGTACAGCTTGAGATGGTTACTCCTCAGCACACAGAAAAGAGGGTGGAAGAAGGGTGCTCACTACAACAGGTTTTGACCCCCACTCTAACACAGCAGACAGCCAACCTGAACCCCAAGAAACCTGTAAGTTAGTTCCCTCACCTCTCAATGAAGAGCTAAAGGTTTGGTTCTGGGCACTGACAGCTGTCAGTGGCCTCTGCTGGCTGTTAGAATTTATGGCTGCACTGTTCTAGGCATGGAGGTCTGACTCCCTGTCAAGTAGCAAGCTAGGCCCCCTGACCCTATTGGCCATGATGGTGTTGCTCAAAGTGTGGGTGGCCTCTTTGGGTAAGCTGGTTTTGCCCTGGCTAAGTTAGAATTTGCAGGGGTGACACCTCTGATACCACATTAAAAAGATTGGGTAAAGGCACTCAAGAGTTAGAAAAGGGGCATTGTAAGTTAGGTCCTGAAAATGTTGAGAGAGGCCAGCTCCCCAATGGTACTGACCCGGACAGAAGTATGTAAGGCAGTAGTAGTCCCTACAATATTCAAACCAGTTCCTCTACTCTATCTCACCTGACAGACTAGGAAGTCTTCCCAGGTTTGGCTGAGTCTCCTAGCCTGTGGGCCGTGGTGGGGGGGAGGGGCTCATGTAGGAAACTGGGTTTCTGTTGCAGAACCCCCCCACTTTTTCCGTCGTTTGATGCAACTTTGACTGTAGAGTACTGTGTCCCTGGTAACCAGGTTCCCAGTACCAGTGTTCTTTTCCTAATCCTATACCACAATTGGCACAACTTCAGTTACCCCTGTAAGTCCCTAGTAAGTGATACCCCTAGTACATAGGGCATGGGTACTGAAGAGGGTCCTCTAGGGCTGCTGCTTTGGTCATGCCACCCCATAGACCCCTCACTAAAGCTATGCCAATGCAGGCTGTGTGCCCTTTGGTGGATTTATTAATGAATTCAAACTGGAGACCCTTTTAGAGGGTACACTAAAAACCGACCAATCACTGGTGGCATTCGTGAATTGTTTTTGCTAGTCTGCCACTACCAGACATGTTTCTGACCTCATCAGTTGAGAGCCAGTGCTCTCAGAGGACAGAGACAAAGCCTGCTCTGGGTGTAGGTGCTTCACACCTCCTCCAGGATAAGATGGTCTTTCTGGGCAGGAAGCTTTAAAGGCAATGCGCCTTTGAAATCAAACCCGGGAGCTTCCAGATAGTGGGGGAAACCAAGCCCCCTTTCCTGCTCCACTTTTGGTGGGAGAAAAGTGGGGGAACTTCTTAAGTGGCCCAGCTGACCTGAGCTTCTTCAAGTTGCCTGCTCCTGGCAGCGAGGACCTCAAGATGCACGTTACCCAGCTGACCTGTTTGCTTTGCACCCGGCCCCACTGGTCCCAGCACCGACCAACCAGCTCAGCTGTCTTGGTCCCGAGGCCCTTGCGACCTCCTCTCTCTGAGGAGATCAACTGGACTTACACGTAAGTTCCTCTGTGCAGTGTATTTTCAAGTGCCCCCCTTCGTCATTTCGCACCAGCTTCGAAGACCTCAGCCCTCGGCTCCCGGCTGATCCACGATGCTCCTGAACTTCTCCTGCTGGAACTTTGGCCCTGGTCCCAACATTGACCTAAAAGTAGAAGGTGAACTTTGTGAAAGCATTGCCTGAATTTCTAGGCATTTTTCTGCTTTTTCCCCATTGTTTCCTATGGTCTGTAATTGCATATAGAAGTGATATATTTATCGAACTTTTCAAAATCGTATCTCCAAAGTACTCACCTTAGAACTGTGTTCTTAAAAATTATATAAAAATCAATATTATTTTTACAAATTGGTCTTGGATTGATTCTTGAGTGTGTGTCTCATTTATTGCCTCTGTGAGTACAACAAATGCTTAGCACTACCCTCTGATAGTCCTAACTGCTCACCCACACTGCCACAAAAATAGACTTAGTATTATCTACATATTCCTCTCCATATCCATTGGGGATTCCCTCGACTGTCTACATAGTGTTCTTCAATTTACTACACAGTACAGAGATCCAGTTTCCTACACACACAAATACCGCAATTCAGCACTCCCACACAATGACACTACCAGTTTCTCAACTTTTAAATACTATTCTTGCAATCTAATCTGATGCCTCAACACACCACTCAATCACTCATTTATCATATGCCAAAGATCAGCACAGCTCGAGTAACATGAGTTGTACTAAGGTTTAGTGCATACACTTGTAATGCAAAGGGGTTTACTGCAGGACAAATGATACCACTGATCAACGTTCACATGCAAAAAGATGTTTGGACTTATTGGTAACATAAGTGCTGCGCTAAACACCATTGTGTGGCATATTGTGATGCCCCCAGCTAGTCTATGTAAAATAGGTGTAGCAGCAACAACATTGCAAATGCTTCTAACATTCCACTAAAAGCCTGATTAACTAAAGACACACAAAGTAGCCTGACCTGTCTTTGTATGGAATCATGACTCCAAATATAAATACATGCATACAATAGAAACAGGAAATTTGCTTGATATATGCATGTGTAATACCTGTAATTTTTGCACCATTAAACATACTGGGGCCTGGACTAAATATACCCCAGATCATGGATATGGTTTCAAAGAAGGGTTTGTTGTGGTTAACGAAATAAAGAGTAGGTACTTTGCAGAAATATAATAAAGGGGAATAAGGGAGACAGACATGTGACATAAAGAAAGCTATAATCAGATAGATGAAGCATGAATAGGATGGAGATAAACTGGGGTAATTAAAAATAAAGAAAGAAGAGTGAATACCTGAAAGTTTTAAGTTAAGGTCATATTTTTATGCACGTTTTTTAAATATAGCGGGAGAAGGATTTTTGTGGCAGCAGGCAATCTAAGGATGTAAAACTGCAGAAAGAAAATGTACAAAGAAAACAACTTTATTTGCATGCAAGATTGTGTTATTAAGTATTTTGATAGGCACAGGAATCAGGTGATTCTGCCACAAGCATTGATTTCTGTTGGGATAGTAATTTCCCCTACATGGAATATGGGTATGTACCCCTGCTCTCAGTGCCCACCTACATGTATATCTGGTACCCTGACTTTTATTTTCACTCTGAAGTAGCATCTGTTCAGTGGCCTAGGCTTAGTGACGTGACATAGGCCCCCAAGTTTCAGGGGGCACCCTCAGCACAGTACCCTGGCCTGAGACCTCCTGACTGAGTCCAGAGGGAGCCCCTCCATGTACCTTGCAGGGGGGCCCGCAAAAGTTTTGTTTACCTCTGCCTAGACCTGCCACTAACAAGGCAAGGCCCTGGACCTGCACTGTGACCGGGAGGTGTTCACCAAGCATATCCTAAGTCTATAGAGGACTACTGTCCCTGTCTACGATTTAGCACATAAGGCAATGGTCTCAGCATAGTTTGGTTTACGATCTCATACACTCGTTAGATTAGGCCTGTTGAGGCTTACGCAATGCCTTGTATAAGTTAGCATTGGCTGCACCATTTTCTTCTGAGACTCCATGTTGCATGGTGATTGAAACTAATCTTTCCTTAATTCTGAGAAATGCCCTTTGCTAAGTTTCGTTTCTGCAATGAAGACTGTTAGTGCCAACGCTTAGCTTTCCCACCACTTAAAGGCCCTCTCCCACCTGTCTGACAGTTTGATCGCAGCCCAGGGTGAAACTTCCTTCGACTGTGCTGAGTTGTGCAAGATACGAGAGCAGAAACCTTTTTTTGTCTTTCACTGTCCAACTACATCTGCCTGGAAAATTCCACTGTGGACGTGTCCTTAACTAACCATGAAATGTACATAATGTATCTCTACGCTTACTGTTTTTTAGTTCCCTCTGTAGCACTCTCTCGAGACTGTGCAGACGGGACCTCGCTCTGAGCGTATACAAATAAACAGTTATTGGTATAAATTCTCCACTGTCTCTCCGACTCTTCATTTGGCACGGAAGGCTGAGAGGTGGTCAGCGGTGACCCGGTTGGCCCTAAATGGGTCACTTCCTTCACACTTCACTAGGCCTTTCATATCTGTGTCAGTGATAATGGGACCTACTGGCCCCTGTCATGTTAAATTCTATGGTTATGAGAAAACCCAGAATCGAGTGCATCAAGAATTTTGGCTTTGGTTGCTATGTCATCAATATTAATGGCTGTACTGGTTGATGGTATCATCCTCATTTTTAATGTAAGGCTTTGCGTGTTACTGCCCTCCTAACCATTAAAGTAATTGATTGCATTAATGCTATTCTCAGCAAGAATAATAAACAAATGCACATAGATAAACAGGTAATGCAAAGATTAAATAGAACTTGTATAGCAATTCCAATTCTTGTTACCTGCTGACAAAATCACTTAATTTGTGGTAAAGCAACATGCATGTGATGAAAAGATGTAGGTATGTATGTAAGTATGTATGTTTGTATGTATGTATAAGATATTTGTACAGTGCATACCTAGCTAGAAATATATCAAAGCAGCAGAGTACTTCGCAGGTTCATCGTAATGTAAATGATAGCACAGATCAACTTTCATTTGGAAAAGCATTTTTGCACAAATAAAATTAAAACATCATAGAAACGTAAGATATGTTTAGCACAGTCAAAGAACTAAAATTCATGTATGTAACATGTTTTATTTATTCATGTTGTGACATACCACGAATCAGTAAGTTTGAAAGCAGGCATATGAACATGAGTAAATACTTAACTGGATTACTCCATGTATGATGTGGGTCATACTTTTAATCTTGGGGTTTAATTAAACAAATCGGTGTCTACATTTCCTTCCAATACACACTCCATCTTATGGACTTGTAAAGCCGAAGTTATGTACTGAACACACAATATTTCATGTAAATAGAGCTAGCAGGGACCCCTTAGTGTCATATGTTAGTATTACATAAATGAAGATACTGAAGTGCAGTGTTGTATTTGTATGTTTATAACAGAGGCCAGTGATGGAATGGGCATGCAGAGAGCATTAGAGGGTTACTGGTCAATGATCTTTTCGATTAGGCCTGGAAATATACCATTACAAGGTAGACGTGATTTCGCTAAGTGGAAGACAAGGATTAGTTAGGAAATTACACCAATACTTTCTGTACCTCAAAACTGATTTAATCAGAAAAGGGTCTAAATAGACATGAGAACTGTATTCATGCATTCATCAGTCTTTCTAGCCGTTCTTTCTCCTGTCCCTCTATGTGCCTGGCTTTGTGCTAGCTGCTGATATCTCTGTTTTTTAGGAAT
This sequence comes from Calotriton arnoldi, assembly GCA_963921515.1. Lineage (NCBI taxonomy): Eukaryota > Metazoa > Chordata > Amphibia > Caudata > Salamandridae > Calotriton > Calotriton arnoldi. The sequence continues at coordinate 1,170,536 of CAWUFW010001224.1, forward strand.
GTATGTGCATTTGTATGGTTGTTGTCTGTGTTTCGTCATGCGTGTTAGTATGTGGACATAGGTACTATCTATCAATTTACATTTTTTTATTTCAGTTAATTAAAATCATAAAATCAGGCATTAATAAAATCATTGCAAAAGTTGTTGGCTGGTTTCAGCAATATTTTACTCTACAAGAAATTACAAGTATTATTCATGAGCTTCTATTCCGAATTGAAATGTTCAATCCAAGCAATATTATATTGAAATCAAGCCATTTGATAGTCGCGTTTGTCCAAACACTGCTTACTAGATGTGAATGTAAACATTAAATGCACTGTGGGTTCTGAACATTGCATTGACATGTAATAAATTGTAAGGCTATCCCTCCAACTGATTACTCTTTTCTCACAATGGGGCCGATTCACAGAACTAATCTGAGACAAAATCCTAAACTTACTACTTTTGGTATTCACAGAAGGCACTTACGATTTTTGGTATTCACAGAATGCATTTTTGACTACTAACTTTACGTCCGCAATCGGGCCAGAATTTCCACCCTCGGGCCGGAATTTCCACCCCTGGAGCGGAAATCCCGCATTTGTGCCCGGATTTCCGCTCCCCGGTCAAAATCTCCGCTACTGGGCTGGAAACTTCGCTCTCGGGCCGGAATACCGGCACTCTGGCTGTTGATCATTTTCCTCAAGGGTAAACACCTGTCCAAGTGCCTACCATCCCCCACCATGCATCAGCTGACACACTGCAGCCAATCCCAGCCCTGCAGCATGTATGGATGCAGAGCAGACACACACAAACTCTTTCAACATGTCGCTGAATGTGTTTGTTGCTTTGCCCCTTGCCATGCGGCAAGAAGACTTGAGGAGGAGGAGGAGGAGAGTAGAGAGGATCTTCCGACAAAGGATCAACCTATTTGGGATGTCCAGCCAAGATGTCAGGGCCAGATACCGTTTCCCTCCAGAAGTCATCTTGGAGATGGTATGTGAGTGGGAGGAGGAACTTGACTCTGTGACCTGCATCTCCCATGCCATTCCAGCCTATCTCAAGATCCTTTCTGCTCTCCATTTCTTTGCCAATGGGTCATTCCAAAGGGTCTCCAGTGACCTTGTGGTTATTTACCTGGCAAGCCAGTCGCGGTGCTTGCATCAGGTACTGAGATGCATCACTGCAAGAGCCCACCACCGCATACGAATGCCCCATACACTGGCCATGAGACAAAGGGCAGCTAGAGATTTCTATCTCATCGCTCGCTTCCCACGTGTGCTGGGTGCAATTGATTGTACCCATTTGGCCCTTCAGCCACCCCGCTGCATTGCACACATCTTCTGCAACAGACACAGATGGCATTCCATTAATGTGCAAGCAGTCTGTGATGCCAGTGGGAGATTCATTGATGTGCATGCAGTGTTTCCAGGCAGTACCCATGACAGCTTTGTATTCCGCATGTCACCTCTTGCCCGGCGGATGGCTGCAGGAGAATTTGGCAACATGTGGATACTGGGTAAGTACCAAGCACTAAAAATGAGGGATATGTGTAAATGAAATGTATGAATGCCACCTTACATTAACAACTATTGTACAATAAGAATCATAAAGCAACATACACGGTCTCAACAGACACTGCATGTACCAAAGTATAGATCATGTCCTGTGTAAATCAAAGAGGGAAATGTAACCAATTGCCCTTTCTTCCCTCCTCAGGTGACGCTGGGTATGCACTCTCCCCACAACTCCTCACCCCTTACAGACATGCAAACACTGTACCTCAGCATAGGTACAATAGGGCACACATACAAACTCGAGCCATCATGGAGCGCACTTTTGGTCTGTTGAAGTCGCTATTCAGATGTCTTGACCGTACAGGGGGTATGCTGATGTACTCCCCTGAAGTTGTGTGCAAGATCATATTAGCCTGTTGTGTTCTGCACAACATAGCTTTAAGGCATGGCTTACACATACCTCTTGTACCTCGGCTAGCTCTGAATCCGGGAAACCGGGCCATTGCACATAACCAAGGTCACGGTTTGCAAGTCCGTGATCAGCTGGTTGCCACGTTTTTCACCTGAGCAACCTGTTGTGTCATGGACAAAATGTGGTTTGCAGTCTGCTGTCAATGATGATAGTTGGATAATTACGACTCTGTCCAAAAATTCCATCCTGAGACTACTTTGCAAGCCACACTAACTGCATGTAAACCACAGCTGTTGACATGAGTCAAAAGATTGACCGTACACCTGGTCATGTGCCCATGTCAGCGATCAGTGTAGTGGATGTCCCTAAGGAATCTATTGATGCAGAGGAAAAAATTTACATGTTCTGAGAGACCTTACCGGACCTTATGAGGATGGGTTTATGAATCACAAAGGGCATAACTATTGCATTCTCAGAGTCTTTGCCCTCAACAGATTTGACTCCCCCACAAATGATGGGCCCACAACGTGAGTGATGATGTTACGGGTGAATCTGGCACTATGTGTCTGGGTTACACAGCACTGCTTCCCCCAATTTTCCGTAACACAGCACACAACTCTTGTGTTGAGCACTAAATATGGACTACACGTACCATAATGCAAAGGAGGAGAAAACTAAACTGGGGTTTGATGTTGTGTCAGCCCCCCCCCCTTGTCCGAGCCCAAATGTCATTAAATGGTCTGTTCCCCCTTTTGTTACATGTCTATGATTTTCTCCTGCACTGCCATTTCAGGCTTCTCCGCTACAGAACAGCAGGATGGCAGTGGATTTGATCTGTGATTGTGAATAAATCAGAATGAATACAAAATTGCTGTCAACTATTTCCTGTGATGTATTTCCGGTCTCCCTCTTCCTGTATGTCATTTCCTGTATGAAATAATGTGTTCCAGTTCAATTTCGGAGATTACGGCCCAAAAACGTAATTTCCGGTTTCAGAGTATGCGCCGCACACGCGGACCCAACGCTCCGAAACCAGAAATTACGTTTTTGGGCCATAATCTCCGAAATTGAACTGGAACACATTATTTTATACAGGAAATGATATACAGGAAGTGGGAGACATGAAATACATCACAGGAAGTTGTTGACAGCCATTTTGTGTTCATTCTGAGTCATCCTCTCTCACAGATCAGATCCTCTGCCATCCTGCTGCTCTTTTCAACCTTATTTCCCCCAAAATGGCTGAGGGTTATGAGGAGAAAGCACCCCCTTTCACTGAAAGGGAATTAGACATTTTGGCTGAGGGGGTGCTGTCCAAATATCCTCAGCTATATGGGGGGGCCAGAGTACCAACTGAGCAATGCAGCGCGGGCCAGACTATGGGCCGACATTGGTGAGCGCTGCAGTGCAGTGGGCGTTCACACCAGGAATGCGAGGGCATGCCGCAAGCGCTGGGAGGACCTAAAACGCTGGGTCTGGAACAAGGCAGAGGAGCTACTGGGTCAGTCTTCCCAGCACCATGTGCATCTTCCTCGCCTCTCCCCACTGTACAGGAGGGTCCTGCGTGCAGCTCATCCGACCCTCCATGCTCAGCTGGAGGAGCATGAGCAGCAGAGACCTGGTAGGTGCATTATATGCAATATGTGTCTGGAAGTATGATGTGAGTGAATACAGAGCTGTACCATTGTGTGTCCCATGCCTCCATTCACCTATTCTGTGTCTATGCAGCAGTAATCATGAAGCAAAAGGCTCACTGTAGCATGTTGACTGTACGGGGGAGAGTGCATTCTGGGAGCTGTAGTTTCTTCATGACAACTGGGGAATTGAGCCACACTTGTGCATTTGTACTGAAATTTGCACTGCCAGCACCACTAACAGTGAACCAAGGGAATAATAACTGATGTGTGCATTGGATGAGGAGTGGTACAGACACTGTCCAGTGTGTGTATGAGAGGCCAATGGCTATTGGATGCTGTGACTTGCATTGCATTTGTTGAGTTTGGGTTCTGATTGAGACAGATCATCATGTGCCATGGAGTCAAGACAGACTTTGAGATCCTTGCCTCACTCTTAAGTGTTTCCAATTTTACCAAGTGTGTCCACAGACACATGTCTTACCCTCAGTGGCTTGTATGCCATTTTTCATGTACAGGTAGCTGTAACAACGACCCACTACTGTTCACCAGTGCACATCACTACCTTATCAGTCACTGAAGCCAATATGTGGCACTGGATTGTCAGCTTTTGTGAGGGAATAACAAAAGGTTAGGCTCACAACTTAGCAAACAGAATAGGCCAGACCCTATGTGGATGTGTGACCCACAATCGGCATTTGTCTTGTCACATACAATGCTACACAGCAGATAACAGTTGTCCAGAAATAAAAGTGATGAGACTCCATATCACAGACCCTTTTCAATACCATCTGGACTCTCTCTGATCTCCTTTTGTAGACTGGGTTTGGAATCTGCCCATGTAGCAGTGACAGGACACACAGATCACAAGAATGGCAAAGTTGAGGGTTGGCCAGTACAGTTGTGTATGCCACAAAAAATCTCGTGAGATGTCCATGTCAGACTCAAATCAGGAGATGACAGTGAACATACACGTAATGTAAGCTCATAAACACTGACAACTTTATAGTGTGATCAGAGGAGAACAAAGTCTGACCTTGGCTCATCTAAGTATGTGTCTTGTCCTGATGTGTACAACCACTACATCATGATTTTTCTTATCATTTCAGTGGGCTCAGCTGGCCAAATGGAACAACAACAGGACACGGTTTGGAGCAGGAGATCTTTGGTGTGCCGGTGGCTATGACCTCTTTCAACAAGTGAGGAAGAAGAGGATGAGGTGGGACCCTCAACATCAGGAGGCAGGGTATTGCGCCCACCCGGACTGACCAGGAAGACAACTCTGGTGCTACGGACTGGGTGGAGGCTGTGGACATTGAAGTGGGGGGAAGAACTGGACACCTCTGGCCAGGGGGGGTGAAGAGCTACTCTCCCCCAGACCATTCACCAGTTAGTTTTGTTGAGGTGTCCCCGGGGCAGGCCACTATCCAACCTGGGCCTGCCATCACCCCCTCCCTAACTCCAGAGGCCCCCATTCCATCGGGGCCTCCAGCTGCATCCCCTGCAACCTGTCCCCCTCATCGTAGCTGCCAGGTCGACACCAACATTGACTCCGAACCTGAGGCACCACACCCCTCATGTTCAACCCAATCCCCTCCCTGTGTTGTTCCTTCTGTGGCTGTCCCAGAGGACTTGATGTGGGTATGTGAGGGTCAGCCAGACATGTCCTCTCGCATCATGCTGCAGATGTGTCTAGAGATACGCATGATGCGAGAGGAAATTGCCAGAGCTCTGGCCACCTTCACTGCCAGTGTCAATTCCCTGGCTGCAGCCATGTCGTCTTTTGTTTCCCAACATCCTTCCCACACCACCGTCAATGTCTCCCGCTGTACGTTGCACCACACTCTTTCCCCCCGTACTCCTCGTGTGTCCTGACCCCATGTGGTGCCTGTTCCTGCACCGGCCAGCCATGTGCCCGCATCGGACTCGGAGGATCTGGACATTGTGGTATTAGAGGATGACCAGAAGTACACTTGACCTGTTGGACAGAATTTTATTTGTGGACAATTATTTACTTTTCCCCTTGTAAATAGACTGGTTCCCCTGACGCCCTCTGACATGTTAAATTTTTGTTGCCTCACCCACCCCAATCCAGGTTCCCTTCTCCTTCTGTATTAAGTACATCATTTGTTTTCCTTTCTCCCTTCCAAACGGACTGTTGTTGTTTTTCAAATCACACACTTCTATTTACATAACATCTATTTTTGAATCCTACTTTCTTTAACTTATTTAACTTCATTTTGAATGTCTTGTACAAAATATGGACATGTATTTTGTAAGTCATCTGCTCTGCACGTTATAGCTTGTTGCAATGATGGCGTTACACTTGTACATGTGTCACACACATACATACATTCTCACATCTCTAGGCCACAAAAATTAGTATACATTTGCCTATCAGGACATGATACGCAACAGAGTCTTGACTTGTGAAGATAATTACTTTTTATTTACACATATTCACAGTGTTCAATTAGTTTTTGGGATGTTGTCAATGGGGATCGTGCTTGCGACTTTGCAATTTCGGAGGTGAGGATCGCTGCGAGGGATCATATCTGGGTTGTCACCTATGTGTAGGTGGGTGTTGTGCATGTGCCTGTACAGGGTGAAGTTCATGTGCAGGGGCAGATGGTGTATGTACAGTTGGTGTTTGTGCGTGGACAGGGGCTGGTTGTGCAGGTGGTGGGAGTGCCTGGTCAGGGGGTGGTGGTGGTTGTGCAGGTGGTGGGAGTGCCAGGTCAGGGGTTGTGGTGGTTGTGCAGGTGGTGGTAGTGCCTGGTCAGGGGGTGGTGGTGGTTGTGCAGGTGGTGGGAGTGCCTGTTCAGGGCGCAGTTGTGGTTGTGTACCCTTGCTGTGGTCCTGTACAGTTTGTGGTAAAGGTGTGTGGGTGTGATGTGCTGCAGGCAGATGTGATGGCTCCCCTCTCTGCATTGACCATGAAGGGAGACTTTGGATCACTTTCCTCAGGCCCTCCATCATCTTCATGGCCAAGGCATGGTGTCTTGAGCTCTCTTCCCTTTAGATGGATATCATGTCTCTGATATTCTTCGACATGTCTTGCCAAGATCTATCCATCCTATCCAAAACATGGGTCAGTCTGTCCACCACCTGAGGGATTTGGAGCATGTCCTGCAGGGCCTCAGACATGTCTGACAGGTTGGCCCTAAGGCACGAATGTCCTGCCTCACATCTGCCTGCTGTTGGAAGAAGTCCTGCTCCCACTGGCCACCATAGCCTGGTGCAGGCCTCTGCAGAGGTCAGCCATGTATGAGACCGGCAGGTCCAACAGCAGGGGGGGGTGGCAGGTGGAAGCATGTGGACAGGAGATTGGGCCGAGGGGAGACCTGTACCACAACAGGGTTGGTACTTCCTCCAGATGGTGGAGAGGATGCCTGGGATACACTGTATAGGGAGGGGCGTGTAGGGGAACCACCATGTCCGTCCTGGATGGGAGGGCTTTGAGGGAGTGATGTCTGTGTTGGGGTGCGTGTGAGCTGTGGCTGGTTAGCTCTATGCTGGGGACAGGCAATCCTTTGTTTTGGAGGAGGCTGAGGCACTTTGCTGGGCGGAGGGCGTGATGTCTTGCAAAATTTGGGCAATGTGGGAAAATTTCTGTCCATGGCATCAGAATCGTCATCCCCGGAGAGGATTGACATATAGTCACCATCATCTTCCAATCCTTCAGCCTCCTCAGGTACTTCCTCCTCCTCCTCTTGCGCAGTGCTTGCAGCCGACATAACTGCCTGGAGGAGCAGTGGATTTTCCCCTCTGATTGCCCGTCGCCCAACACTGGTGGAAGGTCCGTCCTCCTCATCATCATCATCCCCTGGAACACAGTGGTTGCAACTGGATAAGTAATTGACCTAGCATAAGATGCGGTGCAACACAAGGGTTAGATTAACTGTACTTTGCATCAACAGATGTCGTACATGTGACCTGGTTTGGGTACCCCTACAAGTGACAGCTCACACCATAGCACTGAGGTGTTAAACGGAGATGTACATTGCACAAGCAAACTCACCAGCTACAGCCACAGCTTTCTGTCCCTTTGCGATCCCCCTGATGTCAACTGCTGAACCATGCTCCTTATAGGTTTTGTTGACAAAGCCGTCCCCGATCCAGCAGCTGTAGAAGGAAGTGACACCATACTCAATGATCTGAATTACTAATTTACAAACAGGCACATGTGACACTTATAATATGTGTGTAACTTTGTAAACAATGACTGCAGATTCTATGAAGAAGGGGATTTTGATCTTTGTCATGGTTTTATAATCTATGAAAGGGAAACACTTGACACCACAATTACCTGATGGACAGGTGCGAGAGGGTTTCACTGCTGCAGCTAGGATGTAATGCATTCCCCGGGATGGTGTTGTACGCTGCACTGGTGTCATCCTGTCAGCAGCTGTGATGAGATATACATGTCCATATTTCAGTACACCAGATGGTAGCTATGAGCTAACATGTACATGTCATTCTCAATGACCATTGACAGGATATTCATGGCCAATGTGCAGCATGTTTACCTCATGGACTTTACATGTGGATCCCTGCTCACATACAGCAGTTGTCAGCTGTTACCTCCACACAGCACTGACATCAATGAGATGACACATCAACAGACAACCTTGTATGAGAAGGTTACTGATATTTCAAGGAAGGGGATAAATGATCAGGACTCCTCCGCATTACATTGATTACACCTTCACCATTAAGACTAACATGTTTCATGAGTATAATGTTGTCTGTTGACAAGTCGAAAGGAGTGTACATCACCAGGCTGACCAGTTTCACATTTGCACATCAGTTCAAACATTGCATTGCAGAGTTCATGTGTGAGATGTGCAATAGTCAGGTACATAATGTGGCTCATTTGTGCTTCCCTACCCATGAAGTCACAAAGCTCTTTTTGGAATGAGAGATCACACATTTGTTATGTCCATCCTTTGAGTGTCATCTGTTCGCATACTCCATTTCCAACATCATGGAAGTACTTAGCTGACAACGGATGATGTCTTGTACAGCAGACATCCTAAACTCATATGTCAACCACTGACTTATATAGGTGAATACAGTAGAAGAGGAGGCAAGCAGAATGCAACATTTGACTAGGATCCCACATTGTGGGTAAGTTGAGAAGCTTTGATGGTTGCCACCTACACTGGATTTGAGTTGTGCTTTTCTGCAAAGTTATTTGAAAAATTCACTTCTTGAAGATTCACCTTAGCAGCTCATACACCCATCTCAAAAGAACCCAACTGGCATCAGTGTGAGCCTCATCCACACCAATCTCAATATTATTTTACCATTGATATTTTGCAAGAGAGTTTTAATATCATTGAATTACAATCCAGTTGTGTGTAGGACACTTCATATGACACTATGTACTATTTTATGTCTATTCTGCACTCACTTGTCATACATTTTGTGTCATCCTTTCAGTAGCCACCATGGTGTGATCTGGTATGTGGTTAAATGCCATGTGTAAGCATATTGTGATGCAGGACAACAGTGTTATACAACATACAGTGGAGATTAAAGGTACATTTCATGATCATTCAGGTACATTATTCTTGGGTTTACTTACCATGGCCCAGCACCTGCCCAGTGTGTGGTCCCCGACCAGATGTCACAGCCAACCTTGTAGCAGAAGTCAATGTGGGTGTTGGAATCTGGGAGGACATCATTGGACCTACAATGATAAGTGTGTTTGCAACTTTACATTTCTGCTGCCACACGTGATGCACTCAATTTCAGGCACAAAGTATAAGCACAAGCAGTTGTGGGCACTACCGTTGCAGAAGTGTGTAGCACTAAATATCATGAGTGATCACACATTTAACTTATAATGGCCCCACTGCCTAGAAGCAACGTCTATCAAAATGACAGGACTACAAATCCTGAAGTAAGGTCCACTATCGTGTTTTGTTAATGGGCAAAAAACATGCCATCCAATGAAAACATATATAACCAGCTGGGCGGACTGGACAAGTTCATGTATAGAAAAAACATTCTAAGTTGGACAGTGGATGCATTCTCAATACTCCTGACAATTGTATCTCATTTCTTGTTCATCATTGTCATATTTGTTAACATTGGATTTCTTGATTTACTCTACATAAACAATTACAATATAGTGAGGACTCCTTTTTGACTTGGTGTGGCACTCAATTCCAGGATTGAGTTCCCAGTTCTGGAACTGTTGGTGGAATACATGTAATGTTCCCAAATCACAAAGGTATGATAAGCCTAGATATATTAGATTTTGTCTTTCGCTATTTACAAATGACTTTTGCTAAAGGTAAATGTCCTTTAAGAATTCCAATAGCTGTAAAGCTAGTTTTTCCACTCCGGTTACCTTTGAGATTCGGGCCCTATATGTCCCTCTGTTGTCTGCTGACAATGTTTGCATTTTGACCATCTCCTGACCAGTTTGACTTACCGTTAGTGAGGGTGGTATGCGTTGCTCTGGATGATGTGGTTTCCTCCCAGAAGATGCAGGGACCTCTGCTACTGTGGTTGTCTGTACTCTGGCTGAATGTGTCAATAGGTGAGAAGAGAGAAAAGTCACCAAATGGAAAATGTACATGTGTAACTTGTCAGACATTTCCTCATATCTTCTGCATGCTAACTGTATTGTGAAGTACTGCCACGGCCGGTGCAGGTAGGAGCAGTGGGGCGTTGGGGATGTAATGGCGTGGCAGGGTGGGAAATAGACAACGGAATATGTGAATGAAATGTTTTGAAATAAGGATTCTCTCACCTTCTGCTTTGTGATTTTGGCAGGCACAAGGTGAGTGACTTTTTGGATAATTTGTATTTATTTTCCCTATTCCGTTGTCAGTTGATTTTCCTCTGCCCCGCAACCCCCACCCCATTACGTTCCTGACTGACCCATCTGCATCTGGATAAGTGGAAGGGGCACTTTGTCAATTGCTACTTAACAGTGTTAGGTATATACAGCAGCAGTACTGGGCTCATGTTTTAAGTAGTGGGCAAGGGATTTGCCATTTCTAATACAAAGGATTCTGGGACTTGTGGTGCAACAGTGGGAAACACATGAGCCTCTGACTGACTATATTTTTATATAAACTTTGGACAACTTCCTTACTCCCAATGGCAGCAGTGCAACACAGACAATCTTTTCATATACTTATTCTTGTCATCCCATTTACCTGGTACCACGTTGCGGACATCACTCACAGGCAGCCCATGGAGCATGTGGGGGTGGATTGTAGTGAGGACATCCTCCTCAAGTGGGGTGAGATGAAGGGGTGTTCCAGATTGTGGTGCAGGGAGAATCTTGTTCAACTCGATCCTGGAGTATTTCTCCTTCACCCTCTTCTTTTCATCCTGCCACTTCTTCTTGATGTCCTGGACTGCGCGCCTCTCCTCCCCCAATGCTGTGACAGCAGTGGCTAAATGCTGCCATGGAGCTGCATTCTGTATGCTACTGGTGCAGTAAGGTAGGAGACCATAAATGCGTTTGTGGTGCCTCACAATGAACTCCACAATCATGGTGGTCTCCTCAGTAGTGAAGTTCTTCTTCCTACTCATTTGGTACATTTTCCTCTAGCGATGAACAGCAAATGAAAACAGGAACTCTCTGTGGCCAAACCTGTTCCTTGCATGTGTGCTGCTTTTATATGGTTTGTGATGCTGGTCTTGCAGTTAGTGTTAAGTGACTTCAGCTGGAGCATGGTGGGGGATGGTAGGCACTTGAAATGATCATCAGGCCCAAATGCGGGTATTCTGGCCCAAGAGCGGAGTTTCCGGCCCGGGAGCGGCAATTCCGGCCTGGGAGCGGAAATTCCGGCATAAATGCGGAATTTCTGCTCCGGGTGCGGACATTGCGGCCCAAGGGCGGAAATTGCGGCCCGATTGCGTATGGAAAGTTAGTAGACGTAAGTGCATTCTGTGAATACCAAAAATCCTAAGTGCCTTCTGTGAATACCAAAAGTAGTAAGTTTAGGATTTTGTCTCAGATTAGTTCTGTGAATCGGCCTCAATATGATTTATAGTGATTACTAATTGACATTTCACAGAGCATTTACTTCAATCCGACAATGATGAGTAACCCACGAAATGCACGCGGTTCAGACTACCCTCGGTTAGGTGATGCCAGCATATTCCATCTAATCTTATGCTGATTTTTATAGCACATGGCTACCCTGAGGCCTACCAGCGCTGAGTGGGTCAAGTATGCATCGATACTTGTCCAGAGCTGGGACCTGATTGAAACTAATGAGGGTAGAGTCATGTTCTGACCATTTTTTAAAACTTGGTCTCATTAGCTTCCGTTCTTAATTCCCTTTGCAGAGAATTCCATAATTTGGGGTACAAAAATGAGAACGATCTGCCACCCCATCTGGATCTATCGACATGCGGCACCCTCAAGAGACCTTCATTAGAAGATAATAGGCTCCTATTGGGAACATATGCTGATAGACGAGCACTTATCAGGGGAGGTCCACTATGATTGACACTCCTGTGGACCAAGCAGAGTGCCTTAAATTGTATCTTTTCTCCACTGGGAGCCAGTGTAGGGAGGCCAAGGCACTTTTCACAGAGAATTGTTTGGGTATCTTGTAGATGGTCCTTGCTGCTGCATTTTGGACCACCCGGAGTCGCTTGAAGACTGACTTTGGGAATCCCATATACAGGGAATTGCAGTAGTTCAGGCAGGGAATAATAAGCGCCTGGACCAGAATTCTTCTGACCTGTGAGGGAAGTGAGTCTAAGATGTTCCTTAATGTTTTTAGCATGGAAAAGCAGGCTTTGCTCAGACTTTTGGCCTGGGCTTCCATTGTTAAAGAACTCTCCAACCACATACTCAGACTTTTTATAGGGGAGAAAGTGAGCGGAGAGGCTCCTAGGCATTCTGGCAAGCTTAATGTTGTATGTGGATTCACCATCCATTGTGCCACTTTATCCAGGCAAGGAGCTGAATGATGATGAGATCCTGTATTAGGAACAAGAGAGACCACCAATTGGGTGTCGTCAGCATAAGAAACCAGTGACACACCAAATTCCTTAACAATGGCTGCTAGTGGTCACACATATTTATTAAAAAGTGTGCAGCTTAGTGAAGATCCTTGTGGGACCCCACACTTCAATGGGTCAGTTTCTGAGTAGCAGGTTAGGTTACCAAATCTGAAAGGAACTTTCATTTAAAAAGGAAGAGAGCCAGTTAAATGTGTCCTTTCTTATTCCTATTTCCCTCAACCTGAGCGCTAGTGTCTCGTGATCGACCCTGTCAAACGTCGCACTCAGGTCATGGAGAATGATAGTCACTGACCCTCCTTTGTCTAGTAGCATCTTTGCCTCCTCAGTTCCATCAAGTAATACAGATTCTGTGCTGTTTTGTACAGAACCCATTCTGTGTAGGGTCCAGGAGGAGGTTGTCTTCTACAAATAGCAAAAGATACTGATTGATGTGCTTTTCTAGAACTTTCCCTATGACAGGTAGCAATGATATGAGTCTCTAATTCCCCGGGCATGTATTTTTATAGCAGATACTTGACCACTGCATGTTTCCATTCTCGGGGGATTACTCCTGTTGCTATTGAGAAATTGAGAAGATCTAAGAGACAAGGGAAAATATCCCATCCCCGTAGAAGAATATGGAGTGGATCTGGACCCAGAGGAGAACCCGGTTTTACTATTCCAAATAGAGCTAGAAGTGCCTCTTTTGTAATGAAGGGAAAATTAGAGAGACTGGGCATCTCCTCGGGCCCAGTTTGTGGTTCTGTTGTGTTGGGTACTACTTCTTTTCTTTTTTGTAATTCTCCGTAAATTTCAGACAGTTTATCTTGGAAGTGTCCTGCCAAATGATTGCAATGGGCTACCGAAGGGGGATGTTTTGAGGTTTCTACATAGGAGTCATCAGGGATTTCACAATACAAAATAACTCCCTGGGGGCATTGGCTTATTTAACCATGGAGGTTTCATAATATAATGCTTGTGCCTTTTTGATTTAATGATAGCATTGTCTTGCTGCCATCTGATAGGTGGCTTTTAGGTTTTTGTCATTTTTTTCTCCACTTTCTTTCAAGTATTTTTCAGCCTTTTTTATTTATATTATTTATTTATTAAGTTTTATAAAGTATGAACAAGGCCAAAATTTGGTGTCAGAGTGCTGTACAAACATAACAAATAGCATCAAATTTATAAGGAGCAAAATATAGACTATACAGCATGAAAAGATAATACAGAGAGACATAGTGAAAATACCAGCAATGGATAGTCGCCTCAGATAGGAAGGAGATTATTCAGCAGTATCAATTCTACTTCATTTTTTAAAAGATTGAATGAAGGGATGGTCTTGATCTCTGGGTAAAAAGTGTTCCAAATTCTTGGGGCAATTCCGCAGAAAGTTCTCTTATAGGTTTTCTTTTTGTGAAATTTTTGGAGTTTCAGCAGTAGGGAGCATGTACTATTAGAAGCTCTATTCCTTCCAGATAGAACCAGTTTCTGAGCCAGGTAGTGAGGAGTGTTGTGGTGGATGGCTTTGAACTTCTTGCATGCTATTTTCAGGTGGATCCTAGATTCATAGGGAAGCCAGTTCAGAGAGTGAAGGATTGGGGTGATTTTTAAGGGAAAGAAGATAGGCATTAAACCATGGTTCCAATCTTTCTTTCTTTCCCTTTTCCAAAATGTTTATGGGGATAGCAGCATCAAGAGAGTGACTGATCCACTGATTTTGTGAGGCATTATCTGCCGAGTGGTCACTCCCAAGTTCTGGTTTTGTTGAGGCCAGCTCGGAGAGCTAGATTTTTTTTTTAAATTCAGTTGGGACCATCTGTGGCCATAGCTGGGAGGGTCTTTGTTATTCACCAAAGGCGGGGGGCCTTCTAAGATGAAGGAGATAAGAGCATGATCTGTCCAGATCATAGGGTAGTTAGCCTTAGTTTTTAGATTGGTTGCATTACTAAAAACAGGTTCTAACAGATGACCTTTATTATGGGTAGGTCCAATTACCCTTTGTGTTAGTTGCAAATAGCCTAGGTCTTGCAGGATCCCTGCAACCGTGGAATTATCAGTTTTATCAAAGTGGATATTGGAATCCCTTAAAAGGGTAAAATTGTTTTTTTCAGTGATGTGGCTGGCTACGATCTCAAGTAGGGATTCCGTGAACTTAGTGCAGGGGCCAGGGATTCTGTATATTAAGATTCCTGAGAAGGAGAAAATGGGAATGAAGCAGAAAGCAGTATAACAAGTTAAGTATTTTTACTGTTCATAAATGAAATTAGCTATTTCCAGTTTTTCTTATCTCCGGGCACAGTCTTGAAAGTTTTTTTTTTTCTTATTGCATTTATGTAGTTCTTTTATTGCCAGATTTAGGAATTTAACTAGCCTACAAATCAGTTAATTGTCTGTCCACTGTAAACATGTGGTTATAACTTTTTTGATTGTTCGTACTCCCATTCCCATTAAACCTGGCCTTAAATATTTCCTGCAAATATCCAAAAGACGAGGACGCAGACATATAACTTGCATCAGGAATACCCACATCCTCTGCAACATTTGCACAGGGTTGCATTGTGTGAGTGGCTTCTCATGTTGAGGGATTGGAATGGAAGACTCTTAAACTAATATACTTTGATCTCATGGTTGTTTTAATAATGTAGTCAAATATGTAGTCAAATATGGCAGTGGCAATGGGGAAGAAAAAGATGACAGTAATAAATTTCCTCTAAGCAGTCTTGATAGCGCCTCAATATTCTTGCCAAATGACGTGGCACTAGCAGAACTTCAAATCATATATTTAAATAAGTTGTACACTGTATTCCTGTTCCATTAGTCCTTTAACATCATCTCATCTAATATTTTATCCCGATTGGGTATGCTGTTAATTTATTGTATGTATTATGGTTTTTCAAGCAGTTCTTTCCATATGAAGCTTTTTAAAGAATCGGAACAATATTTCATCAGCCTAAAGCAGAATTTGATAAACTGAAGAAATTGTTTCAAGGTTGAATAGTCCAAATTCCAATCTCAGTTGGTTAATTGGGATTTACTATTTGCTAAGTCAAATATGGCTCTGATAGTCACCGAGAATTTAAAAGAAAATTCTTCCTAAGAATTTATGTGATTAGGTGTTCAGGGTGTGAGACCTGCTCCAGGTCCACAATTTCTCCTTACAGGAACCAAGTACTTCATATTTTATCAGCAGCTTTGACTGCTCTCCTTTTCATTGTACAAGGCCTCCTCTTGTGTCTTCTTTTGCATTAGTTTGCTTGTTAGGGGTGCCCAAACACCCCATGTCCTCCTTTTTGTCCGGGCCCTACTTGTTTTTCTGTGTGGGGGACATGTCAGGCTCCCCTCATTTTTTCTATCAGTGGGGGCCTGGGGATAGGGTTGTTACATTCTCTGGCCTAAGGAATTGGGCCACCAGGCCCTGCAAAGCTCTGTTGAGGGGCCCATGCATGCCCCCTCTCGGGGCCTGAATTACTCATAGACTTGTGGTGACCCCTGGCCCCTCTTCCACCTTGGGGATATCAGTAGGAATAAAGGCAGAGCCCCACATGCTCCGTTTAATTTTTGGGCATGTTTAAATTATAAGAACTTCCAGATGGCATAACTGATTCTGGTAATCTTGCACTCCTCTTGCTCCTGGTGGCAAGCCCTAGCCACCTAGAGCCTTGGCAGCAGACCTCCTGGCCTCTTAAGTGTCACATTTTACAGGGAGCTGGTTCCACTGGCTGCCTGTGCCAGCTTTAATTCTTTCCTTCATCTCTGTTACACCTTGTCTCTTGCAGTAGCACCGAAGTACAGATCTTTCACCAAATGGGCCTTATGTTATGTAAGGTAACCAGCCTCACTGGTCTAATGTTTTTGATCCTTTTTTGAAGCCTGTTTGATAAGGTGGCGAGATGTTCGATGTGTGGGCCTGTTCTTCAAGTTCTTCTAATATAATTTGTGCAAAAATATTTGCTTCACTATCCAATAGAGCAATTGTTCTGTAGTTCTGGGGCGGATTCGAGCTACCCTTCTTAAATAGAGGATAAAGAATTGATCCCTTCCATGAGTCAAGGAGCATTTCTGCCTGTAGTGTATCACTGTGCATCAGCATCAATGGGTCTATCCAAGGATTCATATTTTTTTAAACACTGAAATTGGAAATCTGCTGGGACTTAGAGCACTGTTGCTTCTGAAAGAACTCATAGTTAAAATATTGTTTCTTCACCAATGTGACTCACAATCCTGTTAGGAATAATGTCAGTTTTCCTATCAGCCAGGAGTTCATTGTACAGATTGGTTACATACTGCCACCAAGTTTACACTTCTATGTTGTTACTGCTTGATTCTACCCTAGATAAGCCTCCAAAATGTATTGGTGTCATGAGAAGCAGTCCTTCTGGTGATGTCTAGTCATCTTTACGCCTAAAAAGTGGTTTTATTCTGCCAGCTTTTTTTCTTTATATTCTTAGATTTTTCAATTCCATTTTCTTTGTAAACCTGCCAGTCAGGGCATATTATCTATGCACCCGATTAAGCTCTGTTTTTCATTTACCTAACATTCTCTGACTTCCAAGAATTTATGAGCTCCCTCTTATCCACATTAGCTGAAATGGACAGCTTTTTTCTTAATTTTTGTGCTTAGCAGTTCCAAAAAAATGAACTACTGATGTGAGCACTTTTTACCAATTGTTGATAATCAGAGTATCACAGTGTTTAATGAACATAATTTTTAACAGATTGATACCATAGTGCTGTATCTATTGTTGATACTACCCTTCCACGTGTAGTTTCCACCTCATTTCTCTAATGCAATTGCTCTCTTTTCTGAGACTATGCTTTTCTGGACATCGTTGGGTATGAGGCCACATTTTATACTTCTGACTTGTTGCTAGTGGTCACTTTCAGTACACCGAACAGTGGAAAAGGATTAAATGTGATGTAAAAGAGAGACAGTAACCAACATATACTCGAAGAGATTGGCTTTCTTTCTTATGAAATGGGTGGGACTCGCTGGAATACTGGGCCAAAGGCAACCATTTAGATTTATGAGCAGATACTCAAAATTTTTAACCAGAATCTGTTGTTGATTTTGATATTTGGGTGCTGATTTATTATCAAATTCAACATTTTCCAGAAAAAACTGAGTTCAAATCATGGATCTTATTTCAGATGAGTCAGATCAAGGGCTTGTTCCAGATTCCCAGTGAGGATGAACTCTGCATTGGCATTTCCCATCAGCTGACTCTGAATGTGTCTAAAAAAGGCAACTTGTATTAACTTGTTACATAGAACCTCAGGTACTAAATAGATGTTATACAGACATATCCTTAAGGCCAGTCTTTTTCTTTAAATTTCAGTTTGGTTACTAAGATATAGTCTGAGTCTATCAGAATTGTTGTTATAGCAAAGGCCAAGCTGGAGGTGATATATGTGGCGAGCCCTTTTCTGAGAACTTGACAGCTGCTATGTTTGGGGCGAAGTCCTTTAGTGCATTCACTTCCTTTGCACATATTTTCCGCAAGCATACAATGTCATACTTGCACAGAAAATCCTGAAGGTCTTGATCTGTTCTTACTTTGTGGATTTCTGCAAAGTTCCATGACAGAATTTGTCAGACCTGTCAACCTTAGAGTGATCTACCCCCAAAATATTGCCTTCTCCCCTACTGTTTTGCTAAAGTTTGTTGTTAGATTTATGGATCTGTGTACTTCACCACTGCTAACCAGTGCTAAAGTGTTAGTGCTCTCTCCCTAAATCATGATAACATTGGATTACACCTGATTGCCATATTTAATTTACATATGGGTCCCTTGTAACATGGTATACCATATACATAGGGTCAGCAAATTAAATGCTACTATTGGTCCTGATCACTGATTGAGCACCCCACCTAAATAGCCCCTTAAAACATGTCTCAGGCCTGCCATTGCAGCCCATGTGGAGTTTTTTAAAAAGCCAAATCAACTTGCCAAATAAAGCTTTGCCAGGCCTAAAACTCCCTTTTAATATGTATGTCACCGCCTCGGGCAGGGTGCATTGTATTTAAAAATGTGGACATGCACTTTTAATTTTTACATATGGCTGTAAAAAACTCACAAATGAGTTTCTCACTGCAGTAAGGCCTACCTCTTCCATACGATAACATTGGGTTACCTTAATAAGTAGTAACCATTGCTTGGGAACAGGTAAAAGTTTCATGTTTGGTGCATAAGGAATTGTAATTTTAAAACCTTTTTAATAATAAAGTCAAATTTTGAGTCACAATTCTGAAAATACCACTTTCAGAAAGTTGACATTATCTTGTCTTAACCATTCGGTGCCTGCAGCCTGTTTCTTGGTCACATGACTAAGTGTAGTCTGCAGTTAGTCTTTGTGTGTTCCTTCCAGACAGTAACACAACAGGGCCACATGGGCCATTCTTGCTGAATGGGAGTGGCAGAGCTGTGCAAACCTAGGCCTGCTGTGTACTTCAGAGGAAAGGTCCTGCTGCATAAAGCCTGCCCTGTGCCCTCAGATTGCTGGGCTGCTGCTTGAGAACTCTCCTGCTTGGACCCAGGACTATCAGAGTGACTTAAAGGGCTAGCTGGCTGGCCTCCTGTTTAGAGCTCCAGGGACCAAACATTTCCAACACATTTTAGAGAGTACCTTGAACCAGCCTGAAGTGAATCCTGACCCTTCAAGTGGTGTCCCCTATTCCTAGACCCTTGCAGGTGGTGCTAAAGGTGCCCAACCAGTCAAAATCCAATACTTGAGACTTTAAAAATATTCTGCCAAAAGGTGCTCTGTGAACTGAGAGGAGACCGGACCTACCAGTTTGCAGATTCGCCCAAGGTGCATCTCTGGTCGGCTTGACTTTGCTGTAACTTCCGCAACGTTTTTCTCCACAGTAGGAGATCCTATTCAGCTGGTTCTCTCTGGAAGGGTGTCTGGCCACCTGGAGCCCTCATTGGATACAGCCTGCTCCTTTGTCCCGCAGGAGATCTTTGACTTCCAAAAAACAGACTAAAGGCCTGATTTAGATCTTGGCGTTTCTTGTCCTGCCATCACTTTCCTGTTGGTTTCTCTCTCTGCCTACTAGGCGGCCCGCCCGCTCAATTTAGATGCAGGCAGGTCAATGAACAATAGTCTGTACATGTGCCGCCATCTCCACCAGAGTTTTGCACCCACATTGACGCCGCCATAGGCAAAAGTGGCTGTTGGAGGGAGTACAGCCAATATTGCCGCCGGGCCAATCACAATATGCCTTCCTGTTGACGTAACTGTGGCCAGTAAAACTCCACACCTGAGTTGGCAGTTTCGAAAGGTTATAGGGTGGAAACTTATTTTTTTCTTTTTTCCACTTCCCTTTCTGTCATAAACCCAATTGTCCAAGTCCTTCCTTTGCTGCTGCTACTAGACCGCAAACCAAATCAACCCCGTCTTCGCCGGAATCAAAGCTAAGCTTCTTTTTTACTTCTTTTCTTTTGAATTGTCTATCCACATTAGTTCTGGACTCATGCATTTTTAAATCTCTCTCATAGAAGCAATATTTTACTAATGTGTAATGGATATATATGTGATGTTGTCATTTAAGACATTTAAAGAAACACACCTTTATAAAAAAAAAAAAAAATTGGAGCAAGTTCTTTTCCTTATTCGTGGGGTTGGGTGGTGAGCCCAACTCCGAGGGCCAAAAAGCAGGGGACCAGAAATTCGCGTGGTTGCCAAAAAGTAAAACTTCCGTCTTACTAGAGTTCAGTTTCAGACAATTAGTGGCCATCCAGTCCCCCACCTTGCAAAGACAGGTCTGGAACTATGCTGCCGTGTCTGCTGGAGAACTTGTCACTGAAACCACAATCTGGGTGTCATCCAAATAAGAGATAGCGGAGAAACCCAGGGATCTAATTAACCTTGCCAGCGGGGCAACATAGATATTAAAAAGAGTTGGGCTCAATGAAGAGCCCTGTGGTACCCTGCATGGCAGTGTAAAATTCGGCGACTTAAATTCGGCAAGAGCCACAAACTGTTCTCGACCGGACAAGAATGATTCCAGTAAGGCAAACGCTTTCCCCTTAATGCTAATCCCATCCAGGACTTCCAACAGTTTTGGGTGATTCACCGTATCAAATGCGACGGAGAGGTCAAGCAGCACAAGTGCTGCATTGCCTCCTGCATCAACTGTTTGCCTAATCAGTTCGGATGCTGATATCAGAGCCAATTCCGTACTGTGTTGCTTTCTAAAACCAAACTGAGAAGAGTCCAGAAAAGCATACTTTTCAATATAGTCAGACAAGGCGCTATTCATGGCTTTTTCCACCACTTTCGCGGGCAGGGGGAGTCTGGAGATAGGGCGATAGTCATTTGGATCTGCCCCATCTAGATTTACTTTCTTTAGAAGGGGGAGAACAGATGCCAATTTCCAGTTAGTGGGAAATATCCCAGAAAAAAACATTTGATTAAAAATAGAGGACAGATGTGAAGCAAATATTTCTGGCAAAAGGTGGAAAATTTTAGGGGGACAATGATCTAATGGGGAGCCAGATTTGGTGGACAGCAGGAGCTTAGAAACCTCCTCCATGGTTAATGTAGGAAAGGAGGATAGTTCAGGAGGGCTGCTAGAGTCAGAGGTGGCCGAGGAAATTTCCCTTTCTACCCTGGCGATCGCTGGAGTCCCCGGAGATGGTGATGCCCCTTGAAAAGGGCATCGGGAAAAACTGCTATAGACTGCATTAACTTTGTTTTGAAAGGACGTGGCCAGGGAATTGCAGAAGGTCTGATTTATTGGTGAATCAGTTACCTCGGGACATTTAGCCAATTTTTTCACAGTCGAAAAAAGTTCCTTCGAGGAATTTTTAGCAGTTATTATAGCTGTGGTAAAGTAACAGGTTTTCTCCTTATACACAGATTTTTTATAATCAAGCAACGCTTGTTTATATACCGTTCTGTCATTTATTTCATAGGAAGATCTCCACTTCCTTTCCAGGCGTCTACACTTTTGTTTTTGCAATCTAAGATGTTCAGAATACCAAGGTTCCGTATGTCTAGCCCTATGGCTAATGATGGATTTGCCCACATATCAAAACGGTGTGTGGGAATCCGTCAGCTCGATGGAGTTCTTGTAAACTCCACCATGGAGGAATGACGGAAGTCCTGTTAAGATCCAACTCAGGCCCTAAGTCCGAACGAAGAATTCTTCACAGCAACTTCATCTAGCAGCTATCCGACGATGACCCCCACCCCCCTCCTTGGACACCGCCGGCTGTATTGCCCTGCTGAACTTTACCTTCTCAGACATTTTCCTTGAAATTTCATCTAAGTCCAAAGGTAAGCCGAGACTGGGCCCAATACACTTTTTTTTAATTTTTATTTTTTTAATGAAGAGCCAACAAGAGTTTACAAATTCATCCAAATAACACAATACATATATCCAACAATAATACCCAATAGCCATATTAATCAGAAAAAGTCACTTGAGAACAGGTTACATAATCAAAAGAAGAAAGAATAACCTTGGATTAGACAAACCGTTAAAGATCAGATACAGTATTCTTTCATCAATAATTAAATAATCACTGGAGTGCCCATCAAGCAATACAATATGAGTCTGGGTAACAGCTAAAAGTGTTGACGATATTAAGGCTACTAATGGTGTTTTGGCGTACTAATGATCAAATGCAACGTCACCTACCTGGTCTAAAATGAGCTATGGTGTCTATAGTGCATTAGGTCAAAAGCAAATTATGCAAAAATATCAACATATAAGTCATGATTAAAGTTTTGTCCTGCTGACTTAAACCATTTATTTTTTTATTTTTAAAGTGTCTATAGTGCAATAAAGTGCAAACGAGTATACAAATATGTCAACTCAAACAACAATAGTTAACATTTCTGCATATTAGAACAGCCTTTAAAAATGTTAAACTCTTATTTAAAATTCACTCGAGATGGGTCGGCCAGACTTTTTCAAACTTCTTAATCCCTTCAATTCGTAATGCATAGAAAGCGCTTGCTATTCCTAACCTGTTTCATTTTCCGAACCCATTCACATTATGTTGGTACCAGGTCTGTTCACCATCTCTGAAGCAAGAGTGACCTGGCTACTGCCATTCAATATATAGAAATTTGACCAAATTATCAGAGAGCTGTAGAGAAGGGTCATAGCCAAGGACTTTCAGCCAATTATTGGAGTCTATTGTGATGAAACATTCAACCTCCATATGACGAAAAATCTAATTCCAGAACGCCTGAATTGAAGGGCACTGTGAAATAATATGCGTCCAATTGGCTATCGGATGATTTAAATAGCGAAAACACTGACCGGATTGGCTGGGGTAAACCTTAGATAAAAAATGTGGGGGTCTATATAAAAGCCATTTACTGAAGAATAGCATCCGGCGCCTATTCGCACCCCTTAACGTTATAAAGTTACGTTTATTTAATACTGACCACATACTCGCTGTAACCTCCAGGCCTTCGTGTTCTTCCCATTTTGTTATTGCTTTCTCAGAGATCCGAACCCCTGATAGGGGCTAAAAACAAAATTCCACTCTCCTGGTTTCCTGACTGAGATTTCTTCAAAGAGAGCATGTGGCAGGTTTTTATGTTCATTAATCTGTATCAGATCCAGATTGTTAATATTAAATGACTCGAGAAGAAGAGAATCGTTCAGAATTAGATCGTACAATTCGGAAATATTCAGCCACCTATCGATCCTTATAAAATCTGAGATCCTCCGGAAGCCGGCCTTAGCCCATTTTAGAATAATTTCGGTCGATTCTCTAGCCCCAAATACTGAAATGAATTCGGATAGCGGGGTTGATGAATTAATAACTGGAATTCTGTATCTTCTAAAAAAGTCTTGACGTTTATAAAAGAACCACTGCATGCACTTATAACACACCAAATTGGGGCATTTTGAAATTTTTAATGGACAGTGTATCTGAAGCTCTTTACAAATTAAGTTCATGAAATAATTTGCGAATAATCCTGTATTCAAAACAATCTTAAACCCAGACATATATTGTGCAAGATATGCAAAACAATAATCCCTGAGATTAGGGAGAGCTAACCCACCAATCTCCAACTCCTCGTTTAAAGTACTTAGTGCAATTCGGGGAGTTTTCTTTCCCCAAAGAAAAGATGTAAACATGGACTCTAATTTGGCAAAGAAAGATGCTTTTAACACACACGGAATTGCCGAAAATAAAAAATTAAATAGCGGGAGAACAGATGTCTTAATCAGTGAGACCCTTCCCATAATAGTTAGCGGGAGCGAGTTCCACCAAAGCAGTAAATCTTGAACTTTCCGCAAAAGCGGGACAAAATTTAGATCATACAAGTCAGCGATTCGAGACGAGGAATAGACCCCCAGATATCTTTTTGGTTTAGAATTTAAACAGGACAAAATGTCAGAATGTAGCACGTTGGGCTTGCATCCACACAGGATTATTTCCGTTTTCTTTTTGTTGATTTTATACCCTCTGAGCAATTCAAACTGCTCAAAAACCTCAAAGACTTTTGCTTGGACCCCCTTATCGCCTTTAATTATAAGCATGATATCGTCCGCATATAATTTTAGTTCCCCATGGTAGGTAGAGGATGGTGAATATCTGCATTGTTTCGAATAGCAATAGCCAAAGGTTCAATAAAAAAGCGAATAAAACGGGGGACAATGGACAGCCTTGTCTGGTCCCTCGTTTTACACTAATTTTTCCAGCCTCAGAGGCATTAACAATAATTTTGGCTTCTGCCTTAATATATATTCTCTGAATCAACCCCGTGATCTTAGGAGGTATACCAAAACTGGAGAGAATATGAAATAAAGTCTCCCAGACCATGAGGTCAAATGCCTTCTCGGTGTCTAACAGAAGAACCAAGGCTGGAATTTTCTTGGTCTCGAGATAATCCAAAACTTCTTCTAGATAATGCGTGTTAGTCCCAAGCTGTCTCCCTGCTATAAACCCATTTTGGTCTGAATATATCAGATTCGGGGTAATAACATTGAATCTATTGGTTAAAAGTATGGTGATGATCTTATAGTCAGAGTTTAAAAGTGTGATTGGGCGATATGAATTGGGGTCTTCACAGTCTTTTCCCTTTTTTAAAAAACTAACTACATTTCCTTTTTGGAATGAAGGCGGAATCGGGCCCCCTTCTAAGGTTGAATTAGCAACCAACAAAAAATATTCTAAAACAACATCTGAAAATGTTTTAAAAAACTCGACCGGGAGACCGTCCGGTCCACAGGCTTTGCCATTCACGAGATTTTTTATAATATCCCCCAACTCTTCTCTGGAGAAAGGGCGAATCATTCTATTTTTATCGGCCTCAGAAAGTACCGGAATTTCCTGTTCCTGAAGAAACTTGTCAAGGGATGCTTTATCAATGGGTTGTTGTTGACCATAAATATTCTGATAATATTGAAGCATTATGTCCCCTATAGCCGCTAGATCTTCACTTCGGGTACCAGTTTCAGGACATCTCAAAGTACTAATCCGGTTACTTGCGGCCTGCTCCCGGGCTTGCCATGCAAGGAATCTCCCGGTGAAGTTGCTCTCTTCATATACCTTTTGCCTATGGTTGCTATTAAATATTTCACATTCTACATAATAAGCTTTGGTAAGATCCCGTTTGGCCTGATCAAGTTTTCTTTGATTGGAAGCCGAGGGGTTACTAAGAAAAATATCACCTCTGCGCCTCCTGTTCCAAATTTTGCTTTTTTTTCCTTCTTTTTTCCAGACCCTTCAGCATCCTTACTGATGGCTAGGCCCGAATATAAGCCTTGAGAGCATCCCAGACAAAGTGGCCTATTTAAAGTCCATCTCTTAAAATGAGCCGAGATTTTACCTAACTCAAGCTCTAAAATGAGCATTGCATGGTCTGAAAATCCATTCGGAAGGAATTTCTGCTGACTAAAAATCAGGGTCTTAGATATAAGAAAAAAATCGATGTGTGGCGAGGTGCAGAATCTGCCCAAAAAGCAGGTATATGCAATCTTAGGGGCCGATTCCGATTCGGGCCGGAAATCTCTCCGACCGAGCCGGACCCGGAGAGAATTCCGACCGAATCGGACTCTGGCAGTCCGACCGGATGAGTACGATGCGTTCGTAGGCTATCGGACTCGATTCGGTCGGACTCCCATTGAAGTCAATGGGAGCCGGTCGTACAACGCGTACGCGGGCTCCCATTGACTCAATGGGTGCGAGGCGAACAAGGGCGCCCCCTACAGCGTGTACGTGGCGAAGCGCATCGTGCCGTACATGCACAGGTAGGGGGGACCCATGGCTCCTCCCTGTGTGCGACTCGCGCGGCCACGCGTACAGGGGGGTCCGACGCGGACCCCCAAAGTCCGGCTCCGACTGCTCTTTCGAGCCGGACGGCGCGAGTCGGTCGGACTGCTCGTGGTGCACATCGTACTTACCCGGCCGGGGAACGTCTCCATTGCGCGGTGCGAGTCGGGTCCGTGTGAGTCGGTCGGAGCGTGTTGAAGCCGCATACGGGTCGGTCGGCGAATTCGTGGGCGCTTGCATCGTACTCGCTCGGCCGGACCCGCGTACGAATCGGTCGGGAAACAGGGCTCCGAATCGGATCCGGTAAAGCCGAATCCGATTCGGAGCCCTACCGGCCGAGATCGGAATCGGCCCCTCAGTCGGGAATACTGCCCTCCAGGGGTAGATTATATCCAGGGTTCCCTATAATTTTGAATAATTCTACAGGTTTTGGGTTTTAATTGTTTTGTAGAGATGGTTGAGGAATCAATTTTTGGATTTGGTAGGAAATTAAAATCTCCCCCTATAATCACTTCCCCAGGAGTTTGTATTAGGGATTGGAAAAACTCTTCATATGGTGCTGGATTATCCTCTACTGGGGCATAAATGCTAGCAAAGGTTAAAAATCTATTCCCCAGATTACACGTCACCCAACACCACCTTCCTCTCCGATCACTTACAAAACTAACCACCTTGGCTTGAAGTTTTTTGCCCAAGGAAATCGCTGTGCAGCAATGTGAAACGGAGGAGGAGGAGAAGCCCCAGTATGCTGCCCAGGATCTAAACATTGAAAAATCTGCTAGCTTCCCCTCTGCTATATGAGATTCTTGAATTAAAATAACGGCTGGGTTTTCTGACTTAATCCACAATTCGAAGGCCCACGTCCTCTTTTTATTATTGAGACCGTTTACATTAAAAGAGACCACCATAAGAATTTCCTTTTTATCCATTAACATGCTGCACGGAATTAACCTGAAGGGGACACAAGATGGGCTAAAATATGCTAGAGGGGCACAAGGTCTGACATTACTCAACCTAACAAGATATAGCTTTATAGGTAAAATTTGGATGAATCTAGAATTTACAAATGGATCTCTTTTTTTCCTCTTGCTGCCCATTCCACCCCTGTGAACCCACCCTCCCCAAAAAGCTGCAGTGAGCAGTGCACCACCCCTGCTCACGCCTGACAGGCTTACCCAACTCCCCAATACTGGCACCTTGACCTTGTGCCAGGAGCTGCCGGCCTACATACCCCACCCCCCTCAACCAGAACGTGAAGAACGCAAATGCACAGCTTAATTATAACAGCAACTATGAAGGCCCAGGGCTAAGAAATCTAGGACTTGCTTGAAGAAATTTGTTGCAGTAGTTCCTGTGCTTCGGGGATATTACAAAATACATGAAATCTACCTTTAACAAGCACTTTTAGTTTGCTTTGTTGTGCAATCATTGCCTGTGAACCCTGTTATTTAAATAAGTGCAACATTTTAACGAACTCTTTCCGCCTTTTAGCTGCGGAGGCAGACATGTCAAAGAAAATGCAACATAATGGGACATCCGGGGAGGTGAACTGTCACTGCTTTATGGCCTTAGATAGAATTTGTTCCTTAACCCTGTAATCCCCAAAGTTAACAAGGATTGTCTGCAGGAATTTAGCATTAGGGGGAGATACGCGGGCACCCGGTGGGCCCTCATAAGAGTCAGATCCCCATTAAATTCGACCCATTGTAATGCCTGTTGCCCCTCGAGGCCCTCTGGAATGCAGAGAATACGATGATTAGAATGCCTCGAGTGATTCTCTAATTCCTCCAGTTTGAACTCCATTGCGGATTTTTGACTCTGATAAGCAGTGACCTTGCCATTCATAATAGCAACCTGGTCCTCCAACTGCGAGATTCTTGTCTCCGCCTCATGAAGTCACGCTGAAACCTGGGCCATGTTCTCTTCGATTTTAGAAAGGCGGGCATGGATTGCGGCGATTTCCGTAGATTGAGAGGATTTGAGCTCTCTAATCTCTTCCAGGAGCAGGCTCTTGGCATCCCATTGCAAGGAAAATGATCTATCATCCTGAGAAGAGTTTTCCTGACTCGATTCAATCCCAGATATAGATTGCGCTGCAGATGTTACAGCGGATGCTACGGAAGATTCGGTATTATCCGGAACTGCCTGCCCATCGTCTTCAGAAGCCAGTAGATCCACAAGACTCCGTCCCGGGGAAGATTGTACTTGAGTTTGTAAAAAGACACCGCTGCCACTGCAAAAAGACGCCCCCTTAATGGAGTCCGCAGGGTGTTCAGCAGTTTGTGGAGTGCTCTCCGCCCCCTCTATACCCGATGTTAACCCAGATTTAACTTTGGAAAAAAGAGAGTATTTTTTAAGTTCCTTTGAATTCCCAGCCACAGCGTCGTCCCCGGGAGTCATTGCATCTGGATCCTCCAAGCCTTGCGCAGTTGAGGAACCGGCCTCAGGAGAGACAACAGGGACAGGGCTGATACTCGTGTCCAATTCAGAGGTGCCACCCCCCGGGTAGTATTTCTGGAAGAGCTCTGCAGTGGCCATCTCTGAGATTTCTGAGGGCAGTCCCAGATCTTTCCTCAGAGTTGCTGCGTGATTAGTCTGAGCTGCTGCTTGTCCAGCGCGCTTTTTAACCCTCTGAGCCAGAACTGGGAAACAAGCTGGGATGCGGCTGTATTTCTGGAGAAATTTTGCATATTGAAAGTCCCAGATGTTTTCTACTACTTTCTCGTGATGGATTACCGGCTAATACCAGGAAAGGAGAAAGAAGGCTTTACCGCATAGAACTTCCCCAACGACCCTCTACCAAGTAGCACAAAAGCCCCATGCACAACAGGCAGCAGAGCACAAGCACTTACCCCTTGGAGAGAAACCTGGTGGTCCCCAATGGCGCCGTGAAAGCGAATCTCTGAGGTGGCGAACCTGCTTGAATTATTAAAACCTGGGAGGTAATGTTGCTCAATCCAAAAGAATTTTTCCCCCCTTTCAAAAATGTGTCCTTAATGTTTTTTATTTCCTTTGTATTGACCCAGCGCAGTCCAGCAGGGATCAAGAAAAAAAAACAGGAACTTGGTTGGTGTTAAGGCTCCCACCAGCCGGTTTTTCACTACTGCATATAAAAATTAGAGAGGCTTTTCCCCCAGTTTCTTCTGTGTCTGTCCTGCCGTTTTTTTTTTTCTTCCCCTTCCTGCGGCTGCTTCCCATTGCTTCTTGCCGTTCAGGAGAGGAAATTACTCCCACTCAAATATTCATTGGTGGCGAGCACCAGACCCTCTCCTCTGGCTCCCACTCCCACTCAAGCTCCCGCTCGGGGAAACGATCGTGGCCATTCCGGCCGAACGCACAGGGATTGCAGCGTCTCCTCCAACGTCTGAAAGTGGAGGGGGGTGTGGCTTACGGCACGCTCAGCCGGTCAGCCGATCAGCATCTCTGCGCTACCGAAAATACTTCTGACAAAGTCTTCTGCCCAAAACACTTCTTGTATCTGAATGGCGCTTCATCGCGGTTGACCATAACTTTCGACTTTGCCATTGTCTTGTGCCACTAGATGTCCGCGAATGATACTTTGATGTTTTAGGCGCACCATGGCATTAAAACATTTAAAAATTCATCACTCCCATTCTACTGTTTTAGTGTGAAATAATCTATTGCATTTTCACTACATTTTTCCAAATTAGTGTGGGATTTTTCTTGTGCTGTGTTTTCACTTTATGACTGTTAAAGTGCTGTCTAAAAACTTTAACAATGTTTCCAAGTTAAGCCTGGCTGCTTTTTGTGCCAGACTACTAGAGGATTAAACAAAGGGTAATTTAAGTTGTTGCTTGAGAAGAGCTCACCCCCCTCACCCAACAACCCAATTTTTCACAAACTTGATACTACGTTTTCTCCATTTTTGAATGCAGCTTTGCTCTTCACTTGCTTTTTGGCCAAAGTATTCAACGTGTGTACTCTTGGGAGCCAGTCCCAGTCATCAGTTTCCTTGGCATATTCTTTCCCCATTTTCTCATGGCACTGCGAAAATGTTCCACAATTTCTTTGTGCATTATAGATGGACCTAAGGCATATCTAAGAATTGTGTCTGTGTTTTTTCCTTTCTGGGGGCCAGTCAATCCTTCTTCATTGTCATTTATTTTTTGCAACAAAGAATTCTATATGTTCTTGATTTTATCTGCTTGCCCAATATGCCATTCAAGGAATTGAGGGACTCATTTATGAGAAGGTTGCACCACGTTGTACACTCCGCAACGTGGTACATGCATGACGCAAACCTCTAAGTCAGATTTTTTAAGCCATGCAAAGCCACTTTGCATGGTTCTGAGTGCCTTCAAAAATCTGGAGTAACGCAGCATTGCTTTACTCTGCCCTGGGAAGGCATTTCATGGGCATTACGTGGGTGTTCCCATGCAACTCCCATGGATTTTGATGCATCCCCAGATTTACAAGAACTTGTAAACTTGGGGATGCATCAAAAACTTACACCTTCCCAGGGGAGGTGTAACACAGAGAAATATCTCTATTTCTC
The DNA here is from genome assembly GCA_963921515.1 of Calotriton arnoldi. Lineage (NCBI taxonomy): Eukaryota > Metazoa > Chordata > Amphibia > Caudata > Salamandridae > Calotriton > Calotriton arnoldi. The sequence continues at coordinate 1,200,829 of CAWUFW010001224.1, forward strand.
CTTGGAAGATGCCCCTTAATGCACAAAAACACTCCTGCATGCAACCGGGCACCCTTGCAAGGTTGCCTGCATTAGCGCTAGGCTGACAAAAAGGAACCAGCGCAAGGGAAAGGGCAGTAATGTGCCATAAAGCCTTAAATAAGCACATTCCTGCCCTTTCCCTGTCATGCAGTGTAGCGCAGCAAGCTAACTTGCCTTGCTACACTGCTTGACTTCATCATAAATGAGGCCCTGAATTTGTTGATTCATAATCAGTGTTGCGATTTGTGGTCTGGAGCACATAATTCTGGTTTTCATAAGAGTTTTGGTCAAATCTATTTCATCCAGGAATAAATTCAACTGCCTCTGTGTCACTGAACATAACACCTGACAATGCCGCAATTGCTGAAAAGAGGTGCACGGGTATCCCTTGATTGAGGATGTCATGTTGACCATACTGCTGTATATTGGAATGAATATTACAGAATAATTTTCCCTGTCGGAGTGTTCAGAGGAATTCACCATCCTCCGCTTTTTCACTACCGCATATAAAAATTAGAGAGGCTTTTCCCCCGGTTTCTTCTATGTCTGTCCTGCCATTTTTTTTTCCTTCCCCTTCCTGCGGCTGCTTCCCAACGCTTCTTGCCATTCAGGAGAGAAAATTACTCCCACTCAAATATTCATCTGTGGCGAGCACCAGACCCTCTCCTCTGGGCTCCCACTCCCACTCAGGCTCCTGCTCGGGGAAACGATCGTGGCCATTCCGGCCGAACGCACAGGGATTGCAGCGTCTCCTCCAACATCTGAAAGTGGAGGGGGTGTGGCTTACGGTACGCTCAGCGGTCAGCCGATCAGCATCTCTGCCCTACCGAAAACACTTCTGACAAAGTCTTCGGCCCAATACACTTCTTGTATCTGAATGGCGCTTCATCGCGGTTGACCATAACTTTCGACTTTGCCATTGTCTTGTGCCACTAGATGTCCGCGAATGATACTTTGATGTTTTAGGCGCACCATGGCATTAAAACATTTAAAAATTAATCACTCCCATTCTACTGTTTTAGTGTGAAATAATTTATTACATTTTCACTAAATTTTTCCAAATTAGTGTGGGATTTTTCTTGTGCTGTGTTTTCACTTCATGACTGTTTAAGTGCTGTCTAAAAACTTTAACATTGTTTCCAAGTTAAGCCTGGCTGCTTTTTGTGCCAGGCTACTAGAGGATTAAACAAAGGGTAATTTAGGCTGTTGCTTGAGAACAGCTCACCCCCTCACCCAAGAACCCAATTTTTCACAAACTTGATACTACGTTTTCTCCATTTTTTAACCTTTTATTCATCTGTCAGGACTTGATCATAGTGTGAAAAATAATGGATAGTGTGTCTAGTTTATCAATTATGTCTTCGTAGAAGCAATGTTTGATTTCCCCCTTAGTCTCAAGAGTCTCACAATTTTCATTGGGTATCAAAGGGGAGAAGTTTTTGTCATACTGCTCTAATTGCAGTGGGATCTTTAGAAGAATGCCTATTTATGTATCAATCTTTTGTGATTGCATATTCAGTGCATTAGCTGTTATTGTTAATAGGGTCACCATGGAATTTAAGGTCTCGGCCAGTGGGTCAGTTCTGGTCTTAAGATCCAAAATACTTTTGTAGAAACTTTGCGCTGAGGATGTCCATTTAATGGGCTTTCTGTTGAATTGGAATTTAGTAGAATTTCTACGGGACCTGGGCTCAAGATCCAAAAAAATGAAGTGGGGGGACTCACTAAGTTAGGCAGAATGGTTGTGACATCACAGTGAGTGACATCACATGAAAAGTCATCACCATGTGTGAAATCACAGGAAGTGATATCATGGTGTGTGACATCGCAGGAAATGGCATAACAACCCATGACCTCAGATCTTAAGACCTTTTAAGTATATTTGAGCGCATTGCAATATTTAACAAATACGATTTTGCATTGGGGTTGTGCCAAAATATTAACGCAACCCCGTGCAAATCTGGGCCTCAACTTATACATTTTTTTTTTTTAACCCTGCCACAAAGAAATTAGTAACAAGGAGAATCGTGGCAGTAAATCTGTTCTGCTTAATTGGTTGCAATGTCTGTATTTTAAACTATCTAATGGGCTTTGGGCACCTGCTGCAGAGATCTTTGTGTGGCCACTAAATCTCAGGGAATATTAATATTGGTAAGATATCTCTAGAGGATAATGTATTTGCTGGAGAGATCTGTGTTGTGCCTTGTCCTAGTTTTGAATCTAAGTAGCATAGAGGGTCAATATGTCGCCTACAAGGCACATTATGTAACACGCAGATGACAGATTTCTATTTTATGTAAACGGATAAGTGAGTTATTGCTTTTGAGACAGAGATCCTTTTGTTACTTGCAGTTCATAAATTGTAATCCTAATGTAGCACAGTGAGGTATGAAGGACGTGTGGCTCCTCACTGTCTAATTTACACATCTATTTATATTTATGTACACACATATGATTTATTGCCAATGTGTAATCTGTACCTGTTATGTAAAGTACTCAGACACCCTGCATTGGGATGAGTAGTGCTCAAGCACTATGAAAGAAATACTTCAAAAATATAAAAGAAATAATTTAGTGGTATTTAAATTGCTATTAGTGTAAGTACTGGAGTGACCATCACATCTGACATTCTTACTGTGTATGCATATCTCTTATGTACAGGGACTGAACAAAGTCAAAAGCATTTCTCTCTTAAGTACCTGTGAATTGATCAGATGTGAACCTTTTTTTTTTTCCGCAGAGTTTTATATAGCACGAACTTGACCCGAATCGGGTATCAAAGCGCTTTACATAGCACTAGTTGCATTACATGAGGACACATTCATTTTTGTTAGGCACAGGGAGATTAAGTGATTTGCCCAGACTCACAGGATGTTCAGCGTCATTGCCGAGAGTTGAACCCAGTTCCCCAGATTTGAGGTCGACCGCCCTAGCCGTTAGACCAACTCCTCTCCCCAAACCTTTGTTTCCCCTCCATTGTATCTAGGTGTGAGGCTCCCGATAGCTCCCAGCCAGGATACGCCAACAAAAAGAGGCCTAATGGCTCCTTAACTCCGGCTTTTGTTATGGGTGAAACTGGAATCTTATAAAAGCAGACAATGTGCAGGCGCTGCTGAAAGTGTCCCTGTGTCAGAAAAATGTGGTCAGCATTTCTCCTTATTCTTTTAATTAGATGGTTGTTTTTGGTATGATATATTCAGTGCAAGAGTTGTTACAACTTGTCAGGCCTTCCAATGAGTTGATTTTATAGTTATCTCTACTCTCTAATGCACGTACGATATCCTCCAAGGCACTGCCCACAGAATTACCCATGGACCTATGTCCAAGTTCTCCTTTGCTTGCCCTTTCACCTGTCATTCTAAACTCTGTGTAAGATCTGATTTTCCACACTGTTTGCAGCCCCACATGTGAATAATACTTCCTATCCACATCTCTTTGCTCTTCTTCTCCCTTCTGGAGCCTATTTTCGTCTGCTGCTCACTTCTGTTCACTACCCATCCACTTAGTGGATGACCACTCTATTTAGTTGGTGCTTTTCCCTATCCAACTCTCTTCTTCCCTCTCTTTACATATAGGGGGCTATTATGATGTCGGGCGGAAGCACCGACTTGGTCATGGGACTGACCCGACCGCCGGTCGGCGGTCCCGACCGCCTCATTGGGATGCGACCAAACACTGTTTAGTCACATTCCTATATTTCACTATGGGAGCATGCATTACAGCCATAAAATGGCCATAATACATGCTCCCATAGTGAAATGGGAGGTGTGGTTCATCCCTGCACCCCGTGGCAGGCACCTCAAGGTGCCTGCCGCAAGGTGCAGGGATCAATAGGGGGGGCACCATAGGTGCCCTCTCGGCCTCCAACCGGAGGCCGTGCACCAAAGGGGGCCCTGCTGGGGGCCCCCAAACACGCTTTCCGGCATGGTTTCCATGTCGGTCAGACCGGCATGGAAAACCATGTCAGAAACCGTGATCGTAATCTCAAGGGTGGAAAGACCCGCCCTTGAGATTACTTGCCGGCTTCCGACAGGTGGACAGACTCACCGAGCCTGTCGGAAGCCATCCGGAATGACCGGCAGGTTTACTTTCCAACTGCCTCTAACATAATGATGCGGTCGGAAAGTAAACCGATCAGCCTCTTACGATGCAGCCCAAAAGGCTCTGACCAGAGGTCGTAGCCTTTACGGGCTGTATCGTAATCTGCTCCTTAGTGTGTTGAGATGGCCTTAGTGCAGCATAACCCTCTATTCAAACAAGCAATAGAACCATAAGAGGTGTGCCAGGTGATTTGTATCTGTAAGTGTCTGTAGGACGTTATGTCTATATGTCCATTTTCTGTTCTAGGTGTATGGGTGAATATAAATGTGCTAGTTTATGTTAATGAATGCTTGCTGGTATATTGCTCTGTCGACATGTTTGTTGCATGCGTCACCTACGTGCATGCGTCACATACGTGAATGGTCTACGCAGAGTGTTTATCAACAAATAACATTGACATATAAGTAAACACTATTAACTGTAACTTGAAGTTTTTAAACGTGTTGAAATTTGTTTTGTGTTGGTAGTACAGAAAATGTACCCAAACATTCTAATCAGAAACGTAAAATTTGCGCCGTAGACATCACACGCATAAAATAATTTAATACGTTTTGTTCTGCCAGAAGAGCACCAGGCTATACATGTTTGTTGAGTCATGTGCTACTGAAAAAAGACATGCTGACTAAATGCCTTTTATAGCTAAACAGCGGCGAATAAGTGTTTTTAAGACTTCTATTTTTCCCATCTCACACTTGTGAAGTAATTGGTGGGTGCATGTCCATTGTGGGTGGGCACGAGCTGTTTGGTTGCCAACTTCTGTTTTGTCTTCACCCTTATCTAATTGCAGTTCTTACAACTGAAGCAAAGTTCAACAAAATGCGTGATTCATTTATGCACTGCCCTTGCTTAAAATTTTTGTCACATGCCGAAAGCAGCATGTTTAGCTTTTCTATTTCTTATTCTTCGATATTCATGTTTAATTAAAAGAAGATTTTTTTGGAGACAATGCTGTTGCTGTGCTTTAGCAATGGGGATGTTTTGTGGTAACTTTTTCGGGAGTCCCAGGGCAATAAAGGATTGCAAGGCAGATAATATAACCCTCATACTCGGGGAGGTGGTGTGGGGTAAGAATCAGCTCTCTATAAGACATCTATCTCTTAACAATCTATAACCCATTGTCCAACCAGTAATTTCACTTAATAAAAAAATACGTTGTACCGACACACGACTGAAAACGACACATGCAATGCGGAGGACCAAAAGAAACAATACACTTATTAGTGACAGGTTGATTCATTTTGCTCTGGAGTTACTTACTCCCAGATCCTCTACATGTTGCAAGACAGAAAATCAGGGCACAATAGAGTTGGGTCGCCCCAAGGATGAGGGGTATAATCTCCCCGTTAAATCCCTGCTCTATGGTTGCCTTGTTGCTAAAGTCGGTGAGGTGCAGTCACTGTTCCACCCCCTGTATAGCTGTCGCAGCTACTATACCCACTAGCAACTTTGGTTGAACCGAGTACCTCTAGAAAATGGAGCAGCGCTACTCTGCTGCAGTTTGGCAACAGGGGGCGAAGTGCTATTAATCTGATGTGCCTGCTCCACACAGACCTGGGAAACTGCTGCACCGACTGAGTCCCAACCCTGCAGGCTTCGAGTTTACGTTTAGTGAGCAGGTGCGTGCGTGTCTTCAGTACTGAAGGGAAGAGTTGTGTCAACACAGTTTTGTAGATGGAGTACTCAGCTACGATCAACACGTGGATGGGAATCTTCGTTGGTGGATCTTCTCCAGGCACAAACTGATGTATCCTTTAAAAACAAGTTAAGAGCCTTCCCTCGGTCACAGCGGTGATCCTGTTCAAGGGTCTGTGATAGACAACTGCCAACTGCAGTTGGAGGTTTCTTCTAGAGCTAAACTGTCACAGGGGCTTCTGCTAAGTTGGATTAAACTGCCCATGGTGTTTGCAAATTTCTGTAGTTGCAAGCCTTTACAGGCGGTCCTACTTCTTTGAAACCAGGGCACAAGGTCGTACTACACAGCCTGGTAATGCAAATCCTTTCCTGAGCTCCTGGAATCCCTCTTCTTTGAAATAGCGTTACTTTCAGGCAGGATAACTCCAGGATCCCTCTCCAGCAGTCAGTGGGAACCTTCCTTCAAGGTGATTGCAAAGCAGCCCTTCTTGGCAGGATGCAGATCTTTCCCCAGGTGCACAAAGTTGGCAAGAGGAGTTGTAGTCACCTGCCTGAACTCTGCAGCTCACTTTTCTTTCTTGTTCTCCACTGGTGTTAGGCATGCAGTCCTGTTTCCTCAGAAATCCTAGCACAAAGGCTACTGGTTCCTCCCCCAGTGGTATGCCATGTCTATAGTCAGAGGTTGTGTATTCTACAAATCCAGCTCTGGTACCGGATTTAGGCAGTTACTTACTTTTTTAATATTCGTTTGTCCTCAAGGGTCAAGAGTAAGGTGGGTTGAGGCCAGGAGTTCCCAATCAGGGGAGAACCCAAATAAAGGAACACAACAGGAAAAGCCTTTCTCATCCAGCTACCTTTCTGTCTGTTGCTGGTAACACCTCTGGGGAAGAATGTCTTGGGAAGGAGGGAAGGCTTGTACTTAGTGTACAATTATACCCTTTGTCTGTTATCCACTAAGCCAGAGCCTGATCTGCTATAAAAGACGCTTTGAGGAGCCCTGCAATTCACATTGCTATCTGGCGCGCTCTCTTCAACCTCCATCTCAGGCGCTGCTCATGTGCATGAAAGACACAGCGCAGAACATACACCCATAAACATCTTACTGCATATACAGATGGTAATCATGTCAGATCCATCCATATCTCACACTGATAGAGTAAAGAACCTGGTTCCAGGGTACTGGCAGATCATTTTAAAACAAGAGCTGTTGTTGTCTGGCAACAGGTGAAAGTGCATATCATGGCGCTATAATCTATTATAACCACCACTGGCCCTTTTCCACAGCCAGATGAGATATCAGTAATTACGCTCAATAAAGGAACGTGCACAAGTGCTCCTCCAGAACACAGAGCTAAGCTATAGGTTACTTTCCATGTCAAAGTGGGCCCTCAGTGTACACACAGAGGGCCTCATATACTTATTCTTGGCGTAGGGCAGCACAGCGAGTCATCCTGCTGTGCTGCCCTATGTCAAAAGAAATGACAGGATTGTGCTGAATCTATGAGAGATGGAGCATTTTTGTCCTCTTTTACTGCACTGGCGCACAAATGGCTGCCTAGTGCCAACGCAGGAAGCCTTGCACCATGGTGCAAGGGTGCCTGTGTTTAAATCAGGGTGTGTTAATGCATGAAGGGACACCTTCCTTCACAAAAACAACTGTTACGCCACCCCTGGGTAGGCGTACGCTTTTGATGCCTTCTCAGGTTTACCGCATGTTGTAAATCTGGGAATGTGTCAAATGCCATGGGTGCTACATGGGAACAGCCACCGTAATGCCCATGGCACGCCTCCCTATCTCAGTGTGAGGCAATGCAGCGACTTGCGCTGCGTTGCCTCACACCATATCTATGAGGCCATGAAAAGCCACCCAGAGTGGATGTATGTGGCCTCGTAGATATGGCTCTGGAGTGTGCACCGCCAGAGCGTCATTAAATTGACGGTCTGGCGGCACACGGGGCTGGTAAATGAGCCCCAGGATTTTTGTATGAACTGATGCCCAAAACATCAAAGGAACATTAGAAGATTGGAATGGGGAATGAGATTCATGTAGGGGAACATTTGTCTCCCACTATTTATAAAGGCACACATGGCTGTAGAATATGATGAGGTAACTGACTAGTCACTCACTGGTCATTAAAACAAGACTTAAAGGGGCACATTTACAAGCCCCTTGCGCCACCCGTGTGTCACTTTTCCCATGTTAAAAATGACACAAAAGTGGTGCAAGGCGCTTGTAAATAAGCCCCGAAGTCTGTAAAAGCTGCTACAGGATATGCTTCTTTGAAGTACCCAACTGTCTCATTCTACTGATATAGTTCAAGAGGTGTTCAAAATATATTTTATATCTCAAACTTTTATAATGTTCCGGCACTTTGTGAAGTTCGATTCTCATTCTTTGAGAGGTTTTCGAGTTTTTTTTCCTGTAAAGCTGTAGCAAAGCAAATGGATTGGCAAAATAATCCAATATGAACTGAAAAGTATGATTTACACTTGTTGCATATTTGTGCTGCATTTCAATGATCCCTTCACAATTGTACACTTTGCTGAGCTTTTTTATGCACAATAGCACTGAAGAGGGAAAGAACATAGTTAATAAGAGCAAATATGCAGCTGGCTTTTTTTTGACCTCACATTGATATCTATTTACTCATTCTGCAGATTCCGAAGGATTCCAAGTTTGCGACTGGAAACCTGCATCATTCGCAGGTTTCTAAGAGTAACACTAAAAATATTTGTGAGTCTGCTATTGCAACTTTAAAGATGCATTCATGCATGTGTACTGGGGAAATACCATCGCCTTGCAATGGCTTTTTTAAACTTCTCCATGGGAAAACTATTTTTCCTTGTGGAAAATCCACATCCCATAATCCCCACCATTTTTTTCTTCCATTCCCACCCATGAAAGGGCATAAATCCAGCTTTTTATGATGGGTGGAAAGTCCAAACTTTTTGCAAGTATGGAATGTGAGTTCTCACAAATACCTAGGTTGATTGATGTGAACACGCTTCCAGCACACTCCAGTCCATTGATGCCCAGTCCCCATTCACTCGCTTCTCCTTGGAGAAACTTTACTCGCACAAAAACTCTTTGTGTGACTAAATTGTTTTAACAGTGTATAATCAACTTTTGTGAATTCCAAAAGTGGTTTTGCTTATATAAGTTTAAATTAAAACGCACAAGTTGCGAATCGAGGTGCAGCTGTTATCTGTAAAGTATATCTTCTGCAGTTCTATATTTGGCACGACTAAATAAAAGTACATTTTTCATCAAATTGCCACATAAGTAATGATTTCAACATGGATGTCTCAAAGGTAATATTTTTGCAAACATCGTAAACTTATGCAGTTCAAAAAAGTAAAATATCAGTGCGTTGCACACTCCTAATTGCCATGAGGCTTTTTCTGCACAACCAGGTGTATTTTGTGGATTCAAGTCTTTTAGTAGCCCGAATTCAATAAAGTATTTCAGTGTGAGTGATCTAATAATGTGGTGCCCGCATCTAATCCACAGAAGCAAACTGGAGATCAAAAATAATGCATAATGACGCTCCTTACTGACAAGGGAACAATTGTACAGTCAAAACACAATCCAGTATCCAATATAGTGGGACCACTGGTTCTGGCTCTAATAAGAATGGATTTGCCTAAAACAGTTAATGTAGACTTGGCACTGACTGTGAAAGCACCTCATGATTCTACGAGGTGCAGTAAATGGAATGGTCTCTCATACTTGTCACTCACAGGTTTGAAAAACGAAAACGTTGTCTGTGTTTCAGCAATGGCTGCTTTTGGCCATGATTCAGTGGTAGAAGAGGCACCCTTGTATCTGGAGATCTGGGGCAACCACTAGACTGGCTTGAACCTTAAAGGAAACAGGAAACCCTCATTTAAAAACATATAAGTAATAGGTAGTTCTAAGCTAGTTCTAAGCTCCACAAAACCAGCCATCATAGACCCACAATGGATCTTGGCCGATATAATAACATCAACATTTTCTTCTCTGACTCCCTTTGGAGGGATGTTTGACCCTCTTAGGACCACACTCTCAGTCAGAGGTCACAGTCTAAAGGGGTGGGGGGCACTACCTGTTTCTTGAGCAGGTATACAGTGAAGGATCAACAGCAAGAACTGTCTGTTGGTATTTGAAGCATCAGTTTGACCCATTCATGATAAAAATATTGGTTATAACTTCAGCTTAGGTTCGCTTGGCTGGTAGAATTTCTGGATTTCTTGGGCACACTCTCTCCTTGAGCAGTCCTCCATCCAGGCTTCATTCACTTGAACCATTTGCTTGTCCTTGAGGAGGCCAGGGCATCTCCCCTCCTCTCTGAGCACCCCAGGTACTTGGGCTACAAGCAGATCATAGCAGTGGGAAGTGCTATGCTGGTCTTAGGTATTCGAGCCCTCAGTAAAAGCAGCAAGCCAAAATTCTGCTTCTGGTATCACACTTCATCTCAGCAGTTGCTGAAGAGCTCTTCCTCTATCAACCAAGTATACGATACTGACTTCAGAGGAAGGTTTACCAAAGGATTGGCAAAAAGCTATTGTGATACATTAATATAATCTCATTTACATTGTGATGACAAAAATATTGCTGGTAAGAATTGTGTTTTTTGTTTTTTTATATTGCTGTTAAATCTATTTTTGTATATCATATTGTTGTATGTAATTTCGTTATTTTCTATATTTCATTTATTTTTACCTATGTTTAATTTGGTTTTTCACTTTATTGCAACTCGTAAAGTGTTTTCTGAGTGGTTTTCGTAGGTATAAGGGAATGTACTAGGGACTAATTTAAAAATGTGAATAATTTTCTTTTTTGATTATTATTTTTTAATTTATGTCAAATATTTATTTAATTTTTCTTATTTTTTTTTTTAGCTATAAATGGAATGAAAATGTGTTTTTTAAATATTCATTTGTCAATTTTTTTAATCTTATGTTTTGATAGTTGTTTGAAATTGTTTAAATATTTTAGGAGTGGGGTTTAAGGTTTCTAGGGGACCAGAGTGGGGACATTTTGAAATCTGAATAATTTTTTTATTGTAAGTATAAATATTTTATAACTAAAAATGAAGATTCTTGTAATTATGAAAACAAATTGTACATGTATTAAAAAATTTGTTTTTAAGTTATTGCTCGAATTTATGTGTAACAACTTATTTCATGTTTAGCTGTAAATATAAATATTTGTGTAATTGTTTTATAAAGTTTCAATAATTGTAATAGTATTTTACATTTAAATATTTTTTGTCCAAAGAAGTCATTTTCAAAATGTGTTTAAATATGGAGAATTTTAAATAATTTCTTATAGTGTTTGCGACACAGGGCCTGATTTAGATCTTGGCGGAACTACAGCCGTCTTGCCATAGCTTTAGTCCCAAGTACTCCATTAATATGACAGTGGTCAGCCCACTGTATTTAGATGCTGCGGCAATAGACAGGAGTCCATGATGTCGGGTCTGGTGGCTTAGTAGCAGGTCTGGTGGATTAGTGGACTAATGCATCCACTGCAAGGGCCTGTGTTCGACCTCATAGTCACAGGTTCAAATCCTGGCGGGTCCAATCAGCCTTTTATGCTTTCTGAGGTTGATAAAATGAGTACCATTGAGGTGGGTAATAATAAACATCTGTTATTCAGCTCCAAGAGGTCCCAGTTGGGGTGAACGTACGCTTTACAAATACACATGTTATGTTATGGTGGTGATTTTCTCTGCTGGCTAACAGTACTCCATTGCCATGAAGCCAGTGGGTTTTCGCCGAGCAGATTTAGATGTTCCCGTTTTGCTGGCAGTATTCTGGTGGCGGTGTCCTGATGGAGTGAGGCCATAGTGGTGTGGAGACAGGTAAGGGCTACTCATCATTATCTTACTACACATATATGTTGTGAATATGTCATAATGTATATGTAGGTAATGTGTTATGCCCCTTTTTGGTACATATTTCATGCCACATAAACAACATACACACACTATTGAATGCACACCCACAGGCACCAAAAGCGCAACATCCACAATCACCACAACAACAATATTTTTTTAAGTCTCAAAACAGGTGTGTTCATTTACCTTGATTAGTAGGAACATGAACAATACTGCATTACAACTAAGAAAAATGTTGCATGTAAGAGCAATGCAGAAGTACAGAAGGCTACAGCAATTGTCAATACACTATACATAGGACAATTGTACAAGTAGCTTACTGTAGATCTCAGCGACACAGAGTCGCATGTTGTCATGGTGGAGACGGTGCAGCAAAGGAGGGACATGAACGATGGGGTACAAGACAGAAGCTGGAAACAGGAAAAAAAGTAAGTTTTCTAATTAATTTCCTTTGATTCCGCCAACTGAAAGTAGGAGGGATTCCTGCCACAGTTTCCACGACAGAAAGGCACATCATAATCGGGACAGCAGGAATCTGGGCTGGAGTCCTACCGACAGCCGCTTCTGCCTATACCACCATCGAAGAGGTTGAGAATTTCTGGCGGAGTCGGCAGGACTGTGGTGGACTTTAGTCTATGGGCCAGCGACCATCTAAATACGGAGGACGGATCGCCATGTCTGCGAGTGGGAAGACCGTCTAAAAAACAACAGCGGGAACTGATCCGCCAAGATCTAAATCAGGCCCTCAATCTAGATTCTTATAAAGTGTAGCTTATTTTTTAAATATATATTTATAAATAAAATGATACTTTTTTATTACTGATATTCATTTGTGACTATATATTTTCTTTTTTATTATTTGCTTATTTTTGTAAATTTACTAATGAATTTTGAAATTCACATTTTTCATTTTACTTAATTTTTTTAAATGTTTTAATGGTTCTATATTTTAAATTAGTTTGTTTTTATTTGTTTTAATTCTTTTATACTTTTATTATTATAATATGTTATTTTAAAATCTGTTATTGGTTTTAGTGTTTATTTGATAGTAAAAATTATATGTGATTAGTCATTTATTTGTGGTGTATGTATTGGAATGGGATATATGTTTTTAATTTTATATACATATACTTAGGGCCTTATTACGGGTCTGGAGGTCTGACCACCCGAAAGCTGCGGCCGATAGTAGACCACAGCGCTTGCGGTCTTCAGACCACCATATTACAAGATTAACATGTCACCGGTTGTGTGGCTGCGGAGATCTTGTGGCGGTGGTGATCATTTTTCCATATGTATTGATGCCTGAGTGAACATATTGACTGCATATGTGTCAAATGCACACATGTGCATGATACATGTGTAAAAATACCATCTACCCATTGCCAGAGTCTGGCCTATATATGGGCAGCCCAGGCAATGGGTATATGGCACAAAAAAGACTCACCTGTATATCGCCGCAAACAGGGACATAATGCTCAGGGGAAAGATGCTGCTGTGAAAGGAGTACCTGAAGAAAGAGATCCACATCAAACTCTGATGGAAAAAACTGGAAAGGAGTGAGTATGCACCCCAAATCCTTCGTTTCTGCCAACTTGAAGGTGGCAGTACCACTGCCTCAGTCGGCTCATCGGAAAGCCAACTTCTAATATGGACGGCGGTTATACGCCTCTGTCTTGCCCTATGGCAGCTACTTTTCCCCGACCATGACGGTCTGCGCTGTGCTAGCGGTGTTGGCAGTTCAGCCGCAGTCTTTCTGATAGCAGTCCACCCAACTTGTAATACGGTGGTCGGACCGCCAAGCTCACGGCGGTTGGACCGCGACCTCGGGTGCAGCAGTTCATGGACTTCCAAAGTCAAAATAAGGCCTTCATTTTCAATGTGATTACATTGGTGTGCGAATAGTAAGTATACATCATTCAGAGTCGAACACTTTCGCTAAAGTGGCTTGGATTGAAGTGTAAATTGTAAATCTGCATCTCTCAAAGTATAACACTTTTCCCAATATGGCTTAGATTGGAGTGGAAATAGTACACCTACACCCCTCAAAGTCCAACACTTCTGCTATGTGGCTTGCATTGGAGTTGGTATAGTAAATCTACACTCCTCAAAGTCCAACACTTTCCACAATGAGGCTTAAATTGGAGTGGAAATGGTCAATCTACATCCCTCAAAATCCAAACCATTCCCTAATGTGGCTTACATGGGATTGAGAATGGCAGGGGTACACCCTTTAAAATTGAACATGTTTTCTCAATGTGGCTTATATTGGAGTGATAACAGTAGATCTACACCCATCAACATCTAATACTTTTCCAATGTGACTTATATTGAAGTCAAAATAGGTATTCTACATCTCTTATAGTTGCATCCTTTCTATGTTGTGGTAGATAGTTGTGTGGGTATACTAAATATAGATTAATAAAAGATCAACATTTAAAAAATATGTTTTATATTACATTTGTGAAATTGAATTAAAGTTTAAACAAGAACACATTAGAGTTGTGTAATTTTTTAAGTTAATGTATTATTTTGCACGTGTTATTTGTCCATTTTTTTATTATTTTTTTTAAAATCCATTTTCACATACAAATATTTTTCTCATAATATTTAACATTTTTGGTACCCATTTGTATTTTGACATGTAATGCTACTTTTTAACATATATGTTTTCATTTTTCTCATGTTTAGACATTTATTTCACTACATAGGAAGAAGGTACCCCCTAAGAATGCTTTGAAGGTCCAAGAGTAAGGGGGAAAAAACAAATATCTAAGAAACCACTCTTGTCTGACCACTAGTTATTTGATAAACGGTCTATGGTAGACTCAAAAAGGCAGGCATATCATGTCATAAACAGCTCAGAAAATCTCATTATTAATAAAAATATCAAAAATATTTATTTTCTTTTTTATGTATTCATCATACTGATTTTTTGCATTTTACAAAAACAAATTTATGATCAATAGTTTCAAATAAAAAACATGAATTCATATTGTTTACAGACAATCAACAGAATAATCTTATGTGATAACGGCAGCATCAACATATATAGATTGACCCAAGCTCATAGAGATGAGACAATAAACAATATCTAAAGCATGTTCATATATTTTATACAAACCCCAAGAACTAACATCCATCATTCTTACACCACAAACATACAAATTCCAACCATACCAAACATCCATACACAAATGTGTGTTAAACCCAGGAACTCTTGATCATATCCTTTTGCTGTTCGTTTCAGTGGTTGTGCTAAATCAATCTTATTATCCACTGAAGCTTTATTGTAAACCGAGCTCCCTTAGTGTAGTGGATAATAAGATTGATTTAGCACAACCACTGAAACGAACAGCAAAAAATCAGCATGATGAATACATAAAAAAGAAAATAAATATTTTTGATATTTTTATTAATAATGAGATTGTCTGAGCTGTTTATGACATGATATGCCTGCCTTTTTGAGTCCACCATAGACCGTTTATCAAATAACTAGTGGTCAGACAAGAGTGGTTTCTTAGATATTAGACATTTATTTCATACATGTTTATCTAATGCTTTAAAAATAATATGATATTTTTCATAAACAATCATTTTTTATTGATTTTAACTGTAATGTATCTATATGTATTAAAAAGTACTACAAATAAATTAAAGTAATTGCTTATGATGCTTTTTAAAATATTAACATTTCATTTAAATATTTACATTTTTAGAATTACATATTTTTAATATTTATTCAAAAGTAAATACAAATAATACACATTTATTTTGCATTGTTTTACTGCTCTTAATTTCTTAATCTATATTCATCATTTTGAGATATTCAAGCTTCAGTGAGCTAGTAGTTCCCCATACCTACTCTTTGACACAGGAAAGATGCATTTTAACATACATTTTTTGGGGTTTTCGTATTTGGGGGATATGTTTAGGATTAATTTAGTTAGTATGGGTTAGCATTTGTTAGTTGTTTATTTGGTCGATGTTACAATATTGTTTTAATCGTGTTAATTGGGTGCAATGGGCCTCATTATATTGTGTATATTTTATGATAGTGTTTGTTTAAAGAATATTGACTATGAGTGTCTTTGATTAAATAATAATTAAATTGTGCTTTTTTGTGTTTTTTGTGTTTTGTGGGTAGGTATTTTGTTTTTATTTTTATTTCACAGGTGCCATGTCTGGAAAGAAATAATTTTGGTTATATTTTGGCCAATAGTATTTGTAATATTTTTACACTGCAGTTGTCCTGGATTGTATTTTTGCAATTTTATTTTTCAAGTTTGTGTGATGCTAATTGATTATTCTTGATTTTATTGAATGTTTTATTGCTTATGTGTTTGCATTTTTGAGGGAGGTTCTTGTTCTGTTTTGTGTGAAGATTATTGGTTTTAGATTTTGTCTTGAGTTTGGTGACAGCAGCTACAGAATTGCAAGTTACTTTTTATTTTATGTTTAGTGGGTAGGAAATGTTACTGTGTTATAAAGTAGTTTTATGGTTTTTTATTTGTTTTTATATATCGTGTTTTTATTTGTTTCTGAATTATGTGTTGTCATTTTTAAATTTTGTGCTGTTTATTATCTAGTCTTTTTAATTATTTATTAGTATTTTTAAACAATTTTAGCTTTTCAGTTCAAGAAGATTATGTTTACATTTAGTACATATTTGAGGTGGATTTGTAAAAATTGTTTTAATAATATTTATAAATAAATATATTTTTAGAAATAGTTTTATGTTGTTTAGAGTTATATTTTGTATTTTATTTCTTAGTTGGATTTTTCATGGCAATGTTCATGGTAAAGAGTGCAGATATTGTAGTCCTTAATTATAAATACCTGGACTTTACATTGCAAATCTTTATTTGGGTTATGAATTGTTCTATTCTCAATTTTTGGTAACTTTGTTTTTTTTTAGTATTTTTAAAGATTGGTAGAGTGTAGGGTGACTTTGTCCTAATGTACCTTGGAAAGAATTGTGTCACCCTTCCACTGCGTTGTTGGTTTTTGCTTGTTGTGCCATGGTGCTATTGTGTATATTCATTTTATATGATACTTAGGTTGGGGCCTGCAATATCAACGGTGCAGTCTGGCAACCAAAGAATCTTAAGAATTGTCTATTAGAGGGGTTCATTTGTGTACATGTCTATGGTTGTAAGGTTATTCAATTAACAGGTTATAGTATTTTGCTACTTCAGTTACTGAGACATGTGCAAGAGCAATTACTTTATAAAATGTAATAGCTGAATTTGGCATAGGTTGAATACTCTACACTTAGGGGCTGATTACGAGTTTGGCGGTCATGGTACTGCCATTGAAATAGCATTGGATTCACTGCTGTACAGTTGGTGGTCCGCCCGCCCTTTACGATGCATGCAGTTTCATAGACAAAAGACCACTGTGGCACGACTGCTGCCGACAGGATAACTTGGCGACGGACGGATAGGCCAAAGCATCTATCAGAGGGCAAACTGCCAGTGTTACTGCCAGCCCATTCACGGCATGCCTTCCAGCTGACTGACCTGACTGTGGCGGTGCTGCAGCTGAGCTGGTGGAAAGGGGCGGATATAAGGCTGAACCTCACCTGTACTCATCTACACACGTCCTGTGCTGCCATCGAGTTGATCGAACATGTCCTGCCACTACTGCTGCTTGATGATGTCCACAACCAACACCGTCATGGATGCAACAAACTGTAAGTCACAATCTTCCCCTTTTCCATTGCCTTCCTAGTTAACAGATGCACAGGCAGGTACATCTTGAGGTGTTTGCGTGCCTTGGCCCAAACCTATTTTGTGGATCCTTTTTCGGAACAGCTTTGAATGTATGATCTAAATGCACCTCTTTGATGCCCTCTTTGGCCAGGTCACTGACACTGCACAGCCACACCCTTCCAAATGTGTTTACATCTAATATTCCTGGATAGTGATGTGTGCTTTTAATATTGCAACACAACAGCAGCTCCTCTCTAACATTACATCAACTAACCTTTGTGACACACTCCCATTTCCCACATGCTAGTTCCTGTGTTGATATGAAAAAACCGTAAGTATGGATGTTGCATGAAACAGGAACACACCTTCTCTGCAAAATGTCTGTATTAGACTTCCCATGCCTCTAAATGTCTCCGTGCATAGGCCACTGGCTTAAAGTATATCAGGGATAAACAATGGCATCACCAAATGCCATGCATATGTGTGTAACGTGTACGTGCAGGATATAAAAAAAACACATCAGTAACAGCATTCTTCTCATATAACTAAAGTAGGTGCAAGGTACACTCAAAATAATGGACACATGTCTAAAAACATAACACAAAAAGGTATGGCATTGAACCAGCCTCCAGGTGTGGATAAACAAATAGATGACTTGCACACATCAAACACATAGACAGCATACGTCATAGGAAGAAGTGCATGCAAAATGATGTAGACATTGCTCAAGACAAGGTGAAACCTTACCATGTGAAATAACACCCCAATCAATGTCTTGCCCAATTTGAAATCCTCCCATATATCCATCCTTGTCCTGTGTGACTCCTGCACTGGTTCCAAATCTCTAAATATACAAACCTGTTCATATTGGTCACCAACCAAGGTGAAACAAACACACCTGTAGGCACACATTCCAATGTATCAAATCACGCCAATCAGGTGGTGCAAGTAGTCAACACTATGATGAATGCCTGCCCATAAAAGGAATCACCATCACATACCATATCAAATTGTGCATGCACATAACAAATTACACTCTAAATATTTCTAACATAACCTGCCATAATGTGTAAACACAACATTGTGTCACAATTTAACCTCTACAGCATTGCTAAGTTCACAAAAATAGCTAGGGAAAAGTAATGCCAGGACTAATGGGTTCACAAACAAAGCAGATTTTATTCAGTCCAAATAAACACAGGGACCAACAAAAACAAAGGCCAATTGCCAGTCCATAGTAACATGGTATGGCAGAGCACATTGCAGTGCCACAACATTTTCCCTGACTGATCCATTGGAGGGGGCAGGCAACTCAAGAGGTTATTTGGAATGGGGACATTTCATTTTGGGAAGGGTGTCCTTAAATTGGGAAGTGGTGATTTTAGAGAGGAAAGGATGGACTTACATATAGAAGGGGGCTTTGGGAATGGGAGGTTGAGGAATGTTTGGCAGGAATGCCTTGAAAAGTGGGAGTGGTGGATAGGTGGGTGAAAGGGGTGGATATAAAGGTGGAAGGGGTGGTCATAGGTGTGGGAGGGGTAGTCATGTCCTTGGAAGTGGTGGTTGGAGGTTTGGGAGGGGTAATGGCAAGGGGAAATGAGGAATCAACGATAGGGTACTTGGTAGTGGGAATAGTAAGGAGTGGGGTCTTGAAGGTAGAAGAAGTGACTGTGTGTGATGTGCTTGGGTCTGATGTGGGTGCAGGTGCATGTGTGCCAAGAGTTAGTCCTGCAAGTAGAAGTGTATCTTGTTTCTGTGGTGTCTGTTGAGTGCTTGATTGTGCACGTCGGTATTTCTTAGGTGCATAGATTGTGACTGGTGTATCTGTGGATTTTTTGGCAGTGGAAGTGCTGGGCATGGGTTTTGTGGATGCTGATGTGTTGGTGACAGTGGGTGTGGGTGGTGTGTGTATGGAAGTGTTGGTGGTTGGAAGGGTGGGTGTAGTGTTGTCTGTGCTGGGTGTGGGTGTGTTGTGTGTACATACTTGTGTGCTGTCATCTGTGCTATGTGGGGATGTGATGGTGGAGTGGTGTGAGCATGTAGGTGTGGTGTTTTCAGTGGTGGTAGTGGATGTGATGGTGGTGGGGGTACCTGTGATTTTGGTGGTGGGTGCAGTGTTGTTGTGTTCATGGATGCCTGCATGCTTTTTTGTGAGGTTTTTGCTTATGTTTGGATGTGCTGCTTGGGTCTGTATGAGTGTGTGGGTGCAAATGTTTGTGTGTTCTTTGAATAGGTTTGGGAATAGGGTATTGCTATGGGTGAGGGGCAGGGGGACGGAAACAAGGTTGGGGTGATGGGAGGCTAAACTGAGCAGGGAGGCCAGAGCTTGAAAAGATCTATGTAGGCCAGACATTGCACTGTGAATGCTTTCCAAGTAGGCCACCATCTGCTGCAGATTGCTGCTTTGCCCCTAAATGACATTCAGTAGTGTAGTCTGACCCACGGAGATGTTTCTCAGGAGGTCAATAGCCTCCCCACTCTGCGCAGTTGGGTGAACGGGGGGACGGGTTCAGGTACCTGGAGTGAAAGAGATGGCTCCCCTCTTAGGAGAGCGGGCCCGGCCAACTGGGGAGCAACAGGGAGGGTGGCGATGGAACTGCGGGTGGCGGACAAGATGAAGGTGGAACAAATCTTGTGGGGTACGCCACCACTTGGAAGGCTTCACTGGAGGATGGCACTGTAGATGTTGAAGTTGAGCTTGCGTCCACCGTGGCAGTCTCCACACCCTTTGGCCCCTCCGTGTCTGTACTCTTATGACTGGAACACTGTGACAAGCTGTGTCCCAAATGATGTTGGCCCCTTCTGCTTCGCTTGCCCGGGATGAATCTAAGTGACGTATAAAATTGGTTTATTGCAAATGAGTTACCATACCTGAACATCAGATATCAACACAAAACATTTATAAAGTGCACAGATTACACCAGCTGCTTGGTTCATCATATAGTCTTCAACATAAGCATGAGAGCATGCATGCATGCTAAATTACCTGGAAACAGGTGATCACTGTGATGTCATAACCCCAGACAGCTCCAAATGCATTAATGGACTTGTCTACATTCCATCCTTATGTCCATACTAGGATAGTTGATCACCTTGCATACTACGGTACTTGTAGTATACCATGGTAAACTGATGTAACCAAATAGGATGGCTCTTAAAAATACATTTCCACACTGTTCACACAAGGCCCAGAATTCACCAAGTGCTCATTTACCTTAAACAACATAATGATGTCATGAAGATAAAGTTAAAGAGCAATGTAGTAACAATATGTGATGTAGTAGAAATAATGTCACATATAAAAGCTCATTGCACACTTATGACACTTTTGACTTGACACTTCGTCATATGTCCACTTCCAAAAAAGTCTAACGAAAGCTGTCCTGAAGTAGTTTAGCTAAGTATCACATGTAGCATAGGAAAGTAGCCTGGAGACATTGAGGGCCTAAGTTTTGGGTAATGGCTACTCCAAAAGCACACAGCATAAGAATTCCTATATAGCCCTATGAACATCCACAACCCTGCTTGGTACTTGTGACAACACTATTCTTAGATTGCATTCCTACAAGCCAATACACCATTGATGGTTATTGTGTGTCAGTGAATATCTATGACATGTAGAGGTGGGATCACTATAGTTCCAATGGAATGACACATCACAGTACCATTTGGTAGAGCAAACACAAAATGCCTTGGAAGACTGAGTGTAGACACTCACATATGATCTGTACATTTCTATATCTCATGCCCTGATGCATGCCACGAGTCAGTTAATGAATCTTGAAACAGTATTGTAGATGAAATAACAACAGGGAAAGGTACACTGGGCAACATGCAGACACTTATGCTGATGGCAGCAGTGATGTTTACACACTCATGTCACTGTAGAATCCTAACTTAGCAATGGGAAGTGTTGTCCAGTCACTGCATTAAAGGTGCACTGTATGCCATGTCACATGTAATAGGGCTAACATCGCATGAGAGACAGTAGTGAGGGAACATCACTCCTTACACAATGAAGACAAGTGGCCTGTTTGGTAAAATTGTCACCCAGAACATCAAAGAATATGAGGTGATCTATCACTTTACTCAGCCATGTGTCTGCTCAAGACAGTAAATTGGTAGGGGACTGGACTCTGCTGTGTTCCTTGTGATAAAGACAATAGACGAAGCACATCATCATGCACCTATTACCAGACCTACACAAACAAGAACTCGTCTTGTGTGTCACACATGGGTCACTCCCAATGTAAATGTGGAATTGCATGCCTATAACCCAAAATGTTGGCAATTTAACATGATTGTACATGTTACATTGCCAACATTTTGGCCCTGATTCATCCCCCTGTGGCTGTTGTCAGACCCTCAACTGCCCATCAAGCTCTCGGTAGGCCACCACCAGTGTCTGGGCCATTAGAGGGGGGTCAGGGTGCGGTGCGTGCTACGTCCATGTTGTGAGGACTTCTCCAGCGGAATCTCCGTGATCTTCCAGGTCTAGAGCCTCAGGTGCTCCCACCTTTTCATGCTATGAAAAGGCTATGCTATGAAAGGGCTGGCATGTGTGTCACTGAGAGCTTCCTCACTGGGGATGTGTGGACATGTGGACTATTTAATGGGATATCATACTGCATCTGATTGAGCTCGTGTGGTATGTACTGCCATCACAGGACATACTTTTTGCCATGTGTGGCACTTTAACAAGGATGACATCAGCATACCATTGTATTTCTTGTTTGATTGGTTGAATGTAACAAAGCTAGTGATTCATATATCAAAATCTCTTTTGAAGTAAACAACTATCTACACTGTTAATGTGTCACATGTGCAATAGGCCTGTACAGTGCACACATGACTTATGGAAAAGTGAAAATAGACATGCAGGAGTAAGGGGCCTGTCATAAGTAAATGACACACATTGACAATGTGGATCAATGGAAAGAAGTATCAGGTCAGGGGGTTACCTCAGTCACCATTCCAAATATAGTCCATATAAAAACAATCAGAGCTCCTATTCCTTATGAAAACTCATTTTGGGATCATCAAAGTCTCTGCAGGTCTACAGGTAGATTACTCTGTGCATCAGTTGTATTGCTACAGTAACTCTGCACCATCTGCACCAGCCTGGCCCATGGCCCAGGCTGGGGTCTGGGCATGACTCATTGTCAGACCTTGCTCTCTGCAGGCTGAGCTTACTGATCCCACATGGACATCACATTTTCACCACTTCAATACATAAAAGTACATCTTGTAGCCATCAAATACATAACCTCAAGGTTGTGTGGCACTCTGAAGAGGTCTGTTAGGTATAGCTAGCTCCCAGACAACAGTTTAGCAAGCCCTGATCTGAGCTGAGTGATATGTGGAACTGTATAAATAGCTAACATCATCCTCAACTGCTTCTTACAGTATACATTCACAGCTCATGCTGTAAAGGCTATACATTTGTTTGCACATTTGCATTGATCTGATTAGTAAACATATCATAGGTACCATTAAATGTATACATGCATAGATATGTGCATGCAGCACAAGTAGAATCTAGAGCTTATCACATATCACACATCACAGTGGTGATGTTAAGTACATAATGTACAGTTCTCAACAATCCTTTACATGATTGTCCCATGTAGGGATCACAAAACTCAGAGGCACATTGTAGCCTGTGAGAATGGAAATGATGGAGTTAAACAGAGTAATATATGTATGTAAGATAGTTTCCTGGTCCTCTGGTGAGCCATAGAGCTGGCCATTCAGGGAAAAGATCAGTTCAGCCAGTAGCTCCAGCTCCTCGGGGGAGAAGACAGGGGCCCTGTGACCTGCTTGGCCTGACATGATTGCTTCCAGAGGTGGCAAACAGCAGCTACAGTGGAGGAGGTGTTGATAGCAGCATTGTCAGGAGGCAAGTGAGTTATTTTTCAAACCGTGGCGTACATGTGCGCCACGTACGCAGTCATCAACGTAGATGGACACAGCAATTGACCCTCCACCACTACAAACATCAACGTTAGCCTTTGGCTGTGTCCATCGTGGATGAAAATGCCCACTGCGTGGTCGACTTCCGCAGGCGGCAGCAGGTTCAGAATGTCCAAAATGCGAGGTCAGACATCTGCCATCTTAGTGGTTGGCCGTGCAGTATTGGTGACTGCTAAGTGCTTCACCACCACTCCAAATGAGGTGCTCCATGTTTACATATGTACTACTCCATTGCCATGTAATTTCCATTACACAAACATCTGTGTAGTGCGTTACTGGGCATAAGCGCAATATTAGTGCGGTGCAGTGTACACCGCCGGTGACGGTATTTTGATACTAAATTAAACAAATGACAATAATAAGGTGCTCATAATTAATTTTTAGATGTATAATTTGCACATTTATGTTACAGACACATGTGAAGACCACAATGGGGATTATAGGTGGATGTTGGACAGTAGACAATAATTATGTGAATAAAGTTTAATGCTTTTAGAATATGACTTTTGGCTTACTCTTCATATATGTTACTATGGACACTGTGACCAATATTATACATTGTTTTCATTGCACACATAGGTACCAGATGACAGCCTACAGTGCACTGCCCATTTCCAGACCTTCAGACCATGAAAGAACAGGATATCATCAAGAATGTTTTGTTTGTATAGAGTAGACAAACCATACAGGATTTATGTCATCAGTTGGAGCCTGATCTCCTTCCTCAAAACACTAATCACACATGTATCCCACCAGTTGTGTAACTTATTGCAGTATTGCTTTTTCTGGCCACAGGCTCCTTTCAATACACTGTGGCTATATCTGGTGGTATGTCACATCCAATGTTCAGTGGTGTACTACAAAACGTGCTTTTAGAAATAATGAGACATATTGACAGCTGCATCCAGTTCCCAAGATGTAAGTATTTAGCCACTGTGAAGGTTGACTTCTATGTATTTGGTCACCTACCACATGTGGTTGGAGCCATTGATGGCATCTGTTTTGCCTTAGTACCACCGCAAGCCAGGGAACAAGTTTACCATAACAGTAAGCACGTCGACTCTAGCAACGTGCAAGTTGTCTGCTAACTGGATTTGTATATCTCAAATGTCTGTGCCATGTTCCCAGGACCAGCCCATGATTATTTCATACTGCAGAACAGCACCATACCCTAGCTGATGTCACAACGACTACCGAAGAGGGCCTGGCTTGTTGGCAAGTATGATCTGTCCAAACTTTGTATGGGTAATGTCAGGGAGTAGAATCAGAAAGGGTATAGCTTATTTTTGCACTTATATCTGTCTTACATCTACAAGACTTAGTGTATCTTATCCGTCCATGGTTGTTGCCATGGCTGAGGAATCCAACAATGCCAGAGGAAGTCCGCTTCAATGAGTCCCATGGAAGGACACAGCGATCAGTTGAGCTGGCTTTTGGGCTCCTGAAAGCCAGATTAAGATGTCTGGCAAGACTGGGGAAGTCCTCCTGTACTCACCCGGGAAGGTGTGTCAAATCACTGTGGCCTGCGGCATGCTCCACAACATCACCCTGTGATAGAACATCCCTTGTATCGCAAAGGATGGAGAACATGAAGTGCCACCGGGTGATGCTCCTCAAATGCCAAATGCTGATGATAGTGGAGCAGAAGAAGGAACTGACTTGCATCAAGATCTCAACGACAACTTCTTCTCATGAGTGTAAGTATTTTGTGAAATTACATGACTTAGACTGTTACAGCAACTGTTGTTGTGATGATGGGACACCATTAAATATAATGGGGGTACCCTGTGTCCATCAGAACATGGGTATGCAATTACAATCTACAAAGAGTTCTGTCGGGTGACACAATTCTTTAACACAAATTACGAACAATGCTATTCATTAAGCATTAATATCAAAGGGCCAAAAGAAATCCCTTTCAAACAGAATAAGAAAGCTTCTTTGAGAGATAAATCAAACCAACCTTCAGCAAAAGAAAGAAATATATAAACCACAAAACACAGCAAAATGGAAGTCATAATCCCTCAATTGGGCAAAACAGTGGACTATGGGCCTGATATTGACAGGTGGAATTTACTACATCAGGGTGCAACGACGTAAAATACTCCGTCATCTTGACAGAGTACCTGCCCTCCAATTTTAGAGATGTCTGTCGGGCCAGTGGACATCGCTTGCATTTGCAAGCAATCTGCAACATCCTGGAATCTTGTACTTTCAGCAAGACATATCCAAAGAAGGAACTGCGAACGTCATGGCATGAGGTCCTTGACACTACATTGACACTACATTTCCCATGATTCATGTGAGTCACCATGAGATCACACTCAGGCACCTCATACGTGATTGACTTAAGTCTCTTTTTTACATTTATTACATTAATTACAGGAAGCAAGATTGTTTGAGATGCCTGGGAGAAAAAGCAGCAGCCTGCCCCGTCATGCTTCACAACTTATCTGGGTTAGCATGACTCAAGACAAACAAGGAAAATAAATAATCCTCTAAAGGTATTGAGATCTTGGAAATCTCTTTGCTGATGACATATTTTTTTACATGACTACATAGTCTCCTTATTGTCTTTTTCTTTCAATCTATAGCGCCTTGTGATTCATACTTCTAAAATAGGTGAACAACTATTTCTTGGCACATAGGGTGTGAGTTGGGACACATGTATTCACAGCATGGACATTAAATCTTAAAGTTGTATTGCCTCAGCGCACAATCACCACAAACAATAGGACGAATTTTAGGTACGTACTAGATACCCTTATCTGGTATATATTCTCTAGACCAACATCTAAAAATTACAAATATACAGCTGATTATTACTATTGTCTATGTACAGTGACCTCATCTGAAATATTACACCCTGATGATGACCTTGATTTAATTTGCATGCCATACCCAAAGGAGGTTGAAATGCGTGGGTGGTATTAAGTGAGGTGGAGAGTTTGTGTAACACAGAACATTCCCCTTACGAATCTAATAGAAAGGCGGGGGTGTGGCTAACTGCCGAACATGGCGAACGCAGCTTAGCAGAGCTCTGGAGCCCGGGCAACACAAACCTGTCAAATTACCGCTAGCGGGGACCCATCGGGGCCAAAACACCAACCTACCCACGCAGTGTGGCCAGGACATGCCTGCTGGCTGAAAGAGAGGCGGAAATCACCACCGCGGTGTGCGAAGCCTGAGGCGAGGCCTGTGCAGTGGGCGGCCCCTGCAGCGCGAAGGTGGCCTGGAGCTGCGGAAAGAAGAAGAGGCCTCCCAGTGAGGAGCGGCGAGCACATCGAGAGCTGCGGGGGGCACTGTTGACTTCCCGACACCTCCGCCGCCCACCTGCTGCCTGAGTGGCGGGAGAAGCGGGCACATCTGTGGCTGGTGGCCCCGGCGTGAGCACCCGAGCACTGCGAGCTCCGGACGAATCCACACCGGAGGCCTCTCCCACCTAGCGGCTGCAGTAAATGGCTGCCACACCTCTGCATGCGGCGATCCTTCTAAAGTGACTGCCAGAGAGGAAGAACTGCGAGGGAACCCGACTGTGCTTGCGCGATTATCTGACAGGGCATGGCGGACTGGACCCCATGTGAGCAGTGCAGCACTGGAGGTGAGAGCCGCTGGGGGCCACTGGCCACTTCTCCCCACCCCTCCCGCTTGCCTTCTGCCTACGGGGCTAGAGCGGAGGGTGCGGTTGAGGCCGGGAACCCACGAGGGCCTGCAAGTCAACCGTTGCCAAATGTGAAGCACGCGCTGCACCTAGGTGGATCTTCTCATTTAGCCGATCTCTGCTCCACTCCACTCCCCATTAGAGTCTACTACCAATTTGGTGGCTGCACGAACGAGCTCTGGCGGGGGCCACACACCAGGGAGGCCGCTGCCCCCGAGCGGCCTAGATCGAATCGGCACTGCGACGATCCACGCGGTGCACTCAGCAGGGCGCAAGCGGCCTGCCATGACAGACAGGATCGGCAAGAGGGCCTGCACCAGCTGCCATTAACCCAGATACATGCTGCAGCACTGAAGAGAGGAGGGAGGAGGGAGTGGTGAAAGGCACCATTGCACGAGGTCTGCAGGGCGACCCCCTATGATAGGGACCCAGACTGTAACACACTGGCAGTCTACATACAAAGCGGCGCTTGGAGTGCCTGTAATGGTGCAAAGTGTTCTGGGGAGCACACACATGCCTGGGCGCTGTTGAGAGTGAGAGGGAACTGATCACCCAAGGAGTGCACCGACCTAAAGCTCAAACACGAATTGAGACGCACAGAGGGGACCTGAATACTGAAGCCATAAAGCTGCCCAGAGGGCCACCACAGCATAGCCGGCTCAGGAGGAAGCAACCACAATTGTACAGCAGCCCATTGCAATAGGGTGCCCCACCCGATTACTGGTGCTACTGCAAGCCACAGCGCCTGTATGAGGACAACTGACACGCATAAGAATGATCAATAGCAGTCTCGTCTACACTATACTAGCGGCAGTTACCAAGAGGGTGACTACCATGAACCATGGGACGTCCCAATAGGAAACTACTGGAGGCATCCTCCACCAACATGCAACACACAGAAGAACCAGAACACTCTACACACCCGCTCTCGCTCAGCTGTATACCGCCCACAAATACTGAGGCGCCCCCGGACAAGCTGGATTTAATACTCCAAGAGATCAGGGAGTCTCGCAAGGCCATAGAGCAGCAAATTTGATCGCTCAAGACGGGTTTCACGCTACTCAAAGCAGATCACACCAAACTGGCAACCACAGTGAAGGCCAACAGTTTGATATTGGGGGAGATATTGCCTCCGCATAAGGAACATGCGTCGCAAATTCAACAACTACAACAACAAGTCACCGGTCTGTAAGACAGAGACGAGGACGCAGAAGGAAGAACCAGCCGGAATTATGTTCGCGTCATTGGGCTCCCGGAGCGCAGCAAGGGCTCCAACGCCGCCAGCTTTATGGAGCAGTGGTTCCATGAAAATGTAGCCCCTGAAGGCCTGTCGGATTTCTTTTGCGTAGAAAGAGCCCACTGAATCCCTACTGGCAGACCTAAGGTGGACGCTCCGCCGAGGCCATTGATAGCCAGGATCCTAAACTTTAGAGACCGAGATGTTCTGCTTCAAAAAGCACGAGCGCGATCCCTGATACAATTTGAGAACCACCGCATATCACTGTACCCCGACTACACTCTCATGGTCCAACGCCAATGGTCCTCATATCAATCAGTCAAAAAGAAGTTGGAAGCCCTGGAACTCAAATACGCACTCCTATTCCCTGCCCGCCTGAAAATCATCCATGAACAAAAACATACTTTATCGACAGCCCAGAAGAAGTAGAAGAATGGATAGAGGTAATGGACCCCGCCCCAACATCCGGCACCATGTCCCAAAGCCTACCAAGCAGCCTCAAAAGAACACAGGGACAGCGGTCGCGCCGCAATGTTAAAACTGCCCGCAAATCACAAGTATATAGCCTTACCCACGAGCAGGCCCAACAGAGCAAAGAAAAGGCTTTGGCAGCAGCAAAAACATTCAGAGATTGTGGCCTTCATACAGCATCCGAATCCTCGGAGGGAAGTACTGTGCACTTCGATTCTGAGAACAGCATTGCTCTGTTCCCCATAGTGACGCCTCAGACTGCGGACGATCTGCTGGGCTAGTGAGGCCCAAGATAAAAGGCCCCGCCGGCCACACGGAAATATGGCAAAGCTGAGGTGGTACATATTGTCACTGACATGTATATCCTTTTATCTGGCTAGATAGGTAATGTAATGATGCAAGTATGAGTCCCTGGCCCTGCAGAGCCCGCACACATGGGTACAATACCATGGATGGCATAAGTGACAACCCCCTTATTGCGAATGCACCATATAAATGTATCAATGTTTACACAGTTGTGTTTTTAGTTTAGACCAGCATAGTTCGAAGGCTGGACCTTGTATTCACAGTTCAGAGGGAGTTCAGCGGTTCTGGCATACATCAGAAGACATGTCCCAAACTGAGGTGCTCAATACTTACTTTGGACATACAATTAACTATTACCACTAACTACACATGCTCGGCTCCTATAACTTAGTCACCTGGAATGTGCGAGGGCTAGGTTCGGTGCAAAAACGACACAGGGTGCAAGCGCAACTGATTAGGCGAAAGGCACAGATAGTGTTCCTGCAGGAATCCCACCTCACAGAGTCAGAAGCGGGTAAGATGCGGAAGAAGTGGAAGGGACAGGTTTTCTCTACAACTTACTCAGCCTTTGCCAGGGGCGTGATGATCTGGATTAGGCATGGGGTCCCGTTTGAGGAGCTAGAAAGGCACGTAGATGCGCAGGGCAGGTATATACTACTACATGGGTTACTCGATGGCATGCACGTAATACTAGGTAACCTGTACGCCCCAAATTTTGACCAAGACAAATTCTTCATGGGTCTAAACATGATGTTAGCGGACTGGGAGGCATACCCGTGGATCCTAGGGGGAGACTGCAATGCGGTCATGGATACATCACTAGACCGGTCACACCCCCCTCTTCATGGAGCGGAAACTATTAAACAGGCGGCGGCTCTCTGTACATGGGTGGATGGGTGGGCACTGGGTGTTGTGTGGAGAATGAAGAACCTGGCCAGCAAGGAATACTCATTCTACTCCCCAGTCCATCAGTTACATACACAAATCGATAGAATGCTGTGCTCACTCCCCATCGCCACGCAAGTGACTCACGCCACCTATTTAGCAAAAACCTTCTCAGATCATAACCCTTTAGAGATCTCCATTACTTAGGGCAGAATTCCTACACCGGTCCCCACGTGGAAGTTATGGTCCCAAATGTTAGAGGACACTGCATTTCGTAACACTCTGTCCACCACCATCTCCAACTACTTCACAGATAACATGAACACTGCCTCCTCGATCCTAGTCGAATGGGATGCGCTCAAACAGTCATAAGAGGCACAGCGATCAGTGCCACAGTGGGCGCAAGGCAGGAAGTACATAAAAGCCTAAAAGCAGTGGAGGATAAAATGAATACACTAGAGCAAGATGCGGCGAGCGACCCTACAAAAACGGCTCCCCTACAAGAGGCGCGCATACAGCATGCTGAGCTACTAGAGGACCTCAGGGTTATCGACCATAGGGCATACACCCAGATTAAGCAAACAGACGCAGACAAATCGGGAACACTCTTTGCCAGGATACTGAGGGATGATCCGCCCGCTACTGTAATTTGCGAAATCACCACGTCAGGGGGTGACAGGGCACACACCCAGCAGGGTATTAACGAAGGCTTCTGCGCATATTATGATACGCTATACAGCACACCTGCCCCAATAGATAACACACTTATAGACACATTCCTAGCTGACCTGCCCATCCCCCAGCTCAGTGCAGAAGCACAAGAAAACCTGGCAGGCCGCATCACGAGGGGCAAAATAAAAGCTGCCATTAGGGAGCTTCCACGCAACAAAGCACCGGGGCTAGATGGTTTCCCTATAGAATTTTTGGATACATATTCTGAGGCTTTAGTCCCCCAACTGGAGCAACTGTATAGCAAGTCACTAGAGATAGGCCAACTCCCCCCTACTACCATGCAAGCATTAGTGGTCTCACTTCCTAAGCCGGGAAGGGATACAAAGGACATAACGGGATATCGCCCACTCTCACTCCTGGCAACAGTGTACAAAATATTAAGTAAAATACTGGCAGGTAGACTTCTCCCCTATTTAAACACGCTCATTCACATGGATCAATGTGGATTTATACCAGCACGCAGCACGTCTTCAAATATTAGAAGGCTACATCATATAATGGCAACTACCCCCGAGAACCATGAAAATGCAGGATGCGTCAGGCTTGATTTGAGACAAGCATTCGATACCCTTACATGGGACTACATGTTTAAGGCCATAGAGAAGTTTGGCTTGCCTCCTGAATACCTTTAATGGATACGTCTACTATATGAGGTTCCTACTGCGAGAGTTCGTACTGGAAGCCACATATCGCGTGAATATCCAGTATGCAGGGGCACAAGGCAAGGGTGTCCCTTTTCCCCACTGTTATTTGTACTAGCATTAGAGCCACTGGCTCTCACGCTGCGTCAGGAGGCAAGCCAAATTGGGATCCAGCTGGGCAACTCCACACATTTGATATCAGCCTACGCGGACGATATAATTATATATGCACATGATCTAACTGACACGTTGGAACCAGTACCCAGAATTTTCTCCCGGTTTGAGCGAAAATCGGGCCTTGCCATCAATGAGGCAAAATCGAATGTCTTCTTTTTTCGAGACAGTGTCCGGCCAGATGAGATCAGCTTTGGGCTGTATACCCTATCGGTAGCACAGCATACGTTCAAGTACCTAGGCATACACATATATAGATCCCACACAGACATGCTTGAAGGCAACCTCACCAGAGCGATCAGGGCGATACGATCTAAGGTAGCCTTCTGGACCTCGCTGCCTCTGTTGGCAATGGGCCGTGTAGCTATATCTAAAATGGTGGTCCTCCCCCGTCTTTTATACTACTTTATTAATCTGCCAATAGTAGTTCCCCCTCTACCTTTAAAATTCTGGACACCATACTCCTGGATCTAATATGGGGAACTGGGCAACGAAGGGTGAGTCTAAAGAAATTGCAGCTAGAGACAAGCAGAGGGGGATTGGGGGTGCTGGATTTCCTAGCGTACTGTTATGCGAGCCAGTTGCAATGGCTGTCCTACTGGAATGCGGGCCGCAATCTGCAGGAACTAGGATACACCATGCAAGACATCAGTCAGGGGACCCTGCACACATTACTGCTACCGAAGAGTAACATTTCCCCAGATGCACCGCCTTTACTACAGACAGCGCTGTTATACTGGAAAAGAGCGGTGCAGTACATGCCCCGCAGCCTTCCCTATGCTGATAGCATCCCGCTGTTGGGGATCCCACTACCCAACAGTCGGATCACAAGACGCAGGATTCTGGCCTGGTCTGACGAAGTAGTCGACACGGTCGGGGCACTATTCAGCAATAAAACCCTACTTGATCATGAGAATTTTGTACGGGAAACTGGGGTGCCAAACCATTTATATATGATGCACGCTGTCATATTACAGTATGTGAAGAAACACTTGGCCCCTCATAGGGATGAACCCCCGACACAAGAATTAGTTTGAGCACTATACCACATGGGAGAGGGACGCCATCTCATTAAATGGCTATATGCCGGCACTCGGGCGCATGCTGCGGTGCCTCTTACCGACCTGCGAGCCAAATGGTCCGGGGACATAGGACGGGAGTTATCTGACAAAGAGTGGGCCAGCATTCTAGAGCATCCCAAAAAAGTGACTTGCAATGCAAAATTTAAATTTATACAATACATGGTTCTCCATAGAGCCTACCTTACACCACGCCGCCTGCAGCAGATGTTCCCAAACACACAGCATTATTGCCATTGATGCAAGACGGAAGAAGTGGAATTAGTCCAAATGTTATGGTCCTGTCCGTGCCTTAGAGGGTATTGGGAGGAGGTACGACGAGGCATAGATACAGCTACACACCTTCAAACTGGGGACTCCATTGCAGAGTGCCTGCTAGGCCTCCGCAAATGCATTGCCCCCCAGAAAGTCCAACTCCGATTCCTAGATCTCGCTCTAATTATAGCCAAACGGTCCATAACTATGAGGTGGAAATCAGTAAAACCCCACACAATATAAACCTGGCACAGTGAAGTAGTACACTGGGGCGGAGCCGAAAGCGCAGCTATAAGACGAGAGGAGGCTCGGGGCTGTGTAAAAACCAGATCTCAATGGAGTGGGATGTCATGCTTGAGGCCTTTAAAGCAATAGATCCCTTACCTAGCACCCCTAATGTATAAAAGACACACATTGTCTATTCGTAGCGCCAAGAGATGGAGCCTAATGTAGGAATAGTCAGAATGCACGATCACCAGCATTATGCACATAATACAAGACAGTCCAGGACGCAAAAACATAACGGTGAATGGATAAGATTGGCCGGAACAGGGGGGAGGAGGGCGGGGGGGAAGGGCAGTTGTTACAAGTTAAATAACAATTTGACTATTGAAGTTTGTGTACTACAGAGATGCATTGTGTATACGATTGATAAAATAACAACAGTGTCAATTCAACTGATGGATATGCTGTTAATGCAACCAACAAATGTAAGATACCTGGATCAAACGAGATGTAATGTTAAAATGCTCTTAGTGAATGCACTAGATAAAAAGAAAATCAATAAAGTATGTTTTAAAAAAAAAGAATCCAATAGAAAGGCCACACAAACTATTGGTTGTGGGAACATTCAGTAAAGCAAAAATGCCTGGCTCTAGGATCACATTGACTGTATTGATATAACCCACCACAGAAAAGGACTTCAAGATTATTTTTTTTCTGTGATTTACTTTTTACAGGACACTGAGCTTTCATGTTTGTTTGTAAATGATGTATATATCTTGACAGTTAGTTTAATATTAGCTGTTTGAGTTGTGTCATTTATATAAGTTGTTTGCTATGTCTTTCAATATGTTCGCCTTCTAACTTGTTTTATTGTGTTTTTCAAATATGTTTAGGCTCAAGGTTTGAGAGGACGGCTTATAACCAATTAATCCTTAATCAATACTAAAAGAAATATATGTATGAACATTGATTCAGTTTCTTGTGTGTGTTAATTATTTATAGTTTAGTCTCTGGCTTGTGGGGGTACTGTTTCTTTTCTAATTATGAATAGTTTGAGAC
Source organism: Calotriton arnoldi (assembly GCA_963921515.1). Classification (NCBI taxonomy): domain Eukaryota; kingdom Metazoa; phylum Chordata; class Amphibia; order Caudata; family Salamandridae; genus Calotriton; species Calotriton arnoldi. Next base: position 1,234,874 of record CAWUFW010001224.1, read on the forward strand.
CTGGTGGCACATATCCCATTCCAATCCCTGTACACTTTGGTACATTTTATCAGGAATTCACTCCAACTCTGCATGTAAACCCCTTTAACACATGCAGAGAAGGAGTATTGCAGATGATCATCAATTTTTTTCTTAAAAGGAAATGTTATTTCTTTCATACAATGCAAACAAGGCTTTGAATTAAATGAGAGCGCAAATAAATCACGGAGTGGTGTATCCCATTGTAAAGGAAGTGGCCATGAGGAATACAATCATGTTCGAAGATCTAGTCATCCCGATTAGTGATTCATAGAGTTTAAACTCGATTGACTATATTATCAGAATCAAAGCCTGTACCTACTCACTCCTATATGACCAAATGGCCGGAATATCTGCTTAGAAAAATCACATCTAAAAAATAGGACACCCTTAGAAGGGATACATACAAAAGTTTAATATGCATCCAGAATGGGCCCATTACAAGTCTTTATATGGCTAGTAGTACACACACTCTAAGCAGCACGAAGGGGTCGATTCCAATGTCGGCCGGAAGCGCACCTAACAGTATCCGTCCGGAAAAAATACCAGCCGAACGCGTGTTTTCCGACCGACTCGAACACTCAACCGAACGAACAAGTATGATGCGCATAACAGCCCAGATTCCGAGCGAGCCGTACTTACCCATTCCAGCTCTTGTTCCCCGACCGAGCCGGATCCGTAAACGCCGAATCGAGTCGCACGGAACCAAATACACAGCACCTTCCGGCCGGACTAGTACGATGCATCTTCCGTACGCACCGAACTCGTCGCTACGTCCGGCACGTTTGAGCATCCGGGAGAGCTGCACATAAGCTCCGATTCGTGCCACAAGACGATCCACGGCGACGAGACGAACAAGCCAGCGACGAGTACGAGTCGAAGCCACGAGAAACACGAATGAGACGACCCAACCATGAATCCCATCGCGCAGGTCCTACCAATACTCTACATCTATTACCGGGACTGGTACGGACGCGTACGGCGCAGACGGTAAGTCAAACACCCACAACACAAACAAACAACACGTACCCGAAATATGTCACACACACATAGGGATGCACAAATGACGTACACAAGCAACAGCAGAACCATAGGGGTGGGATGGCCAACACCAATGCCATACACACCCATAGGGGGATGGATGCCTACCACCAACACCACCCTACAACCACCCCTACTCATGGGTGGCTAGATGCCTGCCACCACCACCACCCCCACTCATGGGGGGCTGGATGGCTGCCACTACTACCATCCCCACTCATGGGGGGCTGGATGCCTGTCACTACTGCCATCCCCACTCATGGGGGGCTGGATGCCTACCACCACTGCCATCCCCACCCATAGGGGTCTGGATGCCTACCACCACTGCCATCCCCACCCATAGGGGGATGGATGCCTACCACTAACACCACCCCCACTTAGGGTGGGCTGGATGCCTACCACTACTACCATCCCCACTCATGGGGGGCTGGATGCCTGTCACTACTGCAATCCCCACTAATGGGGGGCTGGATGGCTGCCACTACTACCATCCCCACTCATGGGGGGCTGGATGCCTGTAACTACTGCCATCCCCACCCATAGGGGGCTGGATGCCTACCACTAACACCACCCCTACTCAGGGTGGGCTGGATGCCTGTCACTACTACCATCCCCACTCATGGGGGGCTGGATGCCTACCACTACTACCATATCCACTCATGGGGGGCTGGATGGCTGCCACTACTACCATCCCCACTCATGGGGGTCTGGATGCCTGTCACTACTGCCATCCCCACTAATGGGGGGCTGGATGGCTGCCACTACTACCATCCCCACTCATGGGGGGCTGGATGCCTATCACTCCTGCCATCCCCACTCATGGGGGGCTGGATGCCTACCACTACTACCATCCCCACTCATGGGGGGATGGATGGCTGCCACTACTACCATCCCCACTCATGGGGGGCTGGATGCCTATCACTACTGCCATCCCCACTCATGGGGGGCTGGATGCCTACCACTACTACCATCCCCACTCATGGGGGGGCTGGATGGCTGCCACCAACACCACCCCTACTCAGGGTGGGCTGGATGCCTGTCACTACTACCATCCCCACTCATGGGGGGCTGGATGCCTGTCACTACTGCCAACCCCACTAATGGGGGGCTGGTTGCCTGTCACTACTACCATCCCCACTCATGGGGGGCTGGATGCCTGTCACTACTGCCATCCCCACTAATGGGGGGCTGGATAGCTGCCACTACTACCATCCCCACTCATGGGGGGCTGGATGCCTGTCACTACTGCCATCCCCACTCATGGGGGGCTGGATGCCTACCACCACTGCCATCCCCACCCATAGGGGTCTGGATGCCTACCACCACTGCCATCCCCACCCATAGGGGGATGGATGCCTACCACTAACACCACCCCCACTCAGGGTGGGCTGGATGCCTACCACTACTACCATCCCCACTCATGGGGGGCTGGATGCCTGTCACTACTGCCATCCCCACACATAGGGGGCTGGATGCGTACCACTACTACCATCCCCACTCATGGAGGGATGGATGCCTGCCACTACTACCATCCCCACACATGGGGGGCTGGATGCCTGTCACTACTGCCATCCCCCCCATGGGGGGCTGGATGCCTACCACTACTACCATCCCCACTAATGGGGGGCTGGATGCCTATAACTACTGCCATTCCCACTCATGGGGGGCTGGATGCCTACCACTACTACCATCCCCACTCATGGGGGGCTGGATGGCTGCCACTAACACCACCCCTACTCAGGGTGGGCTGGATGCCTGTCACTACTACCATCCCCACTCATGGGGGGCTGGATGCCTGTCACTACTGCCATCCCCACTAATGGGGGGCTGGATGGCTGCCACTACTACCATCCCCACTCATGGGGGGCTGGATGGCTGCCACCAACACCACCCCTACTCAAGGTGGGCTGGATGCCTGTCACTACTACCATCCCCACTCATGGGGGGCTGGATGCCTGTCACTACTGTCATCCCCACTAATGGGGGGCTGGATGGCTGCCACTACTACCATCCCCACTCATGGGGGGCTGGATGCCTGTCACCACTGCCATCCCCACCCATAGGGGTCTGGATGCCTACCACTACTACCATCCCCACTCATGGGGGGCTGGATGGCTGCCACTACTACCATCCCCACTCATGGGGGGCTGGATGCCTGTCACTACTGCCATCCCCACCCATAGGGGGCTGGATGCCTACCACTAACACCACCCCTACTCAGGGTGGGCTGGATGCCTGTCACTACTACCATCCCCACTCATGGGGGGCTGGATGCCTGTCACTACTGCCATCCCCACTAATGGGGGGCTGGATGGCTGCCACTACTACCATCCCCACTCATGCGGGGCTGGATGCCTGTCACTATTGCCATCCCCACCCATAGGGGGCTAGATGCCTACCACTACTACCATCCCCACTCATGGGGGGCTGGATGCCAACCACCACTGCCATCCCCACCCATAGGGGTCTGGATGCCTACCACTACTACCATCCCCACTCATGGGGGGCTGGATGGCTGCCACTACTACCATCCCCACTCATGCGGGGCTGGATGCCTATCACTACTGCCATCCCCACTCATGGGTGGCTGGATGCCTACCACTACTACCATCCCCACTCATGGGGGGCTGGATGGCTGCCACCAACACCACCCCTACTCAGGGTGGGCTGGATGCCTGTCACTACTATCATCCCCACTCATGGGGGGCTGGATGCCTGTCACTACTGCCATCCCCACTAATGGGGGGCTGGATGGCTGCCACTACTACCATCCCCACCCATAGGGGGCTGGATGCCTGTCACTACAACCACCCCTACTCATAGGACGGGTAATGCATGACACAAGTAGCATACTCCCACATAAGGACTGTCTGTAAATTACATCCCACCCCCAACACCATGACAAGCGTGTGTGGTCTGTGTCAAATGAATACAACACTGAACATGACATTGAACATACAATGTGACCCCCTAACACATGTGTCACACATAATTGTGTGTGTGGCCTACACAATGCAAGCAGACCATGACCACTGTGGCAATGTGGCCCAAAGCCCCATCACCACAGTGCCCAAAAGGTAAGTGTGTGCACCATAGCTGAAGCACATTTTGAACAGTGTGGCAATGGGGCCCAAAGCCCCATCATCACAGTGACCAAAAGGTAAGTGTGAGGTCCATAGCTGAAGCACATTTTGAACAGTGTGGCAATGTGGCCCAAAGCCCCATCACCACAGTGCCCAAAAGGTAAGTTTAGTCCTGGTAAAAGCTGCAAAAACAAAACTGCAGGGATTATTCCTGGCCACACAACACCAAACAATACAGTGGCATTGTAGTGCTTGTGTCCCATAGCAACATAGATTGTGTGAGGCAAGCAGTGCAGTGCCAATGACACATTGTTCTGGCCATGTGCACACAAACATCAGCCATGGGGGCCCACATTGTCTACATTCACAAATAACACAATGACAGAAGTGAGCATCATAATGCAGACCCACATATCTGCACCAATGGACACACAAATGAAGATATCCTGTGGAGACTGTAGATGTCAGGTGAACAAATACCATACCATGGCAGCAATGGGACATACTAACCATGATCAATGTGCTGACTGATGACCTAGCAGTCCCAGGGCCAGCAGGGAAAAGCCAACAAACAACATACAGCCAATGGCAAACTAAAGATATGCCAATGCAGTGGTGCAAATGCACAAACACAAACAGGCAGACTCACACTGCATATCATACACAACAGGTGAGGGGGTTGTGTGCCAGTGTCCCCAGGCAAACACACAACACATGAGGAGGCCAGATTCACTAATACACAGATGTCAACACAGTCACATACAAAAGTAACTCATGGATAGGATTCCCCTATGTGGGCAAACAGGCATTGTGAGATGAGAGGGAGCCCAAATTACACATGTCACACAAGCTTGTAGGAACAGCAACAAACACAGCAAGAGACAGAACCACCACAGCACTCCCCCCAGGGACCCCACATTGTGGTGACACTAGCCTGCATGACAATCACACTGTGATGACAAAGGTAGATGTCATCCACACTGTGAACCCCAGCCATGTGACCTGAGCAACAAACTACCATCACACCTATACAAGCACAAAGCACTCAGCATGGCCTGCCAGCCAAGGACAATATGGAGGTAGTGCCCCAGCCGTGCAACAACTCACATTTGCACACACTCAACGCCACACACCTTGAACTCCACCAATGTGCAGCAGTGAAGCTCACATGGACTGCTGACATTGCACATGCACCCATGACAATCCCAGGGGTGGTGGGGGGAAATAAGGTGCAGAAACCCATCACACATGGCCAGTCAACAAAACCTGTGAATGTCTGACACACTGCACAGTATGCCGTACATTGGCATGACGTGAAATCCACCACAAACAATGGGATCCTGGCCATAGTCACACACCAATGAAGAAGCCAAGCTGACTCACAAAGGACACACATAGACAACTTCCAACATTGCAGCTCTGACCCTGAGGAGTGGCAGCAGTCATACACACAATGTGTCACAATCACTGAAAGCATACACAAACAGAAAATCACATTACTCGTGTAACCAACAAGTTCCAAGAGATTTCCTGACTGTGTCCCATCTGCGTTTGGCCACATCCCCAGCCCTGACAACAAAGACAACTAGGGATGACAACCTCATGAACATTAGTTTGCCATGCACCCACATCCCAGAGAAACCAGGTCCAAGATGCTGGATGAACACAGAACAACTCAGCAAGCATCACAAACAGGAACATCCGTGGGGACACAGCCTGTGTAGGAAAAGGAGAAGGGAACACGCACAGACATGCCTACACAACACGGGCACAGCCTATATCACGGAATCACGCACTGCCATGAGGGCACTCCACTCCTGTGGAAGGTCAGCTGTGCCAAACCTTGTCTGTGCACGACTCAAACATGTCAGCAGAACACTCGGTCAGTGAGTCAACAACTACAACACACTGAAGGCTCTGCTCATATCAGCCTGGGCACGGGAGTGTCACGTCAGTCATCTGCATACACCCAAGACACGTGTCAAGCAACTTGCACTGTGTACACAGATGAGTCCTCCAAATTTGATGTGCTAAACTGCATGTCCATTGGAGACGGGCACACAGTCAGGGTACTAGGAACATTGGACAGTGGTAAGCCCACCAGATGTGCATCAGTGTAGGACAAAGATGGTAATCTACAAATGCTAAACGTACATCCCTGTGTCAAATGCTGAACATTACACCCATAGACTGCAGCAAAGGATGCTATTGATCCAGACTAGATTAGGACACATATACCATGGACCACATGGAGCCCATCACAGCAAAACTTCATTTACATGATCTGAACACTATTACAACAGCAAATGAATGATTCTACACATCTACATCATGTACCTCCAAACATTAACCACAAGTAAACAAAAAGAGGCTTTATTCAGCAAGTGTGCAACTCAAATCAAAAGTCCAAAATAAACTAATGCCAATGGCCAGTCCAAATATACAGTCCCAACAGGGTGATGTGTGACAACTTGTCAACAATTGCTTGCCTGCACAGGTACGGACAGGGGACATCCCCCTTGGAGGGGCATACGATGGGCAGGCCAGGCACCACAGGGACAGGATCAGGGGATGCCAGAAGGAGGCAGTGAAGGGGAGGTGGGTGCAGGAGTGTCACCGGCAACTGCAGTGGAGGTGTCTGACTCAGGGGAGGCTGGCACCACCGCAGGGCTCAAGTCAGATGGTGTTGGTGCTGCAACCACTGCAGTGGGCTGGTCAGATGCAGTGGACTGGGTCCCCAATGCAGTGCCCGAGTCAGACGGCGTGGTTGTGGACTCCACCGCAGTGCATGACTCCAAGGTAGTGGACGGGGAGGCAGAAGAGCTGGGCAGGACAGAGGGGGGGGACACGGTCTCCACACCAGTGGCACAAACAGGCAGAGCGTCTGGTTTGGGGGTGGAAGAGCAAGTGGCAGGGGGAGGGCCTAAGCAGTTTGGGGATGCAGTATCGGTGTGTGGGGGAACCTGGGGCAGGGTGTGGCGGTGGAACCTGTGGAGTGGTGGCCTGGGGGATGGAGGTGAGAGACTGGGTGGTTGACTTGCAGGGTGGTGGCGGGGTCTTGCTCTTCTGGGACCGGGGGACTTGCGGGTGGGGGGCTCACTCTGCCTGCACCTGGGGGAGGGTGTCCGGGGGCGAGGGCACTCCCCTCTGTGTGGCTGGACTTCCTCTTCCCCCGGTATGCTGGATCAGCGGGATTGGAGGGGAAGAGGCCGAGGTCACAGAGGAAGAGCTGCTTATCAGGTGGGGTTGCAGGTGAGGCAAGGGAAGGGGTCTTGGAGGGAGAGGATCTTGAGGATTGCGGAGTGACTGTGGTTGCCTGTGTGTGTGTCACTTCCCCATCCCCTGTGTGTGTGGTATCAGTCCCCTGAGGATGCTTGTGTGCACGTCTTGCCTTTCTGTTGGGTGTGTCTGTGCTGCTCGTGTCTGTGTGTTTGGGTGAATGTGCAGGTGTGCATGTGCTTTGGACAGGTAGGGGGGCAGGAAGTGTGGATGGGGCAGAGGTGGGAGGGGTGAGGGACTGTTGGAGGAGGGACACTGCTGCTGTCAGGGAGGAGTCCATGGACCTATTGCTCCTCTGTAGGGCAGACATACCCGTTGAGATGCCCTCCATGAACGACACCAGCTGTGTCAACAGAGTGGTGTGTGCATGGAGGACAGTCAGCATTGCTGTCTGCCCTACATGGAGCTGCCGAAGAAGGTACACAGACTCCTCACTCAGGGCAGCAGGGGACACAGGGGCAGGGGGTGCGGTGCCTGGCACGAAGGAGACACGCTCCCGAGCACGGGAGCCTCCATGGACCTCAGGAATGGGAGCCAATGGGAGGGCGGTGGTGGTGGTGGTGGGGGCGGGGCTAGACAGACTAGCTGGGGTGTGGTGGCTGCTGACACCCGCCTCCACAAGGGAGTCATCCTCCGAGCTGCTGTGGTCCTCAGCTGAGGTGGATGGTGCTGAGGACTCCTCGGTGTGGCTCCCCTCGCCCTCCGTGCCACTGGGTCCCTCTGACCACTCGTCGGACGCTGACCCAGTCTGGCTCCGCTGCTCCTCCTGGTCCATGGAGCTGTCCCCTCCTGTGGCCGTGGATGTATCTGCAAAGAATTAGGGAAACAGACAAACATCAGTCACCTGCACTGACTGCACACACCACAGTAAGCACAGCACATCACAGAGCAAGCCCTGGCATCCTTAGTTGCACATTGCCTAAAGTCCTCACACAGATTTGGGGAAGCCAATTGTCAGTCTGATGGTCAACCATGGGACTCACACCCCTCCTGCCCTTGCACCCATCTGTCTGGTGCCTGTCTGATGGTAAGACCCCAGTGTGGACACATGCACCACCTACACAATTGTTGGACATTGCAGGGAACACGGTGAAGTATGTGAACATGCACACAACACATTTCTTGCCACTGAGTCAGTGCAGGTGTCCGGATGAAGGGATGGCCAGAGTCGAAATAGAAATGCATGTGATGCATACCAGCACCACACACCATGATGCACCCATGTCCGGATAGTCAATGCCACTATGGGGTGCATGTTGCACATGTCAATCCCCTGCAGGATCAGTCTTATGAAGTTTGATGCCATGACACAGGCATGCGTGCAAAGTCATACATCACTGTCTCCAGTTACATGGCCATGGCAGCCAGCCAACAACAGTCTGCACTGTGTCACAATCCTAGGACATGGGGAATGCAAGTTATGTAACTGACAAGTGCACATGTCCATCCCCCAAAAACAAGATCATCAGAACAACTATTTATCCACGTCATACCAATTGGACATATGGGGGACATGAAACACAACTCTCTGAACATGAGCACCTCACAGTGTGCTGTGAATGAGAAACAGCTGCCTGAAAGTCACAGTCACATACACCTGTGTGCACAGTCAAGTGATCAGACACCTATAAATCACAGAAGTATCGTCTATCATGGTCACATCTCCACTGGCATGCTGAGCCCTAACCGATAAACATACCAGTAGTCCTGACAACGAGGACACAGCACAATGACACAGAGGCAGACACCTGAGGGAACATTTCACTGATCACAACATGCCAGATGGTACACGGGAGTGGGAGTACAGAGTGAATTGTATGCCCTGGAGTAGGCATGACTGTCCAGCTCCACCTGTAAGAGGGATGAGTCCTGGACAGTAGGCAGGTGGCTAAGCACGTGTGACACACTTGATACACATACTCCTGAGGCCCAAACATTGTTCCCACCTGCAGCATGGGTGTGTGCCAAATTCCCCAGGGACATGTGGTGATTCAGATCAGCAAGTGGACCACATATCAAAGTTACACCCAGATTACATGTCAGAACATAGGCATTGTGTAAGCAATTGACCCACACATGAATCCCACAACATAGTCACGGGAACAAATGCTGTCCCCCACCTTGAGCAAAGCTAAATGCAATGACACAGTCCCCAAGTGACACAATTTCCTGACTGTAAGGGCCACACATATGCGTATCAGAGGAGAAGTGGGCATGTCACAAATGAGTGACATGGGTCCTGGACCACATGACTGATGTACTGTGGAAGTTTAACCAGGCCAGAGGAGGGCACATAGCATGTCAGACAAAGTGCACAGTGCAGTCATGGACTCACCCCCTCCTTGCTGCTGTCTGGCCTTCAGCTGCCCATCCAGGTCAGGGAAGACCACCGCCAGGATCCGGAGCATGTGGGGGGTCAGGGTCCGGTGTCCGCCCCTCCTGCGAGGAGGCGACAGCTTCAGCTGGACCCTTGCGATCCTCCGGGTCCAGCCCCGAAGGTCCTGCCACCTCTTCTGGTAGTTGCGGATCCTGCGCCTGTAGACCCCCACAGATCTTACTTCCCGGGCGATGGTCAGCCAGATTTCCTGCTTCTGGTGGGCATCAACCTGTGAGGATGAGAAAGTGAAAAGGCCATTACTACACAAGCAACATATCCGTGCATCACACAGTTTGATATACATGTCTCAATCACAGGGGCATTTGATGTACATAGGCAGTGCAACAATGGCTATGAACAGTTTGCTAGCAGTCACTACATGGTATCATTGCATGGGGAGTAAACCTTGTTGGAATGCAATGTTACTGCACTGTATCTGTTCAGTGCATGTAACTACACACTTTGGGGTGTGACAACTACTCAGTGAGCATGCTAGCCAGTGGTGTGCACACTGTAAGTCCTGCTAGTCAGACAACCTGCACAATTGGTAAGGCAGTGGACAGCACACTCACCTGCTCCCCTGGTTTCCCATACAGCTTGCTGTACTGTGGAAGGAGGCTGTCCAGCAGGGCCTGGTTCTCCTCAAGGCTGAAGGCTGGGGCTCTATCCACAGTACGTGCCATTGCAGTAGCCAGAGGATGCATAGACAGCAGCAGTGTTGTTGGCAGATGTCGTCCTGGAGCATGTAGTGCAGGCAAGTGAGCTCTCAGGGGAACAGCCAGCATTATATGTGTGCTGCAGAGGCAGATACTGTCCCATGTGTCCAAAGTGATAGGTCCAAGTCGTTTGCATCTTCTGAATCTGACCAATCCATTGAATAGCAGCACTAATACACGCCCACAGCATCCTTCAAATCTTCAAATTCATGACAACCATGATTTTGCAACATTGTTGTGGCTGGCCAACTGAATTCACTGCATCAGACTCGTTGGAGCCACGAAAACGCGTCCGTTGCCATGCCAGGCCCCAGCCAATGCGTGCGCACCGATCGGTCCATTGCTGTACAACGCGTATTTCGGGGTACAACGCGTACCCGCACACATCATATGCAATGGGCCGGCCGGGCACACCGATCGGTCCATTCCTGTACAACGCGTACACGCACACAACACATGCATTGGTCCGGCCGGGCACACCGATCGGTCCATTGCTGTACAACGCATACCCGGGATACAACGCGTACCCGCTCACATACAATGCATTGGGCCGTGCGGGCACACCGATCGGTCCATTGCTGTACAACGCGTACCCAGGATACAACGCGTACCCGCTCACATACAATGCAATGGGCCGTGCGGGCACACCGATCGGTCCATTGCTGTACAACGCGTACCCGGGATACAACGCGTACCCCCTCACATACAATGCAATGGGCCGTGCGGGCACACCGATCGGTCCATTGCTGTACAACGCGTACCCAGGATACAACGCGTACCCGCTCACATACAATGCAATGGGCCGTGCGGGCACACCGATCGGTCCATTGCTGTACAACGCGTACCCGGGATACAACGCGTACCCACTCACATACAATGCAATGGGCCGTGCGGGCACACCGATCGGTCCATTGCTGTACAACGCGTACCCGGGATACAACGCGTACCCGCTCACATACAATGCAATGGGCCGTGCGGGCACACCGATCGGTCCATTGCTGTACAACGCATCCCTGGACAGGTCACACGCATATGTCACCATGCTGGTCACTGGTGAACCTATGCCAGCCACATTTACTTTCCAGGGACTCAGGGGCACACCTACAACACCACACCCAGTCCACACTGTATCTAAGGCATGTGTGGCAGCATAACCTTATCTGTGTATGGGGGTGAACATGTGGTTTTTGGGGTGGCACTTGGGGGCAGACACACCCAGGCTGTGCACGTGTTCATGGGGACAGGGTCCTTTGTGTGTTGTGCACCTGACCACTGTGGTGTGCAACTTTTCATTTCTGAGCATGTGTCATGGTCACATTTCCAGGTTGTGTATGTGTATGACATGTCACATACCCCCAGGCTCACATGTGGGAAGGCATGTACGTCACAGGGTGGCCCATTGCCACAATAGTGATGTCCTTCCGCAGTCTGTGTGCATGTTGTGTTTCCGATGTCTCTGATTCCATATGCACAATGGGAGACAGTCTCCACATCCACGTGGTTTGTGCATGAACTTTGATGTTGTGTGTGTGTGTGTCACAGACGTCCATGTCTGTCCTGCAGAGGCTACATGGGCCACTACCTGTGGGTGTCATGTTTGTTTTTCTGACGTGTACATGATACGCCATGTCATGCCAGTGTCCATGTGGCAAGACAGGGTCCCTGAGAATCTACCTGTCAATGAGCTGTGATGCCTGTGGAGCATCTGTCCAGACATGTCACTGTGGTATGTGTGTGGAACGTGAGAGCAGTAAATGGGTACTGTGACACAGCCTAATGGTTTCCCATAGCACACCCTGGAACCTGTTGTCAACACTTGTTGAACAGAGATGTTAGATGATGTCCATGTAGGTGCCATATATGTCCAAACAGAACGACACACACATCAAGTACTTGTGTTTGTTAATGATGTATCATGTGAAATTGAGTATGGTGAACGGCACATAGGTGGGGTGACTGACAATCTTGCTTTCTTCACCTATGCACTGCAGGGCTCCTGCTGTCCATCGACCATTCCCAGACCTGGCAACGATGGTGGAACTTGACAGCATCCGACGGTACCGCTTCACCAGGCAGCTGATTGAGGATTTGGCAGTGCGGTTGGACCCACATTTGCAGCCTGGCCGGCCGTATCCTACAGCGCTGACCCCCAAGGTGAAGGTGATGGCAGCCCTACACTTCTTTGCCACCGTTACCTTTCAACACACTGTGGCAACTACTGGTGGGATGTCACAGACTATGTTCAGCCGTGTGCAACGCGATGTTTTGGGGGCAATGTTGAGATACCTGAACCAGTACATCTATTTCCCAACACGTCAACGACTCACTGACGTCAAGAGTGACTTCTATGCCCTGGGGAGGATGCCACATGTAATTGGCTCCATTGATGGGACACATGTGGCTTTGATACCACCACAGGCACATGAGCAGGCATACCGGAACCGTAAACATTACCATTCGATCAATGCTCTGGTGGTATGTCTTGCAGATATGACCATCACACATGTGTGTGCCCGTTTCCCCGGTTCGGCACACGATGCCTATGTGATGAGGAGTAGTCGCATCCCGAGGATGATGTCACAGATGCCGAACCAGCTTGCCTGGCTTGTTGGTGTGTACTGACTTTGTACCATTGTGTGTGTTCTGCTATGTTGTTTTCCGCACACATTTTCAAATCGGCTAATGTGCAATTGTCTGTCTGTAGGTGACTCGGGATACCCCAACATGCCGTGGTTGCTGACACCCCTCAGGAACCCTGTGACACCAGCCCAGATGCGCTACAATGAGGCACAATTGAGCCTACCTCAACAGACGACTCCTCTTCTACGTCCCCAACCGCCAACTCCGCTCCGCCCGACCTCTCCCTCGCCACCGTCCCTCGCATTCGAAGAACTACCACCGGCGGCAGATCCTTCTCCCACCTCGCCGCCAAGACCTGGAACACCCTTCCACTAAGCCTACGACAGACCCAAGACCTGCTGACCTTCAGGAGGCTACTCAAGACCTGGCTGTTCGAACAGTAGCAGCACCCCCCCCCTTTTTTTCCCCAGCGCCTTCAGACCCTCGCGGGTAAGTGGTGCGCTTTACAAATTCTGTGATTGATTGATTGATTGATTGATTGATTGATGGTCGGACGAGGAAGGTGATTGAGCGGACCTTTGGTCTCCTGAAGAGCCGCTTCCGCTGCCTGGACAAGACAGGAGGGGCCCTCCCATATGCCCCAGCAAAGGTGTGCAAGATTGTTATCGTCTGCTGCATGCTACACAACCTGGCAGTGCGGAAGGAGTTGCCTCTCATCCTGGATGACGATGACCAACGTCCGCCACCTGTGGAAGATCCTGGCCTGGGTCACGATGCCAGTGAAGATGATGATGATGAAGATGGTGATGTCCGCACACAGCTCATCACCAACTTCTTCAGCTGAATGTGAGTCTCCAGAGGGTTGTAATGTCAATGATTTGAGTTTGCATGATATGTGTGTGTGGTGCTCTGGTGCTGTTTGAGTGTGGCCATGTGCTACTTGACTGGATGCGTGCAGCGATGTGTCCTTGCAGGTGGTCTGTACTGCCCAACAGTGTTGACATGCTAACTTGGTTTTGTGTAGTTATCTCGTGACATGTATTAGACATGAGTATTGCCGTTCTGTGCTGTTCTTCAGTGGTTTTGACTGTGTGTCATGTCTGTCCTTCACAGGGTGCTGCCGGAGTTGTTTGATCAACTTGGATCCCCCGAATCCATGATTCAACTTCCAAGGTGGAAGCAGTCGTTTCCCTACAGGTGATGTGCCACACACCCCTGGACTTTCTATCTTCTGCAATTTTTGACTTTGTGGCCACAGCCAGGTTGGATTAGCTTGCATTTGTAGTGGAAACAACATGTTGCAAATGTGTAATAAACCTGTGCTTCACTTTGGGATGTGCGTTGTCTGTAGTCACACATCTGACTGACATTTGCTTACTGCACCTATAGTCTAGTTGACACTGACTGTGAATAGGTGGCGTGTCTGTGCATTCCACTGTATTTTGTTGCAACATCAGTATAGGTGATGAGTCTGATGGACCTGGTGTGTATGTGTTGTGTGGCCCTAGTGGTGTGTCTCCCTCATATGTGTCACGTCGCCATGACTGACATGACGGTGTTGGACTTGCTGTAGCAGTTAGCATGCACATTGTCATTTTTCTGATCACCATCTCCATGACAGAGAGCACGTTGGAATCACAACAAAGGCAGATATGGTGTATTGGTGAGTTTATTTACATACAGGTGTGAGGATGGTGCACAGGATGGTGGGTGCTGTACATAGAAATTGGAATCCAAAGTTCCCATGTGATTTGGAAGTCTTGGTAGCTGAAATGTCCAGAGTAAAGTCCACAGTCATCTGATAAATTTGGTCAACTAGAGCTCCCCATGTCATGTGGGAGAGTTGGGTTGGCTTCGACAGGGCGTGCAGTTTGCACACAGAGGAAAAGTTCCAGAACAGGTGTTAGCTTCCTGGGGGATGTAGATGGCCATCGGCCTCTCAGTTTGGCCTCCTCGGACGGCCCCTCTTCTTGGGGGGGGGGGACCCTCAGGTACAGGCTGCGGCGGTGCAGGGGACTCTCTGCCAGAGTCCTACTCCCTCCCTGTGGCATTTGCAGTTGTTTCAGCAGCAGATGTTGTGGGCACACAGGGAGGTGAGGCCATGTTGGTGCTGATCTGGCGGAGGCATGTCAGTATGTCCCTATGCACCGCTGTCAGTTGTTCCAATGTGTCCCACTTGGACTCCATGCCAGACATGTGTGTCTCGACACGTGACATGTGTGTCTCGACACAGGACATGTGGGAGTCCAAGCGGGCATGATGGGCAGCCTGCTGCTGTTGTATGTCCTTGAGGATCCCCACTACCTGGCTGACCTCTCCGGTGCTAGTCTGGTACGCATCCGCGATGCGTGCCAGTTGTGGGTCATCATGCAGTCCAGACCCCTCTGCAAAGAGCGACCTATGTCTACCACCCCTCCCACCACCCCTGGCGACACGTGCAGGACCTGCGGTGGCACGCACAGGTGACCGTGGGCCCACTTGGGTGTTGTTCCTGGGCTCGTTGTCACCAGCTCCAGTTTGGGCCTGGGTCCCTGCGCTGTTGTCATCTGTGGTCCTTGGTCTGTCCGTGTTGGCAGGGGTGGCCTGTGTGTTGGCAGTTGTTGGAGGGGTGGGTGCAGGGGGTGCAGATGTTGGTCCTGCTGGTGCTGCATGATGACTCACACCGGAGGGTCCAGCTTGTTCTTCGCCATCCGAGGAGTGCAGAGGCTGATCCACACCAGTGAGCTCAGTGTTCCCCAGAGCCTGGGACAGGGACTCCTCCTCGTTTGGTGCTGTGTCCCCATCATCACCTGTTTTGGGGAGAGACACAGATTGTATGTTATGTTTCTACTGGCATCAATTGTTCAAACACCTGACAGTTGTGACTGTACCTCTCGATGTGGGCCAGGACATTGCATTCTCCTAAATTGTGACAGTCAGAGAGTGATATTGGTGTAGCACATTGTCCTGCCAACCTGTGGCATGTCAATGTGAATGTTGAGGTGTGTGCATGACCAGCATTGGTGGTATTTGGTTGCCATCCAGGCCTCCTTCTCCCCCAGCCCAGTTATCCCACCATGAAGCGTGCTTCCATTGCAGGGAGTGCAAGTTGTCTTTCAGGATGTCAGTCAGTGGTGTCCTGCTGTTGGTTGTTGCACAGTTCCCAGCAGGGCCTTGTGCTCCCCCAGCAGTACCCAGTGTCAGCCATCTTGTGAGTCCTTTTCCACTCCCTGTGATGTGCGCATGGTTCAGAGTGGTGTTGATGGGCCAATTGTGAGGCTGACCAATATCTGTGCCTACAACTCCCATCCTGATATTGCCTACACCCCCCTTCCCAGCATGCCCATCCTTCCTTCCTTTTGAGTGGACTTCAGTGTGTGTGAGTGTGACAGCAATGGCAAGATGGCTGACAGTGTGGTCCTGTTGTTTGTTGGTGCCCAGTTCCCAGCAGGGTCTTGTGCTCCCCACAGCTGTGGCCAGTGTCAGACATCTTTGAAGTGGCTTTTGACTCTCTGTGAGGTGTGCATGCTTCAGTGCTAACTTGCTGGGCCATGTGGGTGTGAGATGTTGATCTGTGACTACCACTCCCATCATGCTATTGCCTACACCCCCTTCCCAGCATGCCCATCCTTCCTTCCTTTTGAGTGGACTTCAGTGTGTGTGAGTGTGACAGCAATGGCAAGATGGCTGACAGTGTGGTCCTGTTGTTTGTTGGTGCCCAGTTCCCAGCAGGGCCTTGTGCTCCCCCCAGCAGTACCCAGTGTCAGCCATCTTGTCAGTTGTTTTCCACTCCCTGTGATGTGAGCATGGTTCAGAGTGGTGTTGATGGGCCAATTGTGAGGGTGAGCAATATCTGTGCCTACAACTCCCATCATGCTATTGCCTCCACCCCCCTTCCCAGCATGCCCATCCTTCCTTCCTTTTGACTCTGCTTCCCTGTGGGGTGGGGTGCCTGTGCTGACAGGATGGCTGGGAGTGTTGTCCTGGCAGTTGTTTGGCTACAAGTCCCAAGAGTGTCCCTGTGCCTCACACAGCATAACCCAGGGTGGTGGTTCTTTGTGGGATCTTCAGTTAGGATGTGAGGCATTGCATTCTCCCAGGTGGGTTATGTGGAGTTAGTGTTGGGAGTGTGTGTGATGGGAGGTGCTTGTAACTATGGTCAGTGCTTTGAGTCCTCCTTCCCACCCAGCCAGATATCCCACCATGGAACGTGCTTCCATTGCAGGGAGTGCAAGTTGTCTTTCAGGATGTCAGCCAGTGGTGTCCTGCTGTTGGTTGTTGCACAGTTCCCAGCAGGGCATTGTGCTCCCCCCAGCAGTACCCAGTGTCAGCCATCTTGTGAGTCCTTTTCCACTCCCTGTGATGTGAGCATGGTTCAGAGTGGTGTTGATGGGCCAATTGTGAGGCTGACCAATATCTGTGCCTACAACTCCCATCATGCTATTGCCTCCACCCCCCTTCCCAGCATGCCCATCCTTCCTTCCTTTTGACTCTGCTTCCCTGTGGGGTGGGGTGGGGTGCCTGTGCTGACAGGATGGCTGGGAGTGTTGTCCTGGCAGTTGTTTGGCTACAAGTCCCAAGAGTGTCCCTGTGCTTCACACAGCATAACCCAGGGTGGTGGTTCTTTGTGGGATCTTCAGTTAGGATGTGAGGCATTGCATTCTCCCAGATGGGTTATGTGGAGTTAGTGTTGAGGGGGTGTGTGAGGGGAGGTGCTTGTAACTATGGTCAGTGCTGTGAGTCCTCCTTCCCACCCAGCCAGATATCCCACCATGGAACGTGCTTCCATTGCAGGGAGTGCAAGTTGTCTTTCAGGATGTCAGTCAGTGGTGTCCTGCTGTTGGTTGTTGCACAGTTCCCAGCAGGGCCTTGTGCTCCCCCAGCAGTACCCAGTGTCAGCCATCTTGTGAGTCCTTTTCCACTCCCTGTGATGTGAGCATGGTTCAGAGTGGTGTTGATGGGCCAATTGTGAGGCTGACCAATATCTGTGCCTACAACTCCCATCCTGCTATTGCCTACACCCCCTTCCCAGCATGCCCATACTTCCTTCCTTTTGAGTGGACTTCAGTGTGTGTGAGTGTGACAGCAATGGCAAGATGGCTGACAGTGTGGTCCTGTTGTTTGTTGGTGCCCAGTTCCCATCAGGGCCTTGTGCTCCCCACAGCAGTAGCCAGTGTCAGCCATCTTGTCAGTTGTTTTCCACTCCCTGTGATGTGAGCATGTTTCAGAGTGGTGTTGATGGGCCAATTGTGGGTGTGACCAATATCTGTGACTACCACTCCCATCATGCTATTGGCTACACTGACTTCACCAGCATACACAGAATTCCTTCCTTTCAGTGAGCTTCCATGTGAGGTGGTGTTCTAGTGGTGGGTAAATATCTGGGAGTGTTTGTTGGTTCTATTTGTGCCACATCCTTGCTGTATTTGTTGTTAGGTTTGTACATGTCATGACACAGTTACATATCACTATGAGATGGCAGGTATTGTGTTTGTCTGACTAGCATTCACATCTTGGGATGAATATCTTTTGGTTGCTGTGTATTTGCTAAGGGTGCATGGTTTGCCTATCCCCTTGACTGTGATGTGTGTGTGTTGTCACACCATATTGTGTATATTAGTTGTGTACTCACCAGGCTCTGGGATGTCTGTTAGTCCCTATACGCTCACTGGTGGTAGGATGGCCCGCACCTTCTCCTCCCAGGGCCTGAGGTATACTGGTTTTGCAGGAGGGCCACTGCCGGTGTGCTGGCTGAGGAGGTAGTCCTTTTTGAGTAGGTCCCGGACCCTCCTGCGCACATCATACCACCTGTTCTGGATGTCTTCCTTTGTGTGCAAACATGGTGATTGTGCGTTCACCCTTTCGACAATCCTCGCCCACATCTTGGTTTTCTGCGACATGGGGGTCTGTTGTACCAATGTACCAAACAACTGTGGCTCTACCCTCAGGATCTCGTCTACCAGGACTTCCAATTCACAATCTAGGAACTTATGGTTCTTCTTTGGGGGCATGGTGATGGGTGGTGGTGGTGATTGATGTGTGTGTGTGTGCAAGTGGGGGGGAGTGAGTGTAGGTTTAGCTGGGTGTGTGTGAGGGTGCTATTTATAGGTGTGATAATGGTGTGTGGCTTGTGTGATGTATGAGCTGTGAGTGTGTCTGTAGTTGCTGTGTGATGGTGTTCTGTGCTGGCAGGTCAGTGGAATTTGCAAAGGATCATGGTAGGGATTTGTGGCATTTATGTAGGTGGAGTTGGAGGTGTGTCCTTGTTCCATTTTTTTTTCCTCCCTGTATTTATTGGCTTTGTGGTTGCTTGTTTGGCCCTTTTTAAAAAAAAAAATTTCCTTGGTGTTTTTGGTGCATATAGGAGTCGTTCTTGTGTCCGAGTAGGACGCTGCAGTTGTCTGGTGCGATCTTGTCCGACTCGTTCCCGCTGTGTGTCAGCTAGGTTTCATATGCGGCGTACGAGTCGGTCGCGGAGTATTGGGTTGCTTCGGCTGGGTTTTGTATGGGTGTCGGTCGTACGGCTTGTGCTCCGGGCGAGTCGGTCGTGTTTTGCACGCACAGCATCGTACTACGCGGGTCGGAGTTCGCGGGTACGTTTCGGTTGGGTTCAAGCCGGGTGCGTGTCGGTCGGTTCGTTTCGCGTGATTTCCCGGCCGGATGGCTTGTTTCCGTCCGGCTCGGTCGGTCGTTTTGTATTCCGTCCGAGTCGGTCGGATTTCACATGCATTTCATCGTACTACCCGGGTCGTACGGCGCCGGTCCGAGTCGGTCGGACTAAATTCCCGTACCGAGTCGGTCGGTATTTCTTCCGGCCCGAATCGGATTCGACCCCTAAGTGTTTCAGAATAGCAGTCCAGATTGTTGGAAGTAGTGTGGGTAAATTAACACTGCGATGTCACTGGGTCTCTTCTTTGTCGAAGATTTAAGGAGTATTGATGGAGGTATTAAGTTATCCTTTACCATTTCATCTGGGGGATGGGCTACCTTTGGGACTGAATCCTTAGGCAATCCTGGGAGTGTCAAAATCAGAGTGGCGTCTAGGGGCAGCAAAGATGACCATCATATGTATGAGTAATTTTAATGTTATTGTTAGATGGCATGCCTAAGACATTACCATTTTTTCATGCTCCCCTAGACTGTTTGCTCTGTGGCCATTATCTTGAATGATCCAAGGCCGAGACAATTATATAAGGAGGATGGAATGGGGGAATAGTTGACAAAGTGTCATCAAAGGTAATGAGAATAAAGAGACTTGACTGACTTTATTACTGTTAAGACATTTTTATTATTTCGCATAAGCAACACATTGTTAGTGCTGTTCTTTATTTTGACGAAGGTGTCTGAATCTTGTCCGTGTATTGCTCTTTCAAAAATTCAACAAAATTATGGCTTATTAAAAAATACACAGTTACATTCACTAAAAGCAGCAAACGTTAGAGCATGTGAAAAAAATGTTCATATCTTCAGGACTGTTTCCTGAGGCAGCAGTACATGATTTCCAGTTACAGGTGCCTCCAGAAAACATTGGGTCACATCTAAGGGCCCGATTCCGATCTTGCTAGGAAAGCCCTCCGTATGACTCGGATCTGGAGGGGCTTTCCACGCAAAACGTGCTCCGGGAGTCCAAACGAGCGAGAGCAATGCAGCTGTATGCTTACGGACTCAGTTCGCTCGGACTCCCATTGAACTCTATAGGAGCCTGTGCATAGACGTGTACACAGGCTCCCATAGCAAAATGGGGTGGGTGGGGAAAAACGTACACCCTGTGGCGGGCACCCCATGGTGCCTGCCACACTGTGCATGCCTGGATCGAAGGGACCCATAGGCACACCCCCATGACAGGTTCGGAGGGCCGCGGGTGAAGGGGGGGCCTGCTACTGCCCTCCGAAGTATGCTTCTGACAGCTGTTTCGTCTCGCTGAGACCGAGGCGAAGCAGCTGTCCGAATCGTGCATCGTACTCGCTCGGTCGGAATTCGGCTCCATAGCGCGACAAGATTTGGCTACAAACAAGTCGTACGGACAGGTTCAGGTCCCGGAAATGATTCGGTTGGCGCATGTGTACGATTCGGTCATAAACAAGGGCTACGAATCGGATCCGGAAAAGCCAAATCTGATTCGGAGGCCTTCCGAGAGACATCAGAATTGAGCCCTAAATGTCCAGTTGCAACTGGCCCCTGTGTGTTCTACACAGCAGTGGCAAGTCCCTAAGAATGCACTGGACCTCTCCATTCCCCAGCCATAAGAGGGATGTTTTAAATGGGCTGGCTAAAGCAATTTTCCAATTGGTACTTGTAGGAAGGATAGGATCCTTCTAGCATGGTTACCCCCACTTTTTGTCTGGTGTCAGTGTGTTTCTGACCTAGTTTGACTGGGATCATGCTAATCCTGACCCTAGTCACTGTGCTTTTTCCCTAAATTGACCATGGTAAGTACTTTTGTACATCCAAAATTGGCTACTGGTGTACCCTTGTAAGCCCCTAGTATGTGGTACTATGGTTCCTAGAGCATAGGTACACCAGGGGTCTCCCATGGGCTGCAGCATGTATTGTGTCACCCATGGGAGCCCACTTAAACTGTGACTACAGGTCTGCCATTGCAGCCTGTGTGAGTTGGTGCTTGCACCTCTCATGAGAGATATACATTTCCTTATATCTGAGGTCACTACACTTAAAACCTATAAGTCACCCCTGTGGCAGGCTCTTCAGTCTGGAGGGCAGGGTGCTTGGTTATAAGTGTGAGGGTGCCCCAGCATGAGCAGGACACCCCTACAAACCCCTGAGTCAATTCTCCAGGATTTGTAATGGCGGTCAGACATTTTAAGACATATAGTGGACACCAGTGATTATGAGATGTCTAACTATATAGTGGCTGCACCGAAACTGGTCATGTTTGGTATCAAACATGTTGGGATCATACCCCAACACTGATTACAGTGTTGAAAGTATGATGCCATGTACTGGGGGCGGCTCCCTTGGGGTACCACCCTGTACTCCCGGTTTCAGCCTTTTATGGTCTGACAGCAAGCTAGTGCTGCTGCAGACCATAGAGCACGATTCTGCACTCCTGATACTGAGCCAAGCTCGTGCAGGCGAAGGTAGAACAAAAGGTTTCCTGTCACAGGGAGGTGTGACCACCTCCTAGACAGGACTTACTCTATTGGGCTGGGGTGGGGGCGCTTGCCAGCGCCATCGGACTGCTTTGAAGGGCACATTTGGTGTTCTCCTTGCATGCTCCAGTTTCAGCCAGTTCAGGGAGGCCTTGGTTCCTGCTCTGATGTGAAAATGGACAAAGGACATGTGAGTATCCTCCCCTCTGTCCATCCCCTCCTCTGGGAGGGATCCTTGAGTTTTTCCAACCCTTCCCTTAGGGTACTTAAAGACTTACCTGTGGGTAGGTCCTCAGATTCATTGTGGGACAAGACTCTAGACAGAAACCATGTCACTCTTCGACCATCTGGACACTTGGACTTCGCTGGACTCTGCCTGGTACAGAGACTGCAACAAGGAAGACTCCTGCTGCTCCTGGTCTTGCTGTTCTGCAAGTCTTCTTCATCGTCTGTGTCTGTGCTTCTTCCAGGTTTTTTGACAGACCTGTGGGCATCAAGGACACCCAAAGTAATATCCCTTGGAGTGAAGGAGTCACTCCCCTGCATCTGCAGGCAACACAACAAAGCTGACTGGTCTGCTGCTCCTGACATCCCATTGACTTCCCGAGGCTCAGCAACACAGGTGGTGGTTCTGCAACTCACTCGAGGCATAACCTGTCCTCTGTGCAGTTTGTAGGCCAGTATGCCTCGTCGGAACTGCTGGAACTGAACCCCTGAGCATCTCATTGACTTGCCGTTGCCAAGGCTTATTGGCTTTGCACTCCAGAGATCTTTGGGCTACAAGAAGCTCCAGCCTCCAGCCTATCTTCCCTCAAAGCTCAGCATCCTCACCACATCCTCTGCACTGTAGGCCTTCGTTCTTAGTGAGCTGCTTGAGGTCCTTTTGTGACTCCTGTGCTTTCGGCCTGTGGGTCCTCCTGGGGGTCTTCTCCTGCTTCAGTGGGCTCCCCGGCTTGCCTGGGGCCTGCTCTGACTCCCCTGTCGTTGGTGATGGAGAGTACCTTGAACCTTGCTGGTTCCAACGTTGCTCCTTCTTCGTTCTCCACACCAGTTGCGGCTAACAAGGCTTGTTGGTGCTCCCGCTGGACACCAACCACCTAGTCACTGACAACCGATGTGGGACAGCTCGTGCACAGCTCCTGGTCTACCTCAGCATTGTTACCCCGAAACCGGTCCCAGGATGCTTGTTTCCGGTCCAGGGAAGACCTGGCTTGGCAGTTCGGGCTGGCCTGTTACCATGAGGCACAGGGTCAAGACTGATTTGCATATAGCTGAGTCTGAACTGGGGTGGCGAAGTGAGCTAAAGAACGATGATGGATTCAACCATGATCTGTGACTCGGGGTGAGTGTCTGAAAAGTTTCGTTGCTCCGTCCATCATCGCCTTGTGTTTGCTTCCTCAGCATTGCCTGGTCCTGACAGCTGCAGCAACATGGTCACCATTAGTTCTCCAGAACCTCAAGACATCGGTGAGCATTGCTCTTCCATGCCTCCTGGTCACTCCTGAGTAGCATAGACTCAGTCCCTTCTGCTTGCAGGTTCTTCACTTCCAGAATTCACCCTTGGATTCCATCGGACTTCTTCATCTTCTTCTCCAGAGGCACTTTCTTCAAAGCCTTTCATTGTCGTCTACGGAGGTTTCTGACATCTCTTCACCCCTATGCACCTGGTTTCCCTGGTGTAGGTAATCTGGTTCCGGAAGAATCGATGGGTGGGGTGGCTCTCCAACCTTTCGTCCTCCAAATGAATTCTTAGGGATCCTCTGGGAAGTGTCCGTCTTCATGCAAAGCTGCAACCGCAACTTCTCCACTGACTTCCATTGGTCACACGGCTGTGTTTCTACTCTGCCCTCAGCCTCTATGTGGTTCCTGGGTACTTACCTTGGGTGGTTCTGTGTGTCTCCAGCTCCTCTGGGTCTTCTGGTCCAAGTCCCATCCTATTCTGCAGTTTGCATTCCACTTTCTTAATATATGGTTTGGTCTTCCCCTGGAGACCACTATATTTTGTGCTACTTACCTATTGCATTTGAAGTATGTGGTGTATTGTGTTGACATCTCCAGGTAGGAGATATAACAATGTGTTAGTGAGTGTTGAGTAATAAATAGAAGTATTTTT
The DNA here is from genome assembly GCA_963921515.1 of Calotriton arnoldi. Classification (NCBI taxonomy): domain Eukaryota; kingdom Metazoa; phylum Chordata; class Amphibia; order Caudata; family Salamandridae; genus Calotriton; species Calotriton arnoldi. The sequence goes on from CAWUFW010001224.1 coordinate 1,259,170, forward strand.
ATATAAACACTGTGTGGTTCTTTTTCATTTAACCTACGCTACATGATTAAACTGCTAAAACAAGCTGCTTAACACTCTTTTAAGATAAGCCTGAAGGCTGCTCTCCACAGCTACCACTTTGAGAGCTTTCTATGGTTATCAAAGACCACTAACATCACAGTAAGGGTTTCCTTTATTAGTGCAAGGTGCATCATTTAAATAAGTAGGTACAGTCCCGGGCACACGTAACGAGGATATAATATCAGGAGAAATGTCTCATACTGCAGAAATGTAGAGGGTCTACACCAGAATGATAATCATAGGTGTTTAATATAGTAACAGAGCATAAGCAACCAGCCAAAACAAAAGCAACCAGCCGACACGTGTTTCGTCACAAAGGAGCAGTGCGAACCACGGTAGGTGGACTACTGCCAAATGTAAGGAAAGGAAGACGGATATCGCCGGGCGGCGGATAAGCCAAAGAGGACTATTGACCTTCAGAAAAGTCGATGCAGTCTGTGGCGACGAGATTAACCAAGTGCTAAGTAGCACAGGGGGGAATATAGAATTAGGCGTGCCAGGTCAGTAGTCCATCTTCCGGAACCATTTTCCTTCCTGAACAACACTTCTCCCAGTTTCCTGTACTCCGGCACATCCGCCGTTGTCGTCCTGGACTACTGACCTGGCACGCCTTAATTACATTTGGCAGTAGTCCACCTACCGTGGTTCGCACTGCTCCTCATTGCCGTTTTGGATTCTTGAACGGTCACTTGAATCCACCTTGTTGGCACCGCCTTTCAGCCCTGAAGAGTCACGGGTTACTACCCTTTGTGACGAAACACGTGTCGGCTGGTTGCTTTTGTTTTGGCTGGTTGCTTATGCTCTGTTACTATATTAAACACCTATGATTATCATTCTGGTGTAGACCCTCTACATTTCTGCAGTATGAGACATTTCTCCTGATATTATATCCTCGTTACGTGTGCCCGGGACTGTACCTACTTCATTTGTGTGGATTTCTATCCATACCATCACGGGGGTTTTAGGGCATATCCCCTGACCTGGTTTGCACCGTTCACACTCCTAGTATAACATAAACTCAGCGCGAATTAGCTTGAGCGCCATTATTCCTGTCAATACTAAAAACCCCACACTGATACATACATCATTTAAATAAGTGTGCACCATATACTAAGCCAGCCTCCTACAGTACTGGTCTACTGTTCCCTTCCAAGTGAACACAGCTTCCTGTTTCTCCATGACCTTCTGCATTCTTGAGCCTTAGGAGAGAGGCTCCAAACCGCAAGTAGATTTCACTGCCCATGACATGGATCTGTTTGACCTTATCGGTCTGTAAGTGGCTAACTTTCTTGGCCTTTGGAGCAGCCTTCCATGTTCAGACATAAAGGTAATGCTGACACAGTCTCTCCACAACCGTTTATTAAAAATATGTGGATTCATTTTAACAAACAGCATCCAGCCCTCTTCATTTGGTATGGTCAGTCTTCACCCTTCACTTTGCTGGGCAGCAATTATAAAGAAGTGAGCCTAGCTGTGTTTGGTGATGGTGCCTAGGTGAATCAACCTAAAGATCCACAATTTCCCTACCTAAATATACCAAAGTTCAACCCGTTTCAGGTCTCATCAAGGCTCTTATAGTAATAACTATATCTTTCCAGAAGATCTCAAAAAGTCATACATATGCCCATTACTAAAGAAAACAAACCTGGACCCGCTTAACCCGACAACTACAGACCAATTACAAATGGACCTTTCCTGGGCAAACTGATAGAAAGAGCTGCATTCGCCCAGATGTCACAATTCCATACTTTCAAACTTCCAGACAGGATTCTGCTCAGGAAGAGGCACAGAATCTGCCCTTGTTGCCATCTAGGATTACCTTAAGAACACAGTTGACCAGAGGGGGGTTGCTACACTACTTCTCTTGGACCTCTCAAATGCCTTTGACACAGTTGACCATGATTTAACATGTATATAGGTGACTGCATACATATGTAAATCTTTTATCATAACTATCTACAGTTGCTTCACTATTGAATTATAAAAGATATATAAAAACAAATAAATTAACTTAAAGTACAGTAACACTTGAAAGACTGAGTTTATTAAATACAATTTAACGCCGTCAGTGCGACGGACGGCTGGGAGCCGTCCGACGCACCAGTGCTCATGTGCGTCGGACGGCTGTCCGATCACATGGCACAGGGAATCCCTCTAGTGCGAGCAGCAGAGGGAGTCCCTTCCCCCCCAACAGCCTCGGGAGCTGGGGAAGAGCTTCCCCAGCTCCCGAGGCTGTTCCCCTGGTTTCTGTGCAATGACGACCAGGGCGCATGTCGCGCTGACGTCATTGCACAGAAAACGAAACTGAAATGAGCCAGTAGGCTCATTTCAATTTTTACTTTCTACGTGCTCAGGGGGCTATCTCACCCCTCGAGCACGTAGAAAGTCAGGAGAGGTATCATTGGAAAGGGGAGAATCTCCCCTTTCCAATGCTACCCCTCCCTAGTTGATCCCTGCTTGGGGCTCGCCCCAGGAGGGCGATCTCCAAGCAGGGATTCACCCACTAGCCACCAGGGAGGGGGGAGTGGCCCCTTGGGCAAGGGCCTTTGCTCCCCCCAGAATTATTTTGGGAAACTCAGTCTTTATGCCCCCCATGGGGGGCCGATGCTGGCAGTGGCCCCCAATCTGCCCCCTGGGTGGGCAGAAAGCCCACTAGATACCAGTGCTTTTTATTTTGTGGAATTTAGGGGTGGGGGCTGCCCAAGATGGGCATGCCAATGCCCCCCTACAAAATTACAGTCTTTCTGCCCCCCTGGGGGCAGATGGGAGCAGTAGCCCCCAATCTGCCCTCCCGGGGGGCAGGAAGCCCACTAGATACCAGGAATTATTTTTCATGAAATGTAGGGGTGGGGGCTGCCCAAGATGGGCATGCCAATGCCCCCACCCCCAACAAAATTACAGTCTTTCTGCCCCCCATTGAGGGCAGATGGGAGCAGTAGCCCCCAATCTGCCCCCCGAGGGGAAGAAAGCCCACTAGATGCCAGGGATTTTTTCCCATTGAATTAAGGGGTGGGGGCTGCCTGCCCAAGAAGGGCATGCCAATGCCCCAACCCCTCTTCCACAAAATTCCAGTCTTTCTGCCCCCCCGGGGGGCAGATGGGGCAGTGGCCCCACCAAACCCCCCCCCCCTTCAGGGCCAGTCGAGCAGAAATCTGCCAGGGCTGGTTGCTGTTCTCAGTCCGGCCCTACTTGGCTGGCAGTGTGCGGGGATATTGTGTGCATTAATAGCATTTGGCTGGCGCTGTACTTCGATGGCACTTGGCTGGCGGTGTGCATGGATGGCATTTGGCTGGCGGTGTGCGTGGATGTCGCTTGACTGGTGGTGTGCATGGATGGTGGTGTGCGTGTACTGACTCTTGTCTGGCGGTATGGCTTGCATGGATCCCCCAGCGTTTTCTTACCCATAATCCCCCGTAAACCTCAATTTTACTTTCAAAGTCACATTTTCCTCACATGTCTGTGTGAGTAAGTTGTAGGATCACCTCGCAGGCACAAATTTCCTACTACCCAGAATTCCCCTTGGTCTCCTGAGAAAAATGATACCTCACTTGTGTGGGTGCCCAAAGTAGTGTCAGCCTAAAAACGTATAAACAAACTGCCCTTATGGACCCACTTTGGGCCCCCTTCAATCTTTACATGTTTTTGGCCCTTCCATAACATAGGCACTCGGTCCATCAACACAAGTAAGGTATCATTTTTATCGGGAGACTGAGGGGAACGCTGAGTGGAAGGAAATTTGTGCTGTGCGGTGTTCTCACAACTATCCCTCACAGATATTAGAGGTAAATGTGACTTTTTAGCTCAATTTGAGGTTTGCAGCAGATTCTTGGAAGGAAAATGTTGGGGGACCAACACAAGCCAAACCTCCCTGGACTCCCACGGGTGTCTAGTTTTAAGAAATGTCTGGGTTTTTTAGGTTCCCCAAGATGCCTCCAAACCCAGGACCAAAAACATATGTGCCCACCTATCTATCACAAAACGACCTGGTTTTTCAAGGGGGTTATCTGTGTTTTTGGTCCTGGGCCCAGCGGCCATCTAGGGAAACCTACCAAACCCACACATTTCTGATAACTAGACATCCTGGGGAGTCCAGGGGTGTATGGCGTGCCTGGACACCCAACGTTTTCCTACCCAGAATCCCCTGCAAACCTCAATTTAGCTGAAAAAATAAATTGTTTCTCAGATTTCTGAGTGGGAAAGTTGTGGGATCACCGGGCTGACACAAATTTCACACCACCCAGCATTCCTCCAGGTTTCCCGATCGAAATGGTACCTCACTTGTGTGGGTGGGCCAAGTACCTGCAACAGGCAAGGGCCCAAAACGTATCATGGAGACATCAAAATTACCTATCACAAAACAACCTGATTTTACAAGGGGTTTCACCTGTGTTTTTGGCCCTGGGCTCGGCGGCCAGCTAACCCACACATTTCTGATAACTAGACATCCTGGGGAGTCCAGGGAGGTATGGCTTCCGTGGACCCCCCAACGTTTCCCTACCCAGAATCCCCTGCAAACCTCAAATTTAGCAGAAAAAAATCAAATTTTTCTTAAATTTCTGTGTGGGAAAGTTGTGGGATCAACGGGCTGACACAAATTTCACACCACACAGAGTTCCTCCAGGTCTCCCAATAGAAATGGTACCTCACTCGTGTAGGTGGGAAAAGTATCTGCAACAGGCAAGGGCCCAAAACGTATTGTGGAGACATCAAAATTACCTACCACAAAACAACCTGATTTTGCTGTGGGGGGTCACTTGGGTTTTTGGCCCTGGGCTCGGCAGCCATCTAGGGACACGTACCAAACCCACACATTTCTGATAATTAGTCATCCTGAGGAGTCCAGGGAGGTATGGTTTGCGTGGACCCCCCAACGTTTTCCAACCCAGAATTCCCTGCAAACCTCAAATTTAGCTGAAAAAGTCACATTTTTCTCAAATTTCTGTGTGGAAAAGTTGTGAGATCACCGGGCTGACACAAATTTCCTATCACCAAGTGTTCCTCCAGGTCTCCCTATAAAAATGGTACCTCACTCGTGTGGGTGGGCCAAGTACCTGTGACAGGCAAGGGGCCAAAACGTATTGTTTAGACATCAAAATTACCTATCACTAAACGACCTGGTTTTGCAAGGGGGGGCACCTGGGTTTTTGGCCCAAGGCTCGGGGTCCATGCAAGCCATTCCTCGCTGGACTCCCCTGGGTGTCTAGTTTTCAGCAATGTGTGGGTTTGGTAGTTTGCCAAGATGGCCGCCGAGCCCGGGGCCAAAAACCCAGATGACCCCCCCCTTGCAAAACCAAGTTGTTTTGTGATAGGTAATTTGGATGTCTCCTCAATATGTTTTGGGCCCTTGCTTGTTGCGGGTACTTGGCCCACCCAAGGTACCATTTTTATTGGAAGACTAAGGGGAATGCTGGGTGGGTTGAATTTTGTGGATCCACGCAGGTTCTAGAACTTTCCATCACAGGAATGTGAGGAAAATGTGTTTTGTTTTACAAAGTTTAAGGTTTGCAGGGGATTCTGGGTAACAGAACTTGGTGAGAGTGATGCCCCCCTGCATTCCCACTGGGTGTCTAGTTTTAAAAAATGTATAGGTTTTCTAGGTTTCCCTAGGTACCGGCAGAGCTAGGGTTCAAAATCTACAGCTAGGTACTTTGCAAAAAAAGGGTCAGTTTTCACTGGAAAAATGTGGTGTGTCCATGTTGCAATTTGGGCCGTTTCCATTCGCGGGCACTAGGCCTACACACACAAGTGAGGTACCATTTTTATCGGAATACTTTTGGGAATGCGAGGTGGGTGGAATTTTGTGGACCCACGTAGATTCCAGAACTTTCCATCTCAGAAATTTGAGGAAAATGTGTTTTTTTATATAAAGTTTGAGGTTTGCAAGGGATTCTGAGTAACAGAACCTGGTGAGAGCCACTCACGTCACCCTATCTTGGATTCCTCTGGATATCTAGCTTTCAAAAATATATAGGTTTGCTAGATTTCCTTAAGTGCAGGCTGAGCTACGGTTCAAAATCCACAGCTAGGCACTGTGCAAAAAAAGGGTCTGTTTTCACTGTAAAAATGTGCTGTGTCCACGTTGCGTTTTGGACCGTTTCCTGTCACGGGCACTAAGCCTACCCACACAAGTGAGGTGCAATTTTTATCGGAAGACTTTTGGGAATGCGGGGTGGGTGGAATTTTGTGGACCCGTGCAGATTCCAGAACTTTCCATCACAGAAGTTTGAGGAAAATGTGTTTTTTTTTTAATAATGTTTGAGGTTTGCAAGAGATTCTGGGTAACAGAACCTGGTGAGAGCCACACAAGTCACCCCTTCCTGGATTCCCCTGCGTGTCTAGTTTTAAAAAATGTATAGGTTTGCTAGGTTTCCCTAGGTACCGGCAGAGCTAGGTTTCAAAATCTACAGCTAGGCACTTTGCAAAAAAAGGGTCAGTTTTCACTGTAAAAATGTGGTGTGTCCACGTTGCGATTTGGGCCGTTTACAATTGCGGGCACTAGGCCTACCCACACAAGTGAGGTACCATTTATATCAGAAGACTTTTGGGAATGCGGGGTGGGTGGAATTATTTGGACCCATGCAGATTCCAGAACTTTCCATCACAGAAATGTGAGGAAAATGTGTTTTTTTTGACAATATTTGAGGTTTGCAAGGGATTCTGGGTTACAGAACCCAGTAAGAGCCACTCACGTCACCCTATCTTGGATTCCTCTGGGTGTCTAGTTTTAAAAAATGTATAGGTTTGCTAGGTTTCCTTAAGTGCCGGCTGAGCTAGGGTTCAAAATCCACAGCTAGGCACTGTGCAAAAAAAGGGTCTGTTTTCACTGTAAAAATGTGGTGTGTCCACGTTGCGTTTTGGGCCGTTTCCTGTCACGGGTACAAGGCCTACCCACACAAGTGAGGTACCATTTTTATCGGGAGACTTAGAGGAACTTAGAATTGTAGAGCAACTGTTATTACCTATTGACTTTCTATGCATTTCTGCCTTCCTAATGTAAGACAATGTGTAAAAAAGAAGTCACTTTGAAAAATGTCCTACAATTCACAGGCTAGTATGGGTAACCACAAATTCGAAGATGTGCAAATAGCTACTGTTTCTAAGCTCTATATTTTGTTCCCATTTCGGAAATACATAGGTGTCTTTGATACCTATTTTTCACTCATTATATTTTACCAAAATAATTGCTATATACCCGGTACACAATGAAAATCCACTGCAAGACGCTGCTCAGTTATTGGCTCTGGGTTCCTCGGGTTCTTGGTGAACCTACAAGTCCTATATATCCCCACAACCAGAACGGTCCAGCGGATGTAATGGTATATTGCTTTCAAACATCTGGCATACTTAGAAGAAGTTAAGGCTAGGGGTTGGGTTTTTAGCGTAGTCAGGAAGTGTGGCGTTCAGACTAGTATGCATGATGTTTAGTGCAGACTTAAGTAGGTACGGTGCTGCCAGGTCGGGGGATTTACCCAATAACCCCCGGAGGTGTGTGAGTAGCAGGACCCACACTAGGAAATGAGCACAGTCCCGGGCACACGTGGTGAGGGTATAACAATAGTATGGCAGTTTTGTTTGGATTACAATAGTAGTGGTCGGACACGTGTTTCGTCACTCAGAGTAATCCGGTGACTCTTCAGGGCTGGGAAGGATACCAAAAAATGGGGTGAGGGGGTAAACGGAAAACAATAGGAAAAAAACACTAATCGTTGTCATATCAATAGGAACAGGGGGAAAAGGGGATCACCCTAAGTGCATGTGCAGTATGTGTGACAATTGAGGCGCATGGAAATAAGTGACTTTGGTGCTAGTGCCGCTCTCATGGTGTGAACATCATGAAAAGTGCACGGGAAAAACATATTATATGGAGTAGCGTGACAAGGTCAACGTGGTGGGCAAACGTGTACGCGAGTAACGTTATAGATGTCATGTACTGAATCGGACAGGTGATACTAGGCCCAAGAACAGAAAAATTATTGCAGCATGGAGTGTACAACTCTACAGTGATGCGTGATATTGTAACTGTAAGCGGTAGTGAGTCTGAAGAAGACAGAGTAATGTCCTAAGGCGGGGAGAAACTCAAAAACATGGTACAGGCTGGGAGGGAACTGAAAGAGGAGGAGGTCGAGAAGTGGACGTAGGAGAAGGAGTGGCGGGAAGCCAGGCTAACGACAAGGAGAAGGTGTGTAGTTACCTGAATAGCGTTAGGTAACAGTGAGGAGAGCATAAACCTGCAAAAAAGAAAATGAATGGATGAGAAAGAGCCCAGGGACGGGAAATCAGAAAAGGGGGATCAAAGAAGGGGGGGGGGCAATGACAGGGAGTGAATGAAGCTCACCGTTGAGCCGGTGATAATTCCAACCCGGCCGGGGGTGAGCGGTGGAAAAGTATGAGGAGGAGGAGGCGGTGCTCCTCGTGGGAGCCTTGCACGGGGTGCGTGCCGCATAGTAGCAGAGATGCCGGTGGGCGGTGGAGGCTGCTGCGCAGAAATAGTCTGCGAGACTTGGAAGGCGGGGGCGCAGAACCGTAGGTAAATGCGTCTGAGTATCACCTGTCCGATTCAGTACATGACATCTATAACGTTACTCGCGTACACGTTTGCCCACCACGTTGACCTTGTCACGCTACTCCATATAATATGTTTTTCCCGCGCACTTTTCATGATGTTCACACCATGAGAGCGGCACTAGCACCAAAGTCACTTATTTCCATGCGCCTCAATTGTCACACATACTGCACATGCACTTAGGGTGATCCCCTTTTCCCCCTGTTCCTATTGATATGACAACGATTAGTGTTTTTTTCCTATTGTTTTCCGTTTACCCCCTCACCCCATTTTTTGTATCCTCCCCAGCCCTGAAGAGTCACCGGATTACTCTGAGTGACGAAACACGTGTCCGACCACTACTATTGTAATCCAAACAAAACTGCCATACTATTGTTTTACCCTCACCACGTGTGCCCGGGACTGTGCTCATTACTTAGAAGAAGTTACAGGTGAAAATGTTGCCACAAATGGCGGTTTTTTTCAACTAATTTTCAATTTTTCTTATTTTCAACTGTTAGTTTCTATAAACAAAACTTTGAAGGATCTACACAAATGACCCCTTGATCCCTTTCATCGGAAATGTTGCCCGGACCATCAGTTCTTCAGGCCGGTTTGAGTAATATTGCATCTTGGATGCAGGTTAATTTACTCAAACTTAACAGCGAAAAGACTGAGGTCCTGATTTTGGGTAAAAATAAACATCTCTGGGGCCCCCAGCACTGGCCAACCGAAATGGGTAACCTACCCCAGCCCTCCTATCAAGTCCGCAATTTGGGATTTATTATCGATGACAATTTATCGATGAAACAGCAGGCGGTGAAGGTGGCAGCCACGTGCTTCACCATCCTGAAATGGTTGAAAAAAATCATCTGGATGCTCCATAGCCATACCCAAACAAGCATTGGCATAGCCAATAGGTCTCGCTTTTGGGACCTTATAAGTGTTTAGCCATGCAACAGTTGATGTTGTTGCACCAAGGATATTGTGCTGGTTTGGTTTGCAGTGGAGTAATTATATTTACATAGCGTTATTGCCATAGGTATAAAAAGCAAAAGTAAAAACATTGTCATTTTCAACGCCAACAGCTCTAACTTTAACAAATGCGAGACCTATTGCATTTGAAATGCAGCTCGACCTCGCGTTTGTTGGATTTGGAGTTGTTGGCATTGTAAATGCCAATGTTCTTTACCTAGCCATGCTGCAGGGTGCAGTATCATATGTGCCCAAGGGACCTCTTTTGGCCAAGTAAATTTAACTACAGGGGCCCTGTAAGCGTGAGCCCGAGTCACAATGCCACCCCCTCCCCGTCCCCATTGTCACAGCCATGATGAAAGGTTCGTGATGGTTCTGCTGATGTGGGAAGGCCAGTAGGTTGACTAACCTTGTCAATGATTTGTAATACTTATTTTGAGGAGTAAAACTAGCTTTTTATTAAAGATGACTGCTTGGTAATGTTTTTGCTAAAGGGCAAATCATTTTCTATCTTCCGTGAATGAGGCTTTGTGCACATAGTTATTATTTTCAGATGGGAATGAAACACTGAAAAAGAAATATAGGAGTTGCATGTGCTTTTCATTTTCCCCTCCTGCTTTGAAAGTCGCCTCAGAAGCTAAGAAAACCTCAGCTGGTCAGAGGGCAAGGTGATGGGGGAAGATTTATGGAAAATGCTTATGCCGCATCTAGCTGGCACAGGAGATTTCAGGCGTTAGTTTTATTTTCCTTGTGATGAGTTTGATTATCTTGGCACGGCTGTACTGGACAGTGCCAGTTATGCACAGCTTCTTGGGGCATTTTAGTAATTGGCCTATTTAGGGGCAATTATGTGAAATTGCTACATGGACTTTGCCGTATAAGTATTTTATTTGTTACTTACTATGGTAAGCAACATCTGTAAATATCCCTTGAAGAGGACAAAATGACAGTGATGCAAAGCTTCTTTTAGGGGTGTGTATGGGCTGTTTTTCAAGGAACCTGGATGTATATGGAATACACAGCCCATATGTCAGTAACTGTGCTCAGGCTACACAAAGGATGCGATTTTGGGGATTTTCGTATTCGTTTATTTCTTAGTTCAAACCGGGATTAGACTGCATTGAGTCGGGTGAATACTATAACACAACACTGTGTTGTGCTATCATGCTGGCAGCAACAACAAAGGCTGTCTTTAGATGGAAATAAAAATAAGAAAAGTAAAAGGGAATACAACTGTATTCCTTTTCCAGAAGACCTTGTAGTTCCTCATTCCGTTCGAGAAATGTGTGATTGTAGGTTTTTTTTACCAAATGTTAATGGCAATGGCCTAAATGCCATTCCCCATCAGATGAAGTTGCACGGACACGCAAACTTTCTGTAGTTACCACGCAACAAGCTCCCCCTTCTCCTGCCGAGAAATTCAGGGTTCCAGTAAGTTGGAATTGGCGGGATCCTTTACCACCAAATATAGCCACGGCTCTGCCTGACACGGGATTGTTATAATTTGTTCATTTTTATCTTTTTTCAGTTTTATATAGCGCGAACTCGACCCGAAGGTATTAGAATGCTTTACATGAGCGCCAGCTCTATCACACAAGGTCGCATTATTATTTCTGTGACATGCCCGAGGAGATTAAGTGGTTTGGTTAGAATCACAAGATGGTGAGGCACCCAGAGACTCGAATTTGGTTTCCCAAGACCAAAGTCGGCAGCTCTGGCCGTAACGCCACATCCTCTCTATGGAGACAGCGAACCCTCCTGTATCCATAGCACGCACTGTCGATAGGCCTTCTCCTCCTCTGGTATCGCCTCCATACTCTCTTTAGATCTTTCTGACCTCTTTAAAGTGTCTGGCATTCTTGACTCCACCACAGGTACAATACCCTGATGTTCATGAGTGCGCTCGGAGCACGCGCGCTTCATCCTCCTGGCACAATTGTCCTTCCAGCGGGTGCGCCATTTCAGGGACATCTTAAGGGTTTTGTGCTCCCTGGGTCAAACGCGTTTGGTGGGCCTTGTTTGAAACAGCTTTGAATTTATAATCCAGTTTCAACTCTTTCATGCCATCTTTGGCCAGGTCACTGACAGCGCAATTGTCGACGTGTGTCGTGATCCAGTTGCAACCTTACAAATGCTATACATTATACATTCCTGGTGACCCAGTTAACACCTCATTCAAGTTGGCGAATGGTGGGGCAACAGTGCCCTCTAGTAGTCATGCTATAAATACCGTGTCACAGCATTGGTTTGTGGGTTTCTAAGGCTGTGAGGAGGGCTCAGTGGGTGAGGTTGTGGGTGGTCTGTCAGTGTTTTGAGTGTACAGGAGTGGATTTTGCAACCTGCTGTCCAGACGAGGTTTGTCACCTGGCTGTTTTTACAGACATGGCCGTTATTTTAATGTAAAGCCGATATTTTCCCATTATCAGTATATACCTTAAATAGTACGTATATGACAAGAACACTTAAAAAAAATAAGTTCCTTCAATGATTCCTGCCTGATCCTTAAAGTAAACTAAGACCTTGCTAAAATGAATGTAGGCGAAGGTGAGTATATTTAAAGTCATATTTAAGTATTGCGCACAGGCCTTTGCAGAATCTTAATAAGCCTTCGCAGGATGATGCCAAGACTCGAACGGTCTCCCAGCAGAACCCAGCGCCTCCTTGTGCACGTAGCGAGGACCCCAAGGAGGACTGGCCGTTTGCATTGTTACCGAAAGCAGGCTACAAGTAACGCGAAACCTGTAGCCTGCAGGTCACAGAAAGTTCCAAGCAGCAGCATTAACACACTCGGCTAACAACAGTACTTCTCTTCTATGCAAACTGACATGCTAATAAGGCGCAGATGGTGGGGGGCGGGGAGGTTCAAAGGGCGGATGCAGCAGGGAGATGAACTGTCCCTGCACTTCAAGGCCCGCAGGGGGCATGCCGAGGTGCCTCTTGAATGTGGCGATGTGAAAGGGCAGCTCCATCGAAGTGTGGGGGGTGAGCCCTGCACATCCGGGGGGGGGGCTTGCTGGTATAACAGGAAGCAGCGCACACTTGCCCCCTTCATTCACACAGGTTAGAAATGCAAAACAGGGCCCTTGTCTGGGGTTTTCCATCTTCAAGGATGCCTTTGTTTGCCCTGCCACCCGCCGCAGCCTCCTGCAGGATCTTAAATGGCCCTGTCACCACTGGCTCAACTGCAGTTAATCACAGGCGAGATCTGGGCAGCAGCTCGCCCACTCCGACACTATCTGCCTTCAGACACCGGGTGCGGAGGCGCTGGCAGAGCTGGGGCGCGGGGACACCGGAAGAAGAGGGGAATGGGCGGGACTAGCCAAGGGTAGTGCTCAAGAGGGCAGGGCTGGGGCACCGGACGCTGTGTGATGTGGCCGAGGGGCAGATTAGGAACTGGTAGGAGGAGGAGGGGGTGGGGGGTAATCAGACCTAAGAGCTAGTAGGTGGGGTGGGGGGGGGTGGGAAGACTCCCAGGTGCAATGGGGCCTTAGTGGAATGGTAAAGGAGCAGAGTGGGAGCATAGTTAGAAAGGAAAAGCTGGGGCAAGATGACTGGCAGAGCTGGGGTCACACACCTCCTCTCTGCGAACACTGCCCGAATTTGCGGTTACTGAGAGAGGGCTGTCCACTGCGTGACCGAGCCTGGCATAGAACTTGTTCCGGAGAGCCAGAGGGCTGCAGTAGTCAGTCCGGAGCTCGCTGATGCCCAGCACACAGGCACCGCCCCAGGGGAGCGTGCGTGCGCGCGGGTGGGTGGGTGTAGGGGGAGGGAGGTGTACACTGCACCTCATCGGGAAATCTATGCCACCCACTCGACGAGGCAGAGTTCAAGCTGCATCACACGCACACAGGACAAGTAAGCACAAAACTTCGCCACAGTCTAAGCAGAAGCACACGAGCATAAGACAGACAGTAGCAACCACCCCGCGAGCCAAACAAAACTCGGCAACATTCTCACATACCTTCAAACAATAAATCAAGCGAGCGACGCATTCTAAAACTAAGGGAACGAGTGAGCGCGGCAGCCTGCAGAGCTGACCAGACGCTCGTGCGTCGTGGCCTTTTGCCTGCGATTACGCGCGCGGCAGACATGTGTTTCCAATTATCGCGCCCGCGTCTGGGCACGATAATTGGAAACACATGTCTGCGGCGCACGTAACCGCAGGTAAAAGGCCACAACGCACGAGCGTGTGGTCAGCTTTTGAAACCCCCTAACATAAAGTCTTCGCCTAGCAGCGCTTGCGCGCTACTCGAGGCTTGACCTAAAAACCGTAGTCCAGGCACTTGTGACCTCCAGACTGGACTACGGGAACATCCTCTATCTGGGGGCTAATAAGGATGTAATACGGAAGCTACAGGTGGTTCAAAATTCAGCCGCAAGACTGCTTTGCCAAATTCCTAAAACATCTTCCACCTCTAGCGCCCTGAGAGATCTGCATTGGCTTAGGGTTGAAAGCCACACCAAGTTTAAAGCCTTGGTATATATGTTCAAGATCAAGGCCGGCACTGCTCCTCAATATCTGCGAAATCTGGTTCATCCCTATCTACCCTCCCGTTTGTTACGCTCCACTACCCAGGAAAAATTCACGGTTCCCAGAGTCAAACTTACGAGGATGGGAGGTCGCTCGTTTGCTTATTTGGGTCCTTCCCTATGGAACTCTCTCCCCATTGAGCTTCGCAGTGAAACAATATATGCGAACTTTCGTAAACTTTTAAAAACTTGGTTGTTTAACAAATAATTTTGACTTATCTGTTCCTTCAGGCCGGTGCTGGGAAACCCTTGTTGGGTAGCTGTGCGCCTTATAAAACCAACCTAACATAACATAATATAACATGAATTCAGAATATTGTCTACTTTTCAGAAATGTATAGCTGTCCAGGATCCATTATTGCTTTCACACCCATTTCTACCACTAACTGGAAGGAGGTTGAAAGCACAAAAAGTAGCAAAAATAGGCTATTTCCCAGTAAAATGCCAAAACTGTGTAAAAAAAATGTGGTTCTGACAAAAGTCTGCTTGTCCCTGAAAGCTGGGAAGATGATGATTTCAGCAACACAAACCCTTTGTTGATACCATTTGCAGGGAAAAAAACAGCACTTTTTCCCCATTTAAAAATCAAAATTGCTGTATTTTGACTAATTTCTTGGTCCCCTCCAGGGAATCCACAAACCCTGGGTATCTTTATAATCCCTATGATGTTGGAAGAAAGGGGTGTAAATTTGGTGTGGATACCTTATGTGGACAAAATGTTACAGGGGCCTAAGCGCAAACTACCCCAAATAGCCAAAAAAAGGCTTAGCACAGGGGGGGAAAAGGCCTAGTAGCAAAAGGGTTAAATCCACATATATTACCTTCCCATACATATATACCTTCCATGTACTTATGTATCTTTATATTTATTACTTTACTTTTAATTCAGCATCTCCAATGCACTACCCTATATCCCACCCTGTACCTTTCTCAATATATCCTCTAACTCCACTCTCTGACTCATCCCAAACCTCATTCTACTACTCTCTCCAATGCACTACCCTATTTCTCACCCTATACCTCTCTCAATATATACTGTACCTCCACTCTCTGACTCATCCCATACCGTATTCTACTACTATGATCCGCAAAATAACCCTTTCTAGACTCTTTCCCCCTCTACCCCTCCTTGCATCATCTCATACCTCTTTTACTATTCAGATCTCCCAAACAAGCCATTCTAAACCTTTCCCTCTGACTCTTCCCCCTTCCACCTCCCCATTACTCATCCCAA
This sequence comes from Calotriton arnoldi, assembly GCA_963921515.1. NCBI lineage: Eukaryota > Metazoa > Chordata > Amphibia > Caudata > Salamandridae > Calotriton > Calotriton arnoldi. The sequence continues at coordinate 1,274,511 of CAWUFW010001224.1, forward strand.
ACCTCCTCTTACTGCTATGAGCTCCCAACCCCCCCAAAAAACACTTTCTAGAACCTTCCTTTTTCTATCCCTCTACTATCCTTTTTATTCCAACTAACAGACTAACATGTCCACCGCTCAAATTAATTTCCTATTTCCTTATACTAATTCTCCACTAATCCTGTTCTGGATTCCAGAGTAAAGTGCTACCCACCGACAAGCACTTCAACACCTCATCAGGGGTAGCAAGTGCTATAGAAATTCAAACCCTTCCCTCTTCTATCCCTCCATCCCTCCACTATCCTTTTTCAATCCAAATAACAAACTCACTTGTCCACCACTCAAATTAATTTATTATCTCCATATACTTCACCACTAATCCTTTTTGGATTCCGGAGTAGGGTGCTACTAGCCAAAAAGCGCTTCAACGCCTCATCAGGGGTAGTAAGCATTATATAAATGCAATTACAATTACAATAGTGATTTATCCCAAGGTCAAGAAAGATGCAGCTACACGCTTTCTCTAGATTTCTTTCGAGTGCTGCTCCAACTCTCCAAGACAGTCCATTCCTGCCTTGGGTAGATCAGAGAAAAATCTCACTCCAGATTAGTGTATCTGGCCCCAGCCATGTTGCAAAGGGTGGAAGTGAGTGTAAAAAATTTTTTTTTAAATGTACCGTCTCGCTGATTCCTTGCCGCATCTCTCCTCTGCAGTCCCTCACTCTGGCCTGGAAGAGGAAGCACACCAAGGCTTCCCATAGCCAATCACAATGCTGCAAGGAAGCGTTGTGATTGGTCTGAGCACCGTGGTTTTGCACTCAGACAGGCAGTGGGAGCCTGGGCATGTTCTCCACCCAGGCTGCAATACAGCCTGGGTAGAGAACAAGCAAAGTGCGCCTGAATGTTTGGCCGGCCTGAGACGACCGGCCAAACATTCATGCACACTTGCAAAGTGTGCTCACCACCCCAGTCATCAGAGCAGCCCTCCCCACTCTGCAAAATAAAATGATAATAGCGTCCAATTATTGTCATTTTATTTTTCCTTTATTTTACTGCTAAAAAGCAGTGGGGCAATGCTCCTCTGCCTTAGCGGAGGAGCCACCACTGTTCATCACAAAGGAAGCAAGTGACAAAGAGATGTGGCATCAGACTAGGGCTGGACTCTCAGCAAGCCCAATGTATAGAAGCCTTTGATGTTACGCGACTGGCAATGCCACAGACAGCCACACAATACTCCCAGAATGATGGGGTGCGATTGACAGCAATTATCTCTGATCCACAGAAGATTCTGCCAGGGAATGTGAGAAGGCCATTTGCTCTCCTTGACTTCTTTTAGGCAAATTACATTACCTCCCGTCCCTCCCTCGCCTTCCTTCAGTACTAATGAGGCCCCGCCTCCCACCCAGACCCACCCCCAGCATAAAAACTCTGCCCGCCCCCACCTCCTGTTTTTTTCTGTCTCCCTAGTGAGACTTACCTTCAGTTCCTCCCTGTGGTGGTGCCGGGGATTCTTCGAGTTGGTTCTCTGCGACGGCGGTGCCCTCGACAGCGTTCTCCTGGCGATGCCTCCTCTCCTCGTCTCCCTCGTGGTATGGGGGCGGAGCGGTGGCTCAGGAAGCTGCTGCGTTGTTTGGCGGTCCTCCTGTGGCTGGGGCTGTGTTTCCGGGTCGGGCTGTCTTGGCTGCCTCCTCTCGGACTGCACTCTTTCTAGGAGACCTGGTAGGATGGGTTTGTGCCCGATCTTTATTTTGGCTGGCATTTTGTGGTTTATTTCCTGTTTTTGGCAGTTTCCTGGCCTGGGCATTCATTGGATGGTTCCTGGTGGGTTTTCTCTACATTTAGGTGTCGGGGAGTTGCTTCTCCATTCCTCTGCTGCCATGGGTCGCAAACGGGTGTTCAAGAGGAACAACCTGGTTTCTTCTTCCTCTCCTGATGATTCTCCTGTTCCCCCCAGGCGCCCTCGGGGTCGGGGCCTTTCTGGGGGTGATGTGCCTCTCATGTCCAAGGATGAAGTGCAGGGCATGATTGAGGCTGCTGTGGCTAAGGCTCTCTTGGCTCGTCCGGTGTCTGCTGCTCCTTCGCGTCCTCGCTCGCTGGATCCTGCTGGGGCTGTTTCCCTGTCGGATGAGGAGGGTCCTTCTACCTCCTCTGGGGGTAAATATATCTCCAGGGAGGAGAGGTGGGATGTTCTGGCTCATGTGCGGGACAATTTGGGGTTCCCTCCGTTCCAGCTGGGGGAGACGGAGGGGAGTCTTTTTCCTCAGTATGCTTCTCCCTCCAAGTTGGGCATGCCCTTTCAGGGTCCGGTCAAGGACATGGTGTTGCGGGAGTGGCGTGAGATCGATAAGTTGCAGGTCCCTCGCTTCCTTCAGAAGCTTTACCTTTTGAAGGGGGAGGATCCCTTGCCTCACAGTTTGAAACTGGACTCTATCCTGGCCACTCTGATTGGCAAAACTGCGATTCTGCCTGAGGATTGTACCCCGGCGGATGCTACTGATAGGAAGGTGGACTATGGCCTTAAACGCTCCTTTGCTGCTGGGAACCTGGCGCTGCGGGCTAGCCTTTTCTCTGCCTACTCGGCGCAGTCTTTGGTGCAAGATTTTGAGAAATTGGCTGCCGCGGTTCAGGAGGGGTCTGAATGCTCTGACCTCCTGGCTGCTATGGAGCAGCAGGCTAGGCTGCTGGCGGACATTTCATCGGACGTGATAAAGTCTTCAGCTATGTCCACTGGTGCTTTGGTGGCGGCGCGTCGTTCCCTCTGGCTCCGGTCCTGGAAGGCTGATCCTGGAGAGAAGGCGGCTCTGTTGAAGTTGCCTTTTGATGGACTGGCTCGGTTTGGGGAACAATTGCCTGCCATGATTTCGAAGGCTTTCAAGGAGTGGAAGCATGCCTTGCCCTATAAGGGCGGATCGGCTCCATCTGGCAAGCCTTGGAATAGGGCCCCTCGTTCTTCCCCTAAGCGTGATTCTCGTCAGTCTTTCCGCAGGCGGCGTTTTCAGCCCCGTTTTTCTCCCAAGCACGCTGCCTCCGCGCCTAAAGGCCCTGCCAAGAAGGGTCCCTGACAACTACTGTCTGGCCGGTTCCCTGCCGGTGGGTGGTCGTCTTCGGCGTTTTCTTCCTCGGTGGCAGCAGGACGTTTCGGATGGCTGGGTCCTGAGCACTGTGGGTCGTGAGTACGTGATCGACTTTGTGCTGGTTCCGCCGGATTCGGGGGTTCGGCTGACTCCGGTGCCTGTCTCCGGTCCCCGCAGGGTGGCTCTGCTGGACGGGGTGTCCTGTTTGCTTGCCAAGAATGCCATCTGCCGGGTTCCTGTCGAGGAGATGGGGACGGGGACCTACTCCATTCTGTTTCTGGTGCGGAAGGTGACCGGCGGCTTTCGGCCTGTCCTCGATCTCAAGTGGGTCAACTCCTGGGTTCGGCCCGTTCACTTCCGCATGTTGACCCTTCAGGCCATCATTCCTCTGGTTCAACCTGGTGACTTCCTGGCCTCCGTGGATCTCGAGGACGCCTATCTCCACATCCCTGTGGCCGCTTCTTCTCAGCGTTTCCTGAGGTTCGCTGTGGGAGACGCCCATTTTCAGTTTTGCGTGCTTCCCTTCGGCCTCAGGTTTGCGCCCAGGGTTTTCACAAAGGTCCTGGCGCCTCTCATGGCTCTCCTTCATGCAGAGGGGGTTTTCATTCATCCTTATCTGGACGACCTCTTGCTGCATGCTGCGGGGGAGTCTCTTTTGCTCGCTCACATCGGGAGGGCCTTGGAGGTTCTTCAGGGGCACGGGTTTTTGGTGAACTGGGGAAAGTCTTCTTTGGTCCCCTCTCAAGACATGGTGTTCATCGGGGCTCGTTTTCAGACTTTGCTCGGCCTTGTTACCTTGTCCGACAAGCGCTTGGTCTCTCTTCAGTCGCAGGTTCGGGCCTTGATGTCCCGGGAGGCTTCTCCGGTGGTCCAGTGGCTGCGGGTGCAGGGGCTCATGGCTTCCGTGGTGTTTCTGGTTCCTTGGGCTCGTTTTCATCTCCTCCGCCTGGCCAACTGGATCCTGTTGGGTTGGTCTCCAGGGTCTCAGAGTCTCCTGTCCCTGCTACCCATGACGGACCGGATCCGGGGGGAGCTCTCCTGGTGGCTCTGCCGGCGTCACCTTCTGGCCGGGGTTTCACTGGCTCCTCCGGCTCCGCTTGTGGTGACTACGGACGCCAGCCTGTCCGGTTGGGGTGCTTGGCTGGGGTCAGATCAGGTTCAGGGGTGCTGGTCCCTGCTGAACTCACGGAGGTCCTCCAACTGGCGGGAGTTGAGGGCGATTTGGCTTGCCCTGGTGCACTTTCAGGACTCTCTGCAAGGTCGTTGGGTGTTGATTCAGACGGACAATCTGGTGGCAAAGTCCTATGTCAACCGTCAGGGGGGGACCCGGTCCCGGTCCTTGAACTTGATTGCCAGCGTCATCTTTCAGTGGGCTCAGGTCTGGGTGCTGGGTCTGTCGGCTCTCTACATTCGGGGGGTGGACAATGTGAGGGCGGATCTGTTGAGCAGGGACATTCCGTCTTCTCGGGAGTTCTCTCTCCTTCCCGGTGTGTTCGTCCAGTTGGTGGGTCATTGGGGCCTCCCTGTGGTGGACCTGTTTGCGGATCCGGGGAATGCCAAAGTGGTCCAGTTCTGTTCTCTGGGCAGGTGTCCCGGGTCTCTGGGGGTCGACGGCTTGACCTGTCCTTGGCCTCGGGGTCTGCTGTACGCCTTCCCCCCCTTTCCGCTGCTCCGCTCCTTTCTGGTGCGGGTCTGCAGGGACTGTGCTCAGGTGTTGATGGTGGCTCCCTGTTGGCCACGGGCGAATTGGTTTCCTCTCCTGTCCAAGCTGTGTTGCGACCGGGAGTGGGTCCTTCCACTGGTTCCGTCCCCTTTGGAGTTTCCGGCCCTTCCTCTGGATTCTCTGTGGAGGTTGCACCTGACGGCCTGGCGGTTGAACGGCAGGGTTTAGCTGGGTTGGGGGTTCCTGCCCAGTTGGCAGTTACTTTGCAGGCTTCCCGTAGATCCTCTACTCTGCTTTCCTATGCTAGGCATTGGCGGGTCTTTTCGGCCTGGTGTGCTGGCAAGGTTGTTGATCCCACGGTTGCTGACCTCTTTGTGGTGATGCAGTTCCTTCAGGATGGGGCTCTTCTGGGGTTGTCGGTGGCTTCTCTGTGGGTGCAGTGGGCGGCTATTCAGGCTTTTCGGGGCTCCTGGCGTAATTTGCGGGATGAGGGGGCTCTGATGCCTCGTTTTTTTCAGGGTCTGTTGAATTTGTTTCCCCGCCCTGTTCGGTCCTTCCCTTCGTGGGATTTGCATTTGGTGTTGGATGTCCTGTCTGGTCCTCCCTTTGAGCCCCTTGAGGGTCTTGAGTTGCGTCTCTTGACTTTTAAGACTTGTTTTTTGGTCGCTATCACCTCAGCGCAACGCTTGGGGGAGTTGGGGGCCTTGTCTTATAAGTTTCCCTTCTGTAAGGTCTTTTCAGATCGGGTGGTTCTGGTTCCGGTTCCGTCCTTTGTCCCTAAAGTCAATTCTGCTTTTCACCTCAGTCAGGAGGTGATTTTGCCTGAATTCTGTCCTGCTCCTTCCTCGGCTGAGGATTGTCGCTTGCATTGTTTGGATGTCGGTCGGGCTTTGCTGTGGTACCTACAGGTTGTGGAGTCCTTCCGGGTGGGGGACTCTTTGTTTGTTAACTTCGGTCCGGATAGGAAGGGTGTTAAGCCTTCCACGGCTACTTTGAGTCGTTGGATTCGGTCCACGGTCTTGATGGCTTACCATCTTAAGGGGGTGGCTCCTCCTGTGGGGGTTCAGGGGCGTTCCACTCGCAGTATGGCGGCTACGGTGGCTGAGTTGCAGGGGGCTTCGGTGGTGGAAATCTGTAGGGCGGCAACCTGGTCTTCTCCCTCTACTTTTGTCCGTCACTATCGAATTGCGAGTCTGGAGCGTTTGGATACTGTTCTGGGCCACAGGGTTTTGTCCTCTATGCGGGACCAGGGATGTTGATCTGCTGTGTTTGGGGCACTGTATTAAATTTTGGTGTTTCTTTATCACTCAGTTGTCCGTCTCTGTTTTCTTCTGCTTGCTATGTCCTCATTAGTACTGAAGGAAGGCGAGGGAGGGACTGGAGGTAATGCTTCCATTTCTAACGATAATGGCATTACTCCTAGTCCTACTCCCTCGCCTTCCTTCGAGGACCCTCCCTCCCTCCCGGTGCGGTTCAACTGAGTGCTAGCTCGGCTTGTTTACGTACAGGTGGAGGTGGGGGCGGGCAGAGTTTTTATGCTGGGGGTGGGTCTGGGTGGGAGGCGGGGCCTCATTAGTACTGAAGGAAGGCGAGGGAGTAGGACTAGGAGTAATGCCATTATCGTTAGAAATGGAAGCATTACAAGTCATATTTACTGTGTAGATAATAAAGTTCTAATGTTTAGAGTGATTTTATTATACTTATTTATATGGATTTGGGAAAATGAAGTTTGTGCTTTTTTCTAAAAGAAGTTAGAAAAAGTAGGCTTTAGGCCGAAATTTTATAATTGAAAATGAAGATTTATGCTACTCCTACAGAAAGCATTATACAGAAAGAATAAGGGGTATGACCTGTTTATGTCGAACGGAGTTTGGTCTGAAATGTGCAAAACAATGAGAAGGTGACCCCACTTGGTGGCTCATTCTTGCTCCACCTATGCAGAAACAGATGTATTTTTATCACCTGCATAATGCAACAAATGCATATTCCCATAAAAAGATTTAAAAATTAAAATTACAAACAATAATATCCAAAAGAATGAGAAACACTGTACAAACCGTAAGTTTGCAGCCTTTTCATATATATGTTTTGGCCAATTACAATGTTGAACAACAATCATTGCAATATATGCAAAATGTTTCTCACTACAAATGTGTTGTGACCATCACTGTTTAGGGGCTCATTACAATGTCGGTCGAAGTTGCCTCTGACCGACATCACCGCAGTCTCAGACCGACCGAACTCCGGTCGGCGGTCCCGACACCACAATTACGATGGAATAACATTATCTGTGTGTGCTTCTTTTTAAATACGGTGCTGCACAAAAACATTTTCTCTTTACGCAGTACAGCACTGTAGATTTTCATGCAGCACTGCAAGGTTTATGTTGGAAATTGGGTTATTGGTTGAGGGGGTGAAACCCTACTCAAGCAACAACCACAATCTTTGTCAGGGTGAAACGCAAGCAAACCCCAAACTAACCTGTGCTTATCCCTCTGGTAGCTTGGCACAAAAGCAGTCAGACTTAACTTAGAAGCAATGCTTAAAGTATTTATGCAGCACTTTAAACAGTAATAAAGTGAAAAAACAGCAGAGTTACCTTCAAAGTCTAGTGAGAAGAGTCCTGTTCATGGTGGAAAGAGCCGCAAGGAGCAGGGCGAGAGTTGCAGATGAACATCATTGTAGAGTGAAGAGCAGGCTGGGCAGCGCAGATAGTCATCGATTTAGTTTGAAGATCCTGTTTGGTGTTGAGCTGAGGACAGCCATTGCTGAAGCTTCACGTTAGCATTCACAACAAGCTGTTGATGCTGTAGCACAAAGTGTAGATTGTGCACTGTCGGGCGTTGTTGGAGGTCGTTGTGGTGCGAAGTCGGGTTCACTGGAACTTCGCGTTGGCGGGTGGCGTTGACAGCAAGGTCTAGGTGCGAATAGGCCCGTTCACATTCGAAAAGAGGCCAACATTTCAGGATTTTGTCTTATCTTTGGAGAGGAGCTCTACTGAGGCCACACCAAGGATCTTGAACCCAAGGGACACCTCTTGAAGGTCAGGAACTCAATCCAACAGAGGCCACCAGGGCTCAGCCAGGTCCAGTTGCAGATACAGGCAGCAGGTCTGCTGGGCAGTTGCAGGGTGCCTCTAGAGCAGAGGTCTTCAATCTGTGGGGCGCGACCCTCACGTGGGTTGTGGAGTCATGGGAAGGGGGTCGCGCATTCCCCAGTTTCACTGCTGCCTGGAATCTCCAAAAAGAAAACCGACCCCGGGCAGTTCATTATGCAAGTTAAAATACTTCAAGCTGCAGTGCCATTCAGGGAGTGTCCTCTTGTGCTGTAAAACCGGAGCTGATCAGACAGCTAAACAAGGTTTCCTTCCAGGGTGCATGCTTGCCTGAAAGGAATGGAAATATGCGCTACGAGGTAATCTGAATATGTAAAGGGCAATTTGCAGCTGTAAGGAATGCTTGGGAGCCGGTACTGGATTTCATTGATGGAATCACTGGAAGCTTTGTGATGAGCTGTGAAGTGCCAAAACACCTAGTAATATGCATTACAGATTGCTGCTGAAAACTTTCATTTACCTGGAGGCACATTGCTAATTCCTATTCTGACTTTCCTGTAGCTGACTTTTTATCAGCTGATCAGTAGCCCTGATGCATTTTATGGGAGCTGACAATAAGTTAAAATGTTGGGGTACTTCAGTTTCATTTTCAAATTAATTTTCACAGAAAATATTAATGTACTGAAAGACCTTACTAGAAAAGCAGTTTCTGAATGGACAACTGAGCTCTGAAGTGCGTGCTTTTAATTGTAATTGTATTTACATAGCGCTTACTATCCCTGAGGAGGGTGTTGAAGGGACAGTTATGTACAAAAATTGCATTGCGTATGGTCTGGGTATTACTAAAATCTATATTTTGGAAGCACCATTTTATCATAAAACGGTTTGTACATTTCGTAGCAGTTTATCTTATACTGTGTGTAATGCAAGAATAAAATAATGATTTACATATTCACAGTGCTTTCTGTCACAGGCTGTGACCTAGTAGCCCTAAAAATACACAAATCACTATTCTCCACTGCACCAACCAAGATTAAATTCTGTGGCTCTCTAGTTACACACAGACCGTTTAAGGTGGATTAACTACTAGAGGTTTAATAATGTACTATATTGCATTGCCCACTGAGTAGCACTTTTTTAGTTATTTTTAATTTAAGTTGAGCCTTAATTTATATGTAGCTACCTGACGGTGAAGGACCAAAAAAAACATCCAGAATATTTTGATTTTAGCCACACCTTTGACCCACCCAAGCGCTCACACTCTCAAGGCCCTACAGCCCCTCCCCCCCCAAAACATGACTGAAGTCAACAACAGCAGCAAACTAATATAACCAGAGCCAGATTTTGCTAAAATAGAAGCAGGTGTTTTCATAATGGTAAAAATAAAACCTTTTTAGGAAAACAGTGTGAAAGAAGATTAAGGGACCACTTCCTCCCCTGGAATTAAGGAAAGCATGCTACTTAGACCTTACAGTTAATCATTAATGATTGTAAATAGTATGTTTTGATTATGATGAATGATGTTCAGCAACATCCAGTTCCATGTAGCTGTAAAAGCCAGGCCATCAGAATCCCCAAAAATATAGTATGGCTTTCCTCAAATGCTGTGCGCTCAAGTTGCAGCCCATGCATTACAGCCATAATACCCAGGGCCACTAGGATTATGCGATTGTGCAACTGCAGCGATTTTCACATAATGATAGATTTGCCACATAGTCAACCATCTGCCACATAAGCTGCTGATTTTAACAAAAAAAAATTTTTTATAGCTCAACCGGTTCAATAGTTACTAAAAAGCAGCGACATGTTGCTGCACAGTAGAGTGCCCTTTACAAAGCTGGGCTGGTCACTGTTTTGTTGCTTATTGCTATATTTGGGTGTTAAATTGGTATTTATAAGGTGCAACAACAGATTGACCGTCTCTCTGGAAAAAAGCAAGCACACCCATCACATTAGTTCAGAAAGGTGTTATCCAAATAAGTTGTGCCAAAATATGTTTTATTTGTGAAAAAGTACCATTGTGAATTTTGGGTGATTCTTTTTGGAGACTTTTCGTTTGAACTCTGTAGTAAGCCTCTGATTCCAAACCACAGTCACCAACAAACCTTTGGTTTCCTAAACACTGTTTAATATTGTTTCCCCACCATAAAAATGATTTGCTGTGGGAATTAGGGACGTTTATTGCTGTCGAGGATGAGGAGTACCTGGTTCTAGAAATTTTTGTCAGGAGGGGGTCCTTACGCCTACAAATTTTTGATAGGTGGGTCTTGGCATCAAAAAGTTTGAAGACCTCTGCTCTAGAGCTTGTTATGTTCCTGTAGCTCAAAACATGAAGTCAGTCTGCTGACTCTTGCAGTCACTTCAGCCTGCGATGAAGGATGGATATCCAGTCTTCCTTCTCAACAAGCTGGGCAGCAGGCATTAGAGCAGCAGAGTAGAAGGACAGCAGAGTGGCAGTCCTTCTGGCAGCAAAGAAGCACAGCAGTACTTCTTCTGCAGTATCTACAGGTTCAAGAGTATACTGAATATTTGGATCTGATGGTCAAATATTTATAATTGGTGCCACTTTGAAGTAGGAGAAATTCCTTGAGAATACCATTTTAAGTCCTTGACGTTTCCTGCCTCCCCTAGCTACAAGCTGACTGCATGAACAATGATGTAGTGACAAGTCCTTTGTGTGAAGGCAGGGCACAGCCTATTCAGTTGCAAGTGGGGCTGTGTCCCTAGCTCCGCCCCCACCCTGCCAGTTGATGGTCCATCCAGGCACACCTAATCCCTGTATTGTTTGGCTGTCTGGGAGGAATAAACAAAGTCCAACTGTCAACTGCACCCAGTCATGTGACCCAGAAACAGGGTGCAGGCTGGTTAGGGCAGGAAAATGCCAAATTTATAAAAGGGGCATTGTCAAAATTGTGACTTAAAATCCCACTTTTCAATTAAAGAGGATTTTAACTACAATTCTTTAGACACTGTCAGAGTGAAGACTTTAGTTAAGCTTCAAGCAAATGTTCAACCTCAAACTAATGCAAATTAATTACCAGAACAAAAAACAGCGGGGCATTACAGAAGAACTGGCCCTGTTCGCAGAAAACACAAGTACCCAAAAGATTTTTTTCATCTGAAAATGCAGGGGACTGTCTATCTATGCATCTACTGCTGCTGCTGTTTCAGTGCTAAGCCTCTATATCGTACTTTCTGTATCTGCTGTTAAGCATAGCTCATTTATGTTGTCATAGGCCCCAGTTAGGCCCGGTAGGAATTAGTATCATTCTTGCATGTACACAAATCCTTTTCCTAAAGTTGGCTTCTCTTTGCCACATTACCATTTGACACTAGTCCTGGGCGGAAAACTACGCTACGCTCGCGTAGTTTGCGTAGTTTGCGCAACTACGCGCTACGCGAATTGCACGTAGCACAGTGCAAAAACGCGTAGCGTAGCGGGCATTTTTTGCTTGCTCGCGGGCCTCAACGTCAAGTTGGCGACCGCGAGCGAGCAAAATGACATCCCGGCGAGACTTTTTCCTCGTTCATGATCAGCAACATCAAGTTGCCGATCGCGAGCGTGGAAAATAGACCTCCCGGCGAGATTCTCAACGCGGGGAGGTCAGGTTTCTCATTGCGAGTGGTCGCGTATGCTCGCGACCGCTCGCGATAAGAACCAACCAGTCCGCGTTGAGAAAACTGCCGCTTGAGTACAAATCTACTCGAGCGGCAGAAAACGACCGCTTGCACTGTGCAAGATGCCGTTTGCAATGATTGCACAGTGCGGACAAGCATCCGGCACTGTGCAATCATTGCGAACAGCATTTCCTACTGCACTACGCAGTTCGCGTAGTGTTGCGCGTAGCTCGCGTAGTGCGAAGTGCACTTCGCGTAGCTACGCGTAGCGCTACTACGCGGACTACGCCCAGGGTTATTTGACACACATTTTGCATTCGTGACACTTGGACTGGTTTCACAGAAACACCGACCTTGCTGGCACAGAACACTTCATGAGAATACTGTCATATTACCTTGGCATTAGTGCAAGGCCTCTCACATGCATAATACAAATATGTTTATTATTACATACATATGATGACTCAGCTATCTGTAGAACACAAACAATGGTTGCCCGATCACAATCTTGGCCCAAGGCAAGGATGCCATTTTCTATATATAGCCTTTTGTTTCCTAACATAATCAGGGAAGACACTTCTGCTGATCCCGAGGAGTCCCTCCATGCTGAAGCTTCCACCAAGCAGCTGACTAATATCTCCACAAGGGGTGTCCAGTTTGTGACCAAAGATGGGGTTGTACACTCTTCCCCAACAGGTAAAGGGGTTAGATCATTCAGACCGAGATTTTCTTGGCAGACCATACATTCACACCCTAGACACATAGGTTAGGGTGAGCATTGTAGGGGTACGCTCGATTCTTATAATCTTTTATATGTATTCATATATAACCTGTCTCAACAAGATGGTGGAACTCTTTGATTTTTTTCTCTGTGTTGATACTCATTATAACTTTTATCTGCTTCTGTCTATTAATCATCGCAGTCCATATATTCCATACAAGAATCCCTCTGGTACAATAAATATTGAAAACGCCCCTTCATTTATTCTTTGTATATCTCTCTGAGCGAAAGAAAGCACAAGTGGCTGAGCGAAAGTTTGAAGTCTGTCACCACGGTTCCTGAGAGAACAGAGTTGTCATGTTCAGTGGTTGCCAGAATTGCTCGCTCCCTGTTTAGGTTTAGGGGGGCTAACAGTGGCACTGCAAGCTAGCTGGTCAAGGACAGCATATTCTACGGGGGTGCATGGAATCAGTCTGGAGCCATCCTAAGTTTATGATGTCTTCAAACGCGCAGTTTTTACTGATTGGTGGATACTAACTACACAACAATGTGTCTGCTTTACTTTTACCCACAGAGCTAACTTACTTATCCAGAGTTTCTTCCCGTCACAGACTGTGATGACGAGTCGGACAGTTCTAAGAGAGGCGAGATGTTTGTTCGTTCACCACAGTTTAATCATACATGTCAGTGTCTTTCATGGTTTTGACGGCTTTCTGAGCTGTTGGTTAGTTGGTAATACAACCACCTTAGAGCGTTTGGGTTTTTAAAAAGGTTGTCTGCAACGGGTCACTTGAAAACGAATGAATAAACTTATCATTTATAGGCATAAATCTCACACTTTCACTTTTAAAAACAAATATCTCCAAGGATGTCATATTTTAGTGGCTGGTTTTAGTTTCCGTCATTTCTTTCAAGTGATAGACGCCTACAGCAAACAGTTTTTCTATAAACAAGCCCTGTAGCACAACATCCTTTACAGTATCATCAGTGAGTGAGCCTCCAAAATCTGCAGTGTAATGGATGTAATCAAACTTTCACTCTCTCCCTATCCCTGCAGGCCAGATGAAGCATCATACGAGGAATATGCAAAAGGTTAAATACATAGCCTTGGGATCTTAGAGGGAGAAACAGCTGGCTCCAAGAATTCACAGCATTTAACATCACTGAGCGTGCAAAACGAAAAGAGCTGACACTGCTTGCAAGTGCGGTGCAAGAGGTCGTCTTGCCTGTGTCACGAGAGATTTATTTTAATAAAGTATGGAAGCACGCCGACCCCGTTTGCAAGTGGTTAGAGGGCACACGTTTAGAGATCCCTCCTGCTTCCAGTCTCGTATCATCCGTCCCTCTGCTTCTTTCAAGTGCCGACATTTGACTAATTGTCAAAGCTCTGTTATTTTAGACTCGGCTGTGGTAAGGTTACCATTTGCACTTTTTCTTTTCAATTCATCAACCACGGAACGTTGAGAAGCTGAGGGGGCATTGCAGAGGTTTGACGTCGCAAACTGCATTATGCCAAGTATGCCGCCTCAAGTATTTAGCTCGCTGAGCTGTGTTACTGGTTTAATGAGGGTGGCCCATAATTACATCCTGGCACTGACAATTCATGTTAGTAAAACAATGTAAATGTTTTTCAAAGAAAGTGCCCATTGGCCCCTCTATTTCCCCTGTCTCTGATTTCCTCTGACTTCCTGTCCTGCCCCAAGCAATGCTGCTCTTTCCCCTTCCCTTATCCATTCATTGTTCACTGTCTCTTTCTGTCTCTTGCTCCATTCTTTATATTAATAGCCTCTGTTTTTCTACCACTCTCACTCTCATTTCTCTTTTTCTTTGCCTCTTTATCCATCTCCCTCTCACTAATCCCTCTCTTTTTCTCCCTCTCTCCTTCCCTCCCTCTTTATATCTCTGTGTCTCCCTCTCTCTCTTGCCTTCCCTATCCCACATCTCTCTCTTTTTTCTGTCTTTCCTCTTCCCTCCTTTGACTCTCTCTCTCATTTGCTTACTCTGTCACCTTCCTTTGCACACAGCATACCACAGACACATATTGGCAAGGTTAATAGTTCTCACTTGTATTTTTTTATAAGCCTGGCCTTTTGCCTTTGCCATTGCATGTTTTATCACATGTTCCATGTTTGACCAAAATGTCAGTATCATGTTTCAGGATACTTTATGTAACAATGGAAAATGCAGTCCAGTGTGAAACTGCACATTTTTCTTCTTTTTTTCTGTTTTGTTTTTCAGAGGTAAAACATTTTTCTCTGTGTAGAAATTCTTTCACTTGCAACTTCTTCATGATGGAGTTGATTAGTTTCTCTTCCCAGCCTGGAAGGAGAATACTCTAGCCCTTTGTTCAAGTGAAACTCTAACAATTTTTATGGCATCAAAGGGTTGAATTAGAGTTTGTGAATTTCCAAAAATGTACTTGTTTGTGGGTGTTCCTAAACTTTCACTGCAAGCTACGCCTTGATACGCCCAATCCCTACTTAATTCTAAGGAGGATAATTTCACAGTAGTAAAATAAATTATGCCTTTCAGAAATAATTATTTAAATTCCTGAGTTGGCTAAGCTTACAGCTGGAGTTGGCTTTCTGAATAGGTCCCTTTTTGTAATAGTGCATGTTAAAGCCTAATGTCTGTTGTGTATTGTCTATTTCTTCCTTCTTGGTCTCACTTTTCATGTCTTCTTTCTACCTTTTTTGTTTTTTAAATTTGCTTTCTCCAGCTTATATTGTCCCTCTTCCTGATTCAGTATCCCTTTCTTCCTGTTCTGTGACTATTTTGGGCATTTGTGATAGACACCATGTTGTGCAGGCATAGGTTTTCAGAACAATATCTAGGTGAATGTCATGCATAATTATATCAAATACTATGTAAAGGGATAGTATAGGGCTGATCTAAGGCCACATACTACAGCATGGCATCAAAAAGCTTAAATATTATATAAAAATATTAGGTTAAAGAAATTCTATGGTTTCCTAGGAGGAGGGAAAGATGAGAGGGGTGTTCCCCTATGTTGTTGTTCTCTAGTTGAATGTCTCTTGTTTAAAAGTCTTCCTAAGCCTCATTGTTTCTGCAGCATCCATGTCTTAGCACTGCCATTTTACTACAATGGACGCTGCCATGAGGACAACTAACCAGATTTAAAAAATTACTGGCCTCTTTTCCTTATCTACTTTTCACAGGCGGTGTCCTGCTCCACTTTTCAGACCCAGAGAAGGAGTGGAGATCCGAGAGGGGTTGTCCAATATTGCTCTGGCCTCTGGGCTGGTCTGAGAACTCCCCACACTGCTAAAGGCCACAACTGGAAATGAGCCATAGGAGCATGGTCGGATTATGTCAGCCCATCCGTCTCTATAAGCATACCCTGCAAAATTGCAAGTGTGTCAAAGAAGTCAATATCTAAATTAATGTATGAATTGGACAGCACCGATCGGAAGTCATAGATACCACTCCCTAATTTGTATTGCTTGAAGCACATATGCCATAGATAATTGTGAGTATTTAGTATTTATCGGCGCTCCCCAGTGTGTCCAAAAGATTAAGTGGGATATGGAAATATGAGTAATCCTCTAAATGATACTCTATGTCTGGGTAGGGAAGTAGCTAGTAAAACTGGTGCAAATCTAGACATCTATATGGTTTCTCTTTTATGGGGTAACCCACTTAAAAAAAAAACATAAAGGCAGAATGTTACAAAGAAAGAAATTGAAAATGACTGCTAGGGCAATGATCCCGTTTGAGAGAATATTGAGAAGGTTTAGCATATCCAAAAATGATAAAGAAAAATTCCAAATAATCAAATCCTGTTTGCCAGCAAAAGAAGCTTTAGTGCATTGTCACGTTGCCCTCAACACCTTGCTCTATTAATGGTCATACAAAGAGGTGAATCTGGTCAAGTTGTCCATCATAAATATAAAATGGTACTAGACAAGACTCAGAGCGATTGCTTGAAAAATATAGACAAGTCTGAATTCCAGAAATTGATGATGTTTCTCATTATTCATTGTCTAAATTCAGATCTTGTTTGTAAGTCATAGGTCCAGATTTCAAATTGAAGTGGTGGTACATCAGAATATCAATAACAAATATATTGTCTCCCATACATATCATGACCTAAATTTAATTTACAAAAACGATTGTGTAGACCTCCTATTTTTTACTCCAATGGGGCTATATTTTTGTAAACAATATTTACGACGCAACGTTTTATCAGATAGTATTTAGTCCACAGTATTCTGCTACTGTGAGAAACTGGGTTGGTAGTTGAGGGGGTGTGAGTCCTTCTCAAGCAACAGCCACAATCCATGTCAGGGGGAAACACAAACAGTCACGAACTTAACCGTGCTTAGCCCTCTGGTAATGTGGCACAAAAGCAGCCAGGATTAATTTAGAAGCATTAACTTAGAAGCAATATGTACATTATGTATACAGTACTCAAACAGTAATGAATAGAAACCACAACACAAGAAAAATCTCAAACTAATTTTATAAAATAGAGTAAATTGGATGAAATCGCGGTGAAGAGGCCTACATTCGGACTTAGTCTCTTTTTTGGAAATCAAAAATCTCCAGCAGGGGGGCGTGGCTAGCAGCCGACGGTGATGGCCGCAGCCTAACGCGGCTCAATAGCCCTAACCGCCTATCCTGAACTAATCCGGCCAGAATCCTGTGCCCTAGACCGAGGTGGAGTGTGGTCCTGGCGCCTAAGCCCTGGGGAGCAGTGTGTGGTGAAAAAACCGGGTCATACACCACCAGAACCAGCGATAGACCGCCGATGCAGCCGGAGCTCAGTGGCGCAACATGGCGGCATGCCCTCGCTCCACGGCCTCCTGATGTGATTACGGAGTGGTGCTATCAACGTTGAAGCGCTGCGGGGGTAGACCACTGACGGCGGCATCCAAGGCGGACGAGCGGCGGACCGGTAAGCGCATCAAAAGTGCACCAACAAAATCGCCCTACGCGCGCCCGGGGAAGGCGGGACTCAGCAGCCGGGTGCAAGTGCTGCAGACCGGCCCTGACTTTAACGGAGGCCCCGGCTTTGCAGGCCTTGAGAGACACTGAGACAAGCGGCCTGAAATCGTACCAGAAGTGGCACCGCCACAGTGGGGAGTCTGCACACGGGCCCTCGCTCTCCGTCGGACCCCAGGGGAGCAGTTACTTGCCGGGGGCGGCGGTGAGCCTTACTTCACAGCCTTAATTCACGGCGTGTTGGGACTGCTGGGACTGATAGACAAGCTGAGTGAGGCTCTTTGAGGTGAGGTAGGCCCTTCTGAGCCCCATGGGGATAAAGCGAGGGTCTGCAGGGAAGCAGTTCACTAAGCAGTGGTAAACCAGAGGCGGTCTCGGGCACCACTTTTGAGTTATTGGGAGTCCCTGAAGGCCTGGGCACCTGAGCAATCAATCCCCGGACACAGGCAAGAGGTGCAAACTTACGGCGTGGTCCTGTGGGGCCTGCTCCAATCTAGATCTGGGACTCTGCAAGGTGGTGTGTTTAGAGGACATAAGGGATTTTTGGGCTGCCTACTTGACTTGGCAGTCGCCGAGTAAATTGCTTGATGCACCGCGGGCGCAACCCTCGCCTGTTCCTGCCTCGCACTCAACCCAGACGCGGGGAAACCCAGAGGGGGGCTACTGGTGGGGAGCTGCCATCATGCAAGTGTTCTACAGACCTCCAGTAGCAGGGGGACTATACCTGTGTGGCTCCACGCTCAGCCCCTTACCCTCCCCCTGACAGCAGCAGGGTTGGTGGACCAGGAAACCCGACAGGCCGACAGGGAATTCCTCCCCCTGGGCAGGCGGCGGCGAGTACTGGGACCACCCTTTGGTAAATCGGCCATATCACGCGCGTTGCATCCTGACAATGGCAAGCAGGAAGGGGTCCAAGACACCTGTGCAAAATAAACTTGCCAAATTTTCCTGGTCTACCGCGAGTGAGAATAAAGATGCCGCTTCTCAGGAGGGCGCGGACAGCCAACAGAGCCCACCACTGCAGCAGGAATTAACGCTCCAGGACATTATGGTGGCCATTACAGGAGTATGGACCTCCCTGGAGACTCGCATCGACACCGTGAATATTGAGGTGTCTCTCATCAGAGCGGACCTTAGGAAAATGGACTCCAGAGTGAAGGAGGTAGAGGATGTCACAAGTGTGTTAAATAAGGACACTGCCCTGCTCAAGACACAAGAGAGCCAATTGCAAGAGCAGCAGCTTAAAATGGAGGGGCTACTCGATGAATACGAAGGTAGGGCCCGAAGAAACAACATACATATCCTGGGGGTCCCGGAGCGGGCGGAGGGTCCTGCGGTAGACCTATTCGTTGAAGACCTCATTCTGAAACAGCTACAACCAAAGCGACTCTCAAACTATTTTTCCATCGAACGCGTGCACCATGTCCCCGGGGGCAGGCTTAAGCCAGGGGCCCCTTCTAGGCCGATTATAGTGCGAGTCCTCAAGTTCCGAGATCGCGACATCATACTCCAAACTTCACGCTCTAACCCGCCAATTAAATTGGAAGACAGTGTGGTCTCCTTCTTTCCAGACTTCACCACAAAGGTCAAAGCCCAACGTCGCAGCTTCATGGCGATCAAACGAGCACTGCGAGACAAGGAGATAAAATACGCCATGCTTTTCCAGGCGAAACTCCGCATTGAATCAGAGGGCAAGGCATGGTTCTTCTCTTCCCCTGAAGACGCGTGGGACTGGCTGGATGGCTGGATGGCTGGCGTCGGGTAGAGAAGCCGCAAAAGGAGCGCAAAGGAGGGTCCCGTCCTTCCAGACCTGACAAAAACGCTGGACAGTGAGGTGACCCAGTCCGGAGAGATATGAACTCCACGTCATACAGCTGAGAAAACGGCGTTTAGGTTGTTGACATGGACACATTTGCTATAAATAGTGTTTATAAGGTAGGACATTGGTTCCGGTGGAGCGTAATGGAACATCTCCCCTGGACCATAGCAAATGAATGTGCTGTCGCTATACAAGTAAGGATTTGCAGAATTTACTGTCAGAAGAATTAGTAGCACGGCAGGTAAAAGGGTCGGGATCTTTCCCCGTTATTCATTGTAATGTGATCCCATCCTTAAAACACGGCGGGGGGGTATGGCTGCAACCAAGCACCTCTTCAATAGGGGGTGGGGCGAAAGCCACTCTGCCTTGTTGGGGAGTGGGTAGTTTGAAATCCACTGGCAGGGGGGCAGGGAGGGGGAAGTTAGGGGGTGGTAGAGTCCGAAAGTCAGATTTAATTATCTCTGTTCTCATTTCAATTGCATGGTATGCATTCATGTGGTTCTCTAACCGGCTTGTACTTGACTGCCCTTTCATGTCTATTCACCTGGTTGTGAAAATGTCGAGTGTGGCGGCTGCCCCTCGCAATGTGCCCGCAGGTTTTTGCATGCTCTCTACACACGATCTATGGCCGGGACTCAGATGGAAACGTCACTGTCCATTCTGACGTGGAATTTAAACGGGTTGGGGGACAAAATAAAGCGCGGGGATGTGTTGCAGTATCTTAAGAGACAGGCCCCTGATCTGGTCTTGATGCAAGAAACGCACTTAGTGGGTAATAATTGTAAGGCCCTTACATGGTGGGGGTACAAATTGCTGGTCCATGCAGGGTTCACCTCGGGCTCGAGGGGTACTGGGATTCTTGTTCGAAAAAGCCTTGCGCTCACTCCCACCCGCACATGGGCGGATCCTCAGGGAAGGTTTGCAGTTTTGGAGGCCAGCTGGGAGGGGAGGCCACTTAATGTGGTCTTGGTATATCTTCCCCCTACATTGGGAAAGGAGGCGCTTGTTGACTTAGGTAAAATCTTAGTGGATTTCCCCATAGGCACTCTAATTCTGGGAGGGGATTTTAACATGACTATGGACGACCTTAGAGACAGGCATCCCCGACGTCCCCTGATGCGGCCCAATACAGAGATGGAGGGTTTCACGTGGGCCATGGGCCTGGCAGATATATGGCGCGCTCTACAACCAGACCTGACTCACTACACCTACTACTCTAACGCACATAAGAGCATGTCCCGTATTGACTACTTTCTAACACATCTAGCAGATGTCGGACATTTTAGACACCCACGTGGTCTGCCAAGAGGCATTTCGGATCATTCTCCAGTGTGGATTGAGCTTACTTATAGCAATGTAAGGCATCGTAATACTATTGTCCTCAATCCCTGGCTGCTTAAAGTTCCAGACATAAAAGAGACTCTGCTCACACAGACGAAACACTACTTTAATGAAAATGTCGCATCCGTGGATTCGGCGCAAATTCTATGGGAAGCCTACAAGGCGGTGCTAAAAGGGCAGGCCCTGGCGCTTAAAATTGGCTATGTCAAGCAACAAAATCAGCAACTTTCCCAGCTGGAGGGGGAACTCCTGCGATTGGAGGCACTAAATGCCTCCTCACCCAGTGAGAATATGGCACATCAATTAACTGTTAAACAACTAGAATACAAAACCCTGGCGGGGGAAAAAACACGGGTTAGATTACTCCAATCGCAGCATAAGGTCTATGAGATGGGAGACAGGGCAGGGAAAATGTTAGCCTGGCTGGAGAAAAGGGAACAAGGGGAACGCTGGGTACCCCGACTGACCATTAACGGGACGGAACAGATCTCAGATCCGCAAGATATCGCAGAAGCGTTTGCTACTCATCTAGAAAAGGTCTATGCCCCCTCAACTAAATATACGGCTGAGGACTCCCGTCAACTGTTGGCGGACATATGCCTACCTACCCTATCGGAGTCAGATAAGATCGTCATGGAGGAAGATCTAACTGAGGACGAAATCTGCAAAGCCATAAATAGCATCCAGTCAGGGAAGGCAATGTGGCCCAATGGGGTCCCTATTGAATTTCTTAAGTCCATGGCCCAACGGGTCGTGCCCCACCTTAAAGACATGTATAATGAAAGCCTTGAGAAAGGGGTTCTTCCGGTCGACCAACGTCTGGCTTCTATTGTTGTCATTCGAAAGCCAGGTAAACCCGCTGACAGTTGCGGATCCTATCGACCGATTTCGTTAATTAATGTCGAGGCAAAGGTTCTGGCAAAGCTCCTGGCTTCCCGCTTGGTGTCAATAATCCCTTCGTTGGTCCATCCGGATCAATCCGGGTTTATGCCGGGGAGGAATACAGCACTAAATATTCGCCGCATTCACAATGTGTTGGAGCGCCAAAACTCTATACAGGAAGATGCAGTAGTGCTCTCTTTGGATGCCTCCAAGGCGTTCGATTCTATAGAATGGCCCTATCTTTTCGAGGTGCTGGGATGCCTGGGGCTTGGCCCGAAGTTTCTAGGGTGGATTAGGCTTCTCTACACAGATTTGCGTGGGCAGGTGAAAGTCAATAACCACACGTCCAGAATATTCCCGTTAGGTAGCGGCACCAGGCAGGGCTGCCTCCTATCTCCTCTGATTTTCTCCTTAATTCTTGAACCACTGGCATCCTGGGTGAGAGGGGACGTCTTAATCAGAGGGCTGAAATGGGCGGAAGGGCACGAAGATAGGATGCGGATGATATCCTGGTATATCTAGCGTCCCCATATACTTTAATACATAGACTATTGAATATTTTCATAAATTTCGGCAAATACTCAGGATACGCCATCAACTGGACCAAGTCGGTGCGGTTTGTCCTTCGGGGTCCGGTCCCCAGGCTTCCACCGGGATGTGAGATTGAAATAGCCCCTGATGGATTTCAATACTTAGGGGTCTATGTTACACCGGATCCCCAACTCTTTAATGACAAGAATCTAGCCGTCCCCTTAGACAGGCTGCGTAATGATGTTAAATATTGGAGATCTCTGCCGCTTTCTCTGCTAGGCAGAGCTGCCCTATTCCAAATGCTGGCTCTCCCGCGCTTCTTGTATATCCTTCAAAACTGCCCCTATAAGTTACCTGACTCGTACTTTAAAAATATTGAAAGTGAGGTCCGCTCGCTGTTATGGGACGGGGGAGCGCCTCGTATAGCGCTGCACAAATTGACTAAAGGGTGGTATGATGGGGGGATTGCTCTTCCGGACATAAGACTTTATTACTGGGCCTCACAATTAGTGGTTATAAATCATTGGCTGTACCGTTCTCCGAAAGACCCTGCATATATGCTTGACAGATATCAGATGGGAAGAGAGGGGTGCTTAGGAGCTCTATATACAAAAGTCCGGAAGGGGAGATACTTGAGCCCTACTGCGCAGACGGTCGACATCAGGTAACTAAGCGTCTGGGTTGGACCGAGGTTTTGACCCAGGCCACGCCCTTATGGTCTACTCAAAAACTTGGGCTCCTGTGTTATCAACCAGGCTTTGATAAATGGGACACAATTGGAATATCCACCATAGGTCATTTAGTGAAGAAGGGCAAACTCCTTACATTTAGTGAATTATAACAAAAATATGAAGTGGCTCAGGGTGAGATGTTTCGTTACCTGCAGATCCGCCACGCACTCACAACAGCACTTCCAGACCTGGATACCCTACCGGAATCATCCCCTTTAGAGGATCGGCTGCTCTCTGAACCCATTCCAGATAAATACATATCACTAACGTATCGCAAACTCTGTAACAATTTGCCAGATCCCTTTCAGGCTCTGAGAGATAGGTGGCAAGCAGATCTAGGACAAATTGAAGACGAGGACTGGTAGACAGCACTGATGTCTCCAAGGGAAGCAGCTATCACTCTTCGTTTTCGGCTGATCCAATTAAAAATCCTTCATAGAACGTATCTCACGGGAGTGACCTTTGCAAAAATGGGAACCAGACAGAGTGCTCTATGTCTGCGGGGCTGTTACCAAGAGTTAACCTTTTATCACACTATATGGGATTGTCCACTCCTAAGCCACATATGGGAAGGGGCGACGACACACTTACAGGATGCCACTGGGAAACAGATAACACTCACACCACCGCTGGGGCTTCTTAATATTTGGGAAGCTACTGATCTCACAGAAGTGGAACAGCAATTAGCCACGCTGGGATACACGCTAGTTAAGAGAGCAATAGCAATGAAATGGGGGGCAGCTGAACGACCGTCGACAAGGACATGGGAGGCTGAAATGGATAAATGCATGATTGCCGAAAAAGAAGTGTATAAATCTAGGGGGTGCCCTAAGAAATGGGATAAGAAATGGGGTGGATGGAATGCTCACAGAGGGGACATATGTGTATCCCCAACTGTCGAAATGGAAATGTCACGGCTCAATAGCCATCTATCTGAATTGCTGGACTAATTGAATGTACTATGTTTTACCACAGCTACATGATGTAATATGTTTGAAAGATATGCATACCAATGACTTGTGATTCTTTGAAGTTTGAAATTAATAAAAAAAACATTAAAAAAAAAAAATCTCCAGCACGACAAAGTTGTACGCTGTTGACAACGCAGGCTCCACGAGTCTGGATACCCCTTCTGTGAGCCACTGAACAAGATTCTTTGTTTCAAAGAAGAACGTAGCGGGAGCTGCCGCAAAGCTAGACCTACTGCCAATGCACTTTGGGCAGATTGACGAGCAGGTAGGTCCGGTCTCCTATTAGTTCTCAGACCACTTTTTGGGAAACAAGTTTAAGTCCCAAGTTTTGGATTTGGGCTACCTGGGCAACTTTAACACCTCTTTCAAGGGTCCAGGACTGGAGAGGCAACACTTGGAGGGTCAGGAATCACACAGGCAGGGTCCAGGTGCAGGTTCAAGATGGTTGGAGCCTTTTCAGTCTCTGAGGCTTTAATCAGCAGGCCAGCCAACTAGCACTTGGAGTGAATCTGAACGTTCTGGGTTCAAGGTGGAGAGCAGGGCAGGCTTCTGAGGGCACAGGCAGACTTCAGGCAGCAAAGCAGTCCTTCATGTAACAAGTCAGTCCTCTGAAGTACAAAGCAGGCCACATCAGTAGTCAGTGCTCTGAGAGTCCTTCCTGAGGTCCAGAAAGTGAACTGAAGAGTGGGTCTGAAAGTCCATTTTTTATACCTTGTTCCCACTTTGAAGTGGGTGAAATGTCTGGAGGCTTTACCCCAAAGAAGTGTCTGGATTTGCCTGCCTCCTGTCGTGTCTCCAGCTTGACTACAGGCACAAAAGGCTAGTGTGAATTTCTTTGTGTGAGAGCAGGGCACAGTCTATTGAAGTGCAAGTGGAGCTGCTCACAGCTCCACCCCCCCAACATGCCTGAGATGGCCCATACAGGCACACCTAATCCCTCTATTGTGTGATGGTCTGAGAGGAATATACAAAGGCCAACCTCCACTCACACCTATTCACGTGTCCCAGGAACAGGTTGCAGGCACCAAATGGCAAGGAATAAAAATGCCAACTTTCTGAAAGCGACATTTTCAGAATTGTGACTTAAAATCCATCTTTGCCTAAAGACAATTTTTTAATTTCAACTCCTCAAACACTAAACATAACTTTCTTACCAGCTACCAATCCAAAGGCTGCACTTATTAAATGTAATAAGGTAACCTAATGCTATCCTATGGGAGAGGTAGGTCTCACAGTAGTGAAAAATGAATTTTTGAGTTTTTCACCACCAGGATATGTAAAGCTTATAGAAACAATGGCCAACTTTTTAAATACAATGCACCCTGCCCTAGGGCCCACCCAGCTGGGAGGTGTGGGGGCCCCGGCCCCGGCTGTGGTGGAGGCACTGACTGGCCTTGGCAGGGGCCTACATTTAGTCCGCTTCGGGGAGTGAGGCAATGCACCTGAGATCAGGGACAACGCTGGAGTGATCCAGACTCTGGACTGTGCCGCACTGTTAATAGAGAGGGCTCCAGCAGAGCAAGCCTGTGGTGACTGAAGCAGAGGGTTACCTCGGTGAAGTGCGGCTGGGGGCCCTGTGTAGGCCCTGCCGGTTTGCCTGCCAGCCCTGCCTGCCTGATGTGGGCCTCCTGGCCACATAGGGGGGACCCTGACTGCTGGCTCCCTTGGGCAGTAGGGCCCAGTGCCGGGATTCTATCGAGGGCATGAGGTCTATTTGATGAGGGAACGGCACGCAGGCCCTGCGGCTGTGGGACAACAGTGCTGGTGCACCCTCCTGTGGAGATTCGGCAGGGCCCACGGAGTAGCGGCATAAGGAGATCGGGATCTACGCAGGAGATAAAGACATTGAGAGCAGCCACCTTCCCTCTGGTTTGGTATTGAGATATTGGCAGTGCAGTGTTTACACCCCGGTAAGGAGAGCACCTGGAGGGGGCGTAGAGTTGGTGACCTGATTTGGAAGAATGCTGGAGTGGCCTGGCTAGGGATTTGTGGGCAGGGACAGTGATTGCCTCTCTGTGAAGGGGGTCTGTGCCCTTGGAGACTAACGTGGGACTAGACTCTACCTCTGTCTGCATATTGAATAAGTGTGCCCCTTCTCCAACATTAGGGAGAAGACTGAAAGTGAATTGCCCGCTGGTGAGAATATAGCGGAGTAACCTGGCTGGCAGGGGAGGACCCAAACCTGTTCTAACCATATAGGTGCTGCTCGTGGTGAACAACATAGGGCCTGCCTTCCTGAATAAGTTCACCTACCCACGAGGTTGGAGACTGTGCTCCCCTGTTGGAGCCCCACCTGAAGGATATGGGGAAGTCTAAGGCCAAGTTGATGGGTGTTGTGGCAGGGGAGCCGGAGCCTGGACTGCCCACGCAGGGAGATGCTGAGGACTCTGAGGATGCCGCCCCTCCGATGCAGCAGCAATTTGACAGGATTCTGGCCGCCATTGCTGACATGAAGACCACATTCCAGCAGGACATTGGAACTGTTTCAGTGGGTTTAGGCCTCCTGGGAACAGAACACCACACACTTGATGATAGAGTAAAGGAAGTGGAGGTGGGACTCGACGAGGTGCGCCCAGCGGAAGCCGACTTCGCTCGACAGATGGTGGCATTGACAGACAGAGTAGGCATCCTGGAATATAGGTCTGAAGATGCCAAAGGAAGCAATCAGCGGAACAGTGTCCACATAGTTGGCCTGCCGGAGGGCACAGAGGGCAACTACATGGTGGCCTACCTTGAGCAGTGGCTTCGGATGGAGGTTGCCCTGAATCATCTGAGGCAGTTCTTTGCCCTTGAATGAGTGCATTGAGTACCCACTCGTCCACTGGCTCTGGGCCGGTTGCCCCGTCTGGTGGTGGCGAAACTTCTGATTTTCAGAGATAGGGATGCCCTGCTGAAGAGAGCACGAGAGAATGGCCCGTATGCGGTTGGGAACAGTAAAGTATCACTGTTTCCAGATTACATAGCCGCTGTCCAGGCTAAAAAAGCCTCTTACAGGGAGGTGAAAAGGGCACTTAGGGAGGAAGGAATCCAATACTCCTTGATGTTCCTGGCAAATTTGAAGTTGATCCTCAATGGCAAAACCCACTTCTGTGAAGCCCCAAAGCCAGCATGGGACTGGCTGGACACTTATAAAACAGGGCTGGCCCCAGCAGACTTCCACAGTGAACCAAGGGTTACCTTGAGTAGACCAAGGAAAAGGCCTTGGAAGGCCATGAGTAAGACTGTCACTAAGAAGCCAACAAATTGAAAGCAGAGCTGAAGTGGGTGGCTGACTTGCAGGTTGTGTCGGAACTTATGACCAGGATGGGGTCATAGTCAGAACCGGAATTCCAGTCTGATAAGCAATCAGCGGATTCCGAATCCGAGAGATTGGTCCTAGCGAGCGGCAATTTACCGTGGTGACCACCAATCAATGGAGGAACTTGTTTGACACATGGGGCCATTGACTCTGTGGTGGTGTTATTGGTTGCTGCTGATTGCTCATTGAGCCCTATATCTGTACACCTGGGAGGGTTGCCTCTATCTAGTGATATCTCATATGCCTGCAGTGGCGCTAGGTGAGGGGCGATCCTACAGACCACCTATACTGTGGCTCTGCAGCATGTTGAGATGGGTTCCGAAATGATCGTGGGTCTGACACATTTCTGCTGGAGTGGAAGTATGCCTGTTGCCTCACCCTCGCCAACACCCTACCACTTAACCCCTTGTAGGTGAAGGGTAGGCAACTAGGGAAAGAAGTGACCCTGGGGAGCAGATACGCACATAATCATGACCAGTTGCCCTTCTTTCACTCGCTGTCAACCCTGCTGGGAAGATTGGTGAGTGGAGACTTGTTAGCAGGTGGGGACTATAACTGTGTTTCGGATGTGTTGT
This sequence comes from Calotriton arnoldi, assembly GCA_963921515.1. Taxonomy (NCBI): domain Eukaryota; kingdom Metazoa; phylum Chordata; class Amphibia; order Caudata; family Salamandridae; genus Calotriton; species Calotriton arnoldi. Next base: position 1,301,734 of record CAWUFW010001224.1, read on the forward strand.
TGGACTGTTCTACCCCTCCCCGCTCCCCACTGCCAGGGACTTCTGTTCATAAGTTGGCAGCGGGTTTGCGGGAGTGGCTCCAGCATTCGGAGTTGACAGATGTCTGGCTCTCACAACATGGTGGGGATCGGGATTACTCCTTCTAGTCCCACACCTATGCCTTACACACACGATTAGACAGGTTCCTTTGTTCGGAGAGATTGTGCCTGTTAGAAATAGGGGTCTCTAGTTGGCAATGGCTGGCCACTGTCCAAGTAGGGACCCTTCTTCCTAAGTCAGAGTGAGAGGGCTACACCCTTCGATAACCCCTGCTCAACCCTGTGGTAACGTAGCACGAGCAGCTAGGCCTATCTCAGAGGCAGTGTGTGAAGCATTTATGACCATACACAGTAACACAGTAAGTAACACTACAAAGGGACACCACACGAATAGGTATATCAAAAATAAGTATCTTTATATAGGCTTATCACAAGTCCCAAAATGACCATAAAGCCACAATACTATAAAAATGGAATTACTCTTGGAATGTTGCAAAAATAGTTCAAAGTGTGCACGAAGAACTCAGTTCAAGGCAGTGGTCTCTGCGACCCTTCTACTCACAATAGTACCTGGATTTGGCAAGGCAAAGAAGCAAACGTTGTACGGGAGCTGTAGCGCTGATGCTCTCCCCGCGGGGCTGATGGTGCGCTGACTCCTTGCCGCGAGGGAGGAGGTGATGCGCCGATCGGCGGATGCGAGGTAAAGCGAAGCGGTGCACCTCTGCCCACGAGGTCGTTGGTGCGATGACTCCTTACCGCGAGGGAGGAGACGATGCGACGAGCTGAGGGTGCGATGCCAAAGAATGGTGCTCCGCTCGGGAGCAACGAGCCGGGTGCAATGCGAAGTAGCTGCGGGCGCGATGCGTCCGCGCTGAGAGGTCGTGGTGCGCCGATCGCGGGGATGCGACGCTCTTGGTGCAATGTCCTGGTGCGCCGATCGCGGGGATGCGACGCGGTCGGGGACGCTGTGATGATCCTGGATATTGCGAGCACTCAGCGGCAGCAGCGCGACGATTCTTGACAGCACTCTCAGCTGCGGCGGCTCACAAACGTGCGTTTTTCAGTGGTTTCAATCCGCGTTCTCTACAGTAGTACTAGAGGCCCTGAGTTCCTTGACAGGAGCCTCACCTGCAAATAGAAGTCCTCGCTGGGAGGATTCAGAGGATCGATGGTGAAGTCTAATGTGCCTGAGACTTCGACAGGAGGCTAGCTCTCTTCTAGCCCTTGGGTGATTGCTTTAGCAAGATGAATTAAAGTGTCTCTCCAAAAGTCCTTTTCCCTCTCTTTCAAAGTCCAGTGATAACAACTGCAGGCCAATCCAAGAAACAGCATACAAGCACAAGGATAGTCCTCTCCTGCAGATTCCTTCAGTTACACGGACAGAGGTTCGTCTTGATGTCCAGGAGCAATACCATTTGTAGGGGTTTCAGCACAGATATATATACCCCAAAAGTCTTTGTTCTTAAAAGTTACAAGTCACTGAGCCTAGCCAGAACCAGTTCTGTTCAGTCCTGGAGCACTTTGTTTACCAGGCTGCATCCTTCCTTTCAGGAAGAGGGGGTCTGCTATCAGACGCACAGTGGGAGGTGGAGCCATCATTCACCTTGCCAGGCACAGCCCTATTCAAGTCAAGGAGCTACCCCTCCCCATACTCCAAGACAGATCTCTCTATTCAACCCAGGTCTGGCTCAGCCTGCCCTGTCCCTCCAAAACCAGACGGCCAATACACATAACAGCAGAGCACACTGGAAGGCTTAGGCAAGAAAATACCCACTTTCTAAAAGTGGTATTTTCAAACACAGAATATAAAAATAAACTTTCCTAAAAGATGTATTTTAATATTCTGAGCTCAGGCATACTAAATTCGTTTTTGTACCATGTTCCTGGGGTCACTTAGGACTATAGAATGTAATAGTCAAAATTACCCATTCTGGCCTATGGGGAACAGGTAGCCTTACAGTAGTGAAAAACGAAATTGGGTGTAAGTCACTACCAGGACATGCTACACACACCAAGGCATGTCCTACCTCACACATACAATGCACCCTTCCATAGGGGTGGCTTACATGATGCCAAGGGAAGGTTCAGGGGCTGGGAAGCGGATGCACTTCACAGCCAAGATGGCAGTTCGGGACTGCACGCAGACTCTGCAGTGGCAGGTCTGAGACACACTTTACAAGCTGCTTCTGTGGGTGGCGCAAACCAGCGCTGCAGGCCCACCGGCAGCATTCGGTTTACCAGCCCTGGGCACACACAGGCCACGCTACTAGGGACTAACAGGTAAACCAAATAAACCAATCAGGGATATACCAATTCAAATGTCATATTTACACCGGGAGCATTCGCGCTGTGGCACTGAAGGGCAGTGGCACAGCGCCCAGAGCATCTAACACCAGCAAAACGGAGGAGACAACAGCAAAAAATGGAAGGGAGACCCACGCCAATGGTGCCAGGTCTAACACGTGTCCCCTCCAGCTGAAATGTGGGGAGAACTACCCATCCCCTTGGGGGTTCTCATCACTAAGGCGGAAAAATCTGGACAGACCATCAGCATTGGCGTGTTCTGTACCAGGGCGGTGTTCCACCGTGAAGTCCATACCCTGTAGGGAAATGGACCACCTCAACAACTTAGGATTCTCACCCCTCATCTGCATCAACCATCTGAGGGGCCTGTGGTCTGTCTGAACCCGGAAGTGAGTCCCAAACAGGTATGGTCTCAGCTTCTTCAGTGCCCAGACCACAGCAAATGCCTCACGCTCAATTGCACTCCACCTCTGTTCCCGTGGAAGTAACCTCCTACTGATGAAGGCTACAGGTTGGTCTCGTCCCTCCTCATTGATCTGTGACAGAACGGCTCCCACCCCATGCTCTGAAACGTCTGTCTGGACAACAAATTCCTTAGCAAAATTGGGCGCCTGGAGCACGGGTGCTGTACACATGGCAGTCCTGAGGGCATCAAAGGCTTTCTGACAGGTGTCAGTCCAGTTCACAATCTTTGGCTGCTTCTTGGAAGTCAGCTCAGTCAAGGGTGCAACAATGTTGCCATACCCCTTGACAAACCTCCTGTAGTAACCCGTGAGTCCTAAGAAGGCCCTCACCTGGGTCTGGGTCCTTGGGAGCTCCCAAGCCAGGATGGTTTGAATCTTGGGCTGCAGGGGTGCCACCTGGCCACTCCCCACCTGGTGTCCCAAGTACACCACAGAACCCTGCCCAATCTGGCACTTACTGGCCTTGATTGTGAGGCCTGCTCTGCGCAGCGCCATCAACACTTCCCAGAGGTGGCGCAAGTGGTCCTCCCAGGAGGAACTGAACACTGCAATGTCATCCAGGTAGGCGGCACTGAAATCCTCCAGCCCAACCAACACCTGGTTGACCAACCTCTGAAAGGTGGCAGGGGCATTCTTCATCCCAAAGGGCATCACCCGGAACTGGTAGTGCCCGTCTGGTGTGGAGAATGCTGACCTCTCCTTTGCCCCATCAGTTAAGGCGATCTGCCAGTACCCAGACGTCAGATCAAACGTGCTGAGGTACCGGGCAGCCCCTAACCGGTCTATGAGCTCATCAGCTCTGGGGATGGGGTGCGCGTCGGTCTTCGTGACCGAATTGAGACCTCGGTAGTCCACACAGAACCTAAGTTCAGGGGTCGCAGCTTTTGGTACCAAGACCACGGGGCTGGACGAGGGGCTGTGTGAGAAGTTGGCCTGGTATATGCTGTTCACTAATTAAAGTGGACACCTTGCACCAGGGCAAATCGACTCTTATGGTAGATAGGTTTAAGACAACTTTTTAAAGAAAGCTATCCTAGTGGTAGCTGTGGAGAGCAGCCTTCAGGCTAAGTCTCGGAGGAATGTAAAGCAGCTTGTTTTACCATATAATCTCTTGAATCACCAAATGAAAAGACACCACACAGGTATATATATCAAATATATATGTATTTATTTCTAAATAACTCTCTACTAATCTCTTTATGAGATTAGAAGACAAACATATGCACAAATCAACGTTTCACAATAAGTTAAGCACAAAATATGGCTGGGGCCCTAGGGGCGTACCAGACCATATACTAAGTAAGAGACTTAGGGACAACGACTTGCAGGGAGACAAGGCCTAGGGCCTTCAGAAGTGCTGGGGCCTCACGAAACTACCCAAGGCAGGTAAGTAAAGGACCCACGGGGGACGCGTGCAGTGTAGATACACAGGCGCGGATCGCCGTTGACTTCAATGGGGCAAGTCGCGGTTGGAAATAAAGAGTTTTAGGATACTTCTATAGAACCTACAAGCAAGTCACTTACAGGGTAAGTCGTTCTAGGGCCCACACCCACAGGAGCACCGTAGTGCTGGAGTTACCTCACCCAGGGAAGCCGGGTGCACAGGTGTCCTTTGGTGTCGGGTCGCGGCGTCGTTTTCAATGGCGAACAAAGAAGACTTGCTGCTTGCGGGAGCTGAAGAAGTGTCCGGTGGAATCCAAGCCTGGATTCTGAAGAAGGATGACCTGAAAGCAGAGGGGACAGTGTTCAAAGTCACTTGGCAGTGACTCGGGGCAAGGAAGATGGATGCCCACCGTCGTTGAGTGATTCAGGTCGGTTGCGGGTGCCTTGACTCTTCAGCCACGTGGTCCAGGAGGCGTCGACGATGACCAGGAGCTGGATTCGGTGTGTCCTTCGACGTCTGCAGCTGACTGCGGTGTCGACAACTCGATCGGAGCCAACAAGCCTTGGCAGCCGCAAGTCTCGGGGAGATGAAGAAAAGTCGATGGCGCAGACCAGCAAGGTCTGTGGAACTCACCCAGCAAGGGTAAGTCAGGGCAGGCCTGGAGCAACCAGGGGAGCCCTTTGGTTTCTTTAAGAAGTCTTCTGGGGACCCACAAGCCAGCGGGCAAGGGATCGCGAAGACACCTCGGGCGGAATCACTCAACAGGGGCCCACGGTCACTCGGGACGGTGTAGGCCTCTGATCTTCGGAGGGATTCCTGCTGGAGGTCGGGACCACAGGTGGTCCAAAGTACAGGTTCGTAGAACGTTGTGAAAGGGTTGCACTTGACAATAGTGCACGGTACCCAGGGGTCGCGGTTCCTCGTTACTCGTGGGGTCCACTTGCCTTAGCTTCGCTGGGGACTCACGATGGTCTGGGAGAGGTCAGGAAATCCACTTCCTGGGCTGCAGGGACTTCGGACTCCGGCGGGAGCGGCGTAGTTTGCGACCGTCGTTGTCGTTTTTGGTGCCTGCCAAGCAGGGGAGTCACTCCTTGACTCCAAGGGAGATTCTTCTGTCTTCCAAAGGTAGTGGAACGTCGAAGGGCCAGGATTCTTCTGTAGAGTGTCGTCCAGGGGTTATCTGCTTTGCAATGGCAAGGTTCCCCCTCTTATACTAAAAAGAGGGGATGGACTAGCTCTATGACCCCACCTATGGGAGGGTCAAGGGAGGGGTGGCTACACCCACTTCCCTTTGTCCAGTTTCGCGCCAGAGCAGGGGCAGGTAGCCCCTGAGCTGGTTTGAACTGGCATATGCACAGAGGAGCCTTTTGCTCCCCAGTGCAGGACTTCAAAGCACTCTAAGAGTGCACCCACCCAGCCCCAATACACATTATCCTGTCTGGGGAGGTGGTCACACCTCCCTGCAACAGGAAACCTATTGTCCAGGCCTCCCCTGCCGGAGTTTCGTCCAGCAGCAGGAGGCCAGACTTGTGTCTGTGGCAGCAGCATCCATTTTGTGATGCCAGGGCTTCAGAAAGAAGTTACCGGGTAAGCCAGAGTTAACATGTCTTTCCCTCTAGAAGGGTGGAATGTTACCCCCGCCGCCAGCATTGGCGGGGGTAGTATTCCAAGATGTTTGACACCAAACACAACATGTTTAGGTGCAGCCATTCCAAAGTTAGCATTTTACCGCGAGGATATAATGCGCTTAAGAGTATATGGTCAGGCTGCACTACAAACAGCATCAGAGATGGTCTCCGAACGCTGCAGAGGGGCCCTGCTCATGCAGGGGCACCCTCTCACATAGGAACCATGCACTCTGCCTTTAGGATTGATAAGGCCTGCCTTAGGAGTGACTTATAGGTTTATATGTGTGTATGTATTTAGTGATATAGGTAACCTATATCACAGTAAGAGGTGCATGCACCACCCTACCCAGGCTGCAGTAGCAGACCTGTGGTGTCAGTTTGGATGGCCTTCCAGGGGTGGCATAATACATGCTGCAGCCCCTGGTAGGCCTCTGAGGTACCTATGCCCTTGGTACATAGTATACCATATACTAGGGACTTATAAGGGCACTCCAGATTCCAATCAGAGATGTGCCTAAGGCACATGGAAACCTTTTACAGAGAAAGCAGATAGACTGGGGCCCTGAATAGCAGGATCCCAGTCCAACTAAGTCATAAACCAGCAAAACACCATTAAAAAGTGGGGGCAACCATATAGTCAGATTCCACCTTCCTACATAACCCCCCAAACGAAAGGAGATAAGGCTAACCTTGGCCAGTTGAGCCTTCATTGACTAAGTGGTCATATAAGGAAGCACCTGCACTAGCATGGTTGCCCCCTGTCTTATGGTCCACTAAGCAATCCCTCACCCTAAGGGTATGAGAGGGTCTCCACCATGGGGAATCACTACCTGTGGTGTGCTTAGGTGAAGTACAAGGGTGGTGAGGTGTCTGAGTAGGGAAGTGAGGCCCTAGGAATGTTGGCCTCAGCTTCCTCAGATCACTGGTCACCATGTATGCCTGTCTTTCCATGACTGAGTTGCACTTTGCTCTAAGGGTCAACCTTTGGCTGCCTACAGCTGTGGGTTGGGTCCCTTTGGATGGACTACTGGAGGGACATGGCAGGTTTGGAACCTTCTGGTCCCAGGTTTGCCCTTGCCTACCAGAGTCCTTCTGGGGGAGGTCCCTACATAAAGGTATGGGGGATCCCTCAGTGTGTAGAGGAATTTTCACCTGGCTAGGGCTACTAGACTGGGTGCCCCTAATCTGCTGATGGGGGGCTTCCTCTGGACAGGGGGCCCTGGGGGGTCCACTGACCTCCCTGACCTCTGCAGCCCTGGGCTGACTGAGGCAGGGTAGAGAGGGGCAGGTTACCTGCTCCAGACGGGGTACCACCTTGGAAGGGTCCTCTGCCATCAGGGGTGTGGCCAGGCCAGGCCTGACTACCTCTGTGGCAGTTCCTTCACTAGGGGTAGGGTCAGTTCCCTGAGGAGGCTGACCCTTACCTACTGTCTGGGGGAAGAAGACTTTTCTTCAACCCTTGTGCTCTCTTTTGGGGAGAGTGGGCCATTCTTTCAGGCTCCATCTCTCCAAATTCTTGGGCTGGGGCTGTGGCCATCACAGCCCCACTAACCTTTACAGGGACGCCCAACATCCTAAGATGGGTTTGGTGTTCAACTTCAGCCCAGGCTGAAATTTCCAGATCATTGCCCATCAGGCAATCTACAGGTAGGGTTGGGGACACTGCCACTCTTTTGGGCCTGTGACCCCCTCACAGCTGAGATTGACTATGGCCATGGGGTGATCTGTTCTGACACCATCAATGTTGGTCACCTGGTATTTAAACTCAGGTAAAAGCTGGTGAGGGGGACTAGTTTCCCTGCCACCATGGTGACACTAGCCCCTGTGTCCCTAAATGCCACAGCTTTCTGACCATTAATTATTGGCTCCAATCTGTACCTGCCCAATGCTATGGGACCCATGGTAAAGGTGGCAAATCCTATACCACCATCAGAGTCAGAGGAGTCTGTTGAGGGGTCCCTGTCTAAACTAGGGCCCACCTCTGTTCCTCTTGCAAAAGCACCTAACTTTTTGGGTGCACTACTCCCAACTGGAGGATTACTACTGGTAGTACCAGGAGGGGTGGTAGTAGTTGTGGGAGGAACATTTTCTTTATTGCCAATCCTGGGGCAACTGGGATCAGTTTTCCAGTGCCCAGGCTTTTTACAGACATGGCAATAGGGTTTCTTTTCAGGAGAGGAAGGAGTTTGGGACCCACCCTCAGAAGAGGAATTTTGAGGCCCTGTAGGGGACTTATCCTTAGATTTATCCCCACCTTTCTCTTGGGACTTAGTAGAATCTTTCTTCTGGTCACCACCCTGATTTCTAGTTTTTACTCTGGTTCTGACCCACTTGTCTGCCTTCTTTCCCAATTCTTGGGGAGAGGTCAGATCAGAGTCCACCAGATACTGGTGCAAAAGCTGGTTTTGACAATTATTAAGGATCTGCTCCCTCATAATCAAATTGTACAATCCTAAAAAGTCCTGCACTTTGTTGCCATGTATCCAACCTTCCAGAGCCTTTGTAGCACAATCTACAAAATCAACCCAGTCTTGAGTCTGAGCTTTTTGGGTGTCTCTGAACTTCAACCTATACTGTTCAGTGGTTAGGCCAAACCCATCTATCAGAGCACTCTTCAAGACTGTGTAATTGTCAGCATCCTCTTCTCTTACAGTGAGGAGCTTGTCTCTACCTTTGTCTGCAAAGGAGAGCCACAAGATTGCTGCCCACTGCCTCTGGGGGACCTTCTGAACTTTACAGGCCCTCTCCAGTGCAGTTATCCATTTGTGGATGTCATCCCCACTCTGGTAGGGAGGGACAATCTTGTTTAGGTTTCTATGGTCATAAGACCTGTCCCTATCTCTAGGGATATTGCTGCCACCATGGGACTCTAGTCCCAACTTTCTTCTCTCCCTGAGGAGATCTAGGGATTCCCTATCTAAAGCCAGTTGCTTTTTTCTGATTTCCAGCTGAGTTTCCTCATACCGGACCAGCCTGGCTCTCCTCTCATGAGAGGATTCCCTCCTGTGAGAGGAGACAGAGCTCCCTATAGAGGTGCCAGAGTGGTTAGACTCCTGAGAAGGAGATCTAGACTTCCTGGGCACACTCTTAATCCTTCCTGGGGGACAAAGAGGGCATCATCTTGATCATCCTCATCATCATCCACAGGAGGGATTGGGTTTTCCAGGTCAGGGTCATTGTCACCCTCCTGGCCAGTTTCAGAGGGGGGCTGGGGGTATTGGTACCCCTGGCCTCCTCCTCTTCTTCTGCCCCACCCTCAGCTCCTACCCCTTCAGTCCCTACAGGCTTACTAAGGTCATAAGCCACCAACAACTCCTTGAGGTGTTGGGTGGTGGGGCTTTGGCCTGTCCTTATTTTTCTCAAGTTGCATAAAGCTCTCAATTCCAAGAATGGGAGTGTATCATACTTGGAGGGTGGAAGCTCAATGGCTTCCTGCAAGGATTCTTTGGATCCTCCCTTAAAGACATTCTAGTGTTGTGCAGTGTTGTACTACCTACACTAGTTTGTGGCCTACTGATCCTAGCTTGAGCTGTGGAAAGGGTGTGCTATCCCTTGGCACCCAGCTCTAAGTTCAGTAGAACTTATTGATACTAAGCTTGACTTTATATGTACCTTGAGTACCTATAATGGTTTTCAGTTAGTAATTCAAATAGAGATTTTCTGGTAAAACAATGGCAAGCTGGAATCCCACACGCTGCCCACCAATGTGAGAAGTTGGCCTGGTATATGCTGTTCACTAATTAAAGTGGACACCTTGCACCAGGGCAAATCGACTCTTATGGTAGATAGGTTTAAGACAACCTTTTAAAGAAAGCTATCCTAGTGGTAGCTGTGGAGAGCAGCCTTCAGGCTAAGTCTCGGAGGAATGTAAAGCAGCTTGTTTTACCATATAATCTCTTGAATCACCAAATGAAAAGACACCACACAGGTATATATATCAAATATATATGTATTTATTTCTAAATAACTCTCTACTAATCTCTTTATGAGATTAGAAGACAAACATATGCACAAATCAACGTTTCACAATAAGTTAAGCACAAAATATGGCTGGGGCCCTAGGGGCGTACCAGACCATATACTAAGTAAGAGACTTAGGGACAACGACTTGCAGGAGACAAGGCCTAGGGCCTTCAGAAGTGCTGGGGCCTCACGAAACTACCCAAGGCAGGTAAGTAAAGGACCCACGGGGGACGCGTGCAGTGTAGATACACAGGCGCGGATCGCCGTTGACTTCAATGGGGCAAGTCGCGGTTGGAAATAAAGAGTTTTAGGATACTTCTATAGAACCTACAAGCAAGTCACTTACAGGGTAAGTCGTTCTAGGGCCCACACCCACAGGAGCACCGTAGTGCTGGAGTTACCTCACCCAGGGAAGCCGGGTGCACAGGTGTCCTTTGGTGTCGGGTCGCGGCGTCGTTTTCAATGGCGAACAAAGAAGACTTGCTGCTTGCGGGAGCTGAAGAAGTGTCCGGTGGAATCCAAGCCTGGATTCTGAAGAAGGATGACCTGAAAGCAGAGGGGACAGTGTTCAAAGTCACTTGGCAGTGACTCGGGGCAAGGAAGATGGATGCCCACCGTCGTTGAGTGATTCAGGTCGGTTGCGGGTGCCTTGACTCTTCAGCCACGTGGTCCAGGAGGCGTCGACGATGACCAGGAGCTGGATTCGTTGTGTCCCTCGACGTCTGCAGCTGACTGCGTTGTCGGCAACTCGATCGGAGCCAACAAGCCTTGGCAGCCGCAAGTCTCGGGGAGATGAAGAAAAGTCGATGGCGCAGACCAGCAAGGTCTGTGGAACTCACCCAGCGAGGGTAAGTCAGGACAGGCCTGGAGCAACCAGGGGAGCCCTTTGGTTTCTTTAAGAAGTCTTCTGGGGACCCACAAGCCAGCGGGCAAGGGATCGCAAAGACACCTCGGGCGGAATCACTCAACAGGGGCCCACGGTCACTCGGGACGGTGTAGGCCTCTGATCTTCGGAGGGATTCCTGCTGGAGGTCGGGACCACACGTGGTCCAAAGCACAGGTTCGTAGAACGTTGTGAAGGGGTTGCACTCGACAATAGTGCATGGTACCCAGGGGTCGCGGTTCCTCGTTACTCGTGGGGTCCACTTGCCTCAGCTTCGCTGGGGACTCACGATGGCCTGGGAGAGGTCAGGAAATCAACTTTCTGGGCTGCAGGGACTTCGGACTCCGGCGGGAGCGGCGTAGTTTGCGACCGTCGTTGTCGTTTTTGGTGCCTGCCAAGCAGGGAGTCACTCCTTGACTCCAAGGGAGATTCTTCTGTCTTCCAAAGGTAGTGGAACGTCGAAGGGCCAGGATTCTTCTGTAGAGTGTCATCCAGGGGTTATCTGCTTTGAAATGGCAAGGTTCCCCTCTTATACTAAAAAGAGGGGATGGACTAGCTCTATGACCCCACCTATGGGAGGGTCAAGGGAGGGTGGCTACACCCACTTCCCTTTGTCCAGTTTCGCGCCAGAGCAGGGGCAGGTAGCCCCTGAGCTGGTTTGAACTGGCATATGCACAGAGGAGCCTTTTGCTCCCCCAGTGCAGGACTTCAAAGCACTCTAAGAGTGCACCCACCCAGCCCCAATACACATTATCCTGTCTGGGGAGGTGGTCACACCTCCCTGCAACAGGAAACCTATTGTCCAGGCCTCCCCTGCCGGAGTTTCGTCCAGCAGCAGGAGGCCAGACTTGTGTCTGTGGCAGCAGCATCCATTTTGTGATGCCAGGGCTTCAGAAAGAAGTTACCGGGTAAGCCAGAGTTAACATGTCTTTCCCTCTAGAAGGGTAGAATGTTACCCCCGCCGCCAGCATTGGCGGGGGGTAGTATTCCAAGATGTTTGACACCAAACACGACATGTTTAGGTGCAGCCATTCCAAAGTTAGCATTTTACCGCGAGGATATAATGCGCTTAAGAGTATATGGTCAGGCTGCACTACAAACAGCATCAGAGATGGTCTCCGAACGCTGCAGAGGGGCCCTGCTCATGCAGGGGCACCCTCTCACATAGGAACCATGCACTCTGCCTTTAGGATTGATAAGGCCTGCCTTAGGAGTGACTTATAGGTTTATATGTGTGTATGTATTTAGTGATATAGGTAACCTATATCACAGTAAGGAGTGCATGCACCACCCTACCCAGGCTGCAGTAGCAGACCTGTGGTGTCAGTTTGGATGGCCTTCCAGGGGTGGCATAATACATGCTGCAGCCCCTGGTAGGCCTCTGAGGTACCTATGCCCTTGGTACATAGTATACCATATACTAGGGACTTATAAGGGCACTCCAGATTCCAATCAGAGATGTGCCTAAGGCACATGGAAACCTTTTACAGAGAAAGCAGATAGACTGGGGCCCTGAATAGCAGGATCCCAGTCCAACTAAGTCATAAACCAGCAAAACACCATAAAAAAAGTGGGGGCAACCATATAGTCAGATTCCACCTTCCTACAGGCTGCTAGAGGACTCAATCACCCCTAGGGCAAACATTTTGGAGACCTCCTCCTTAATGTAAGCCCTGACCCTGTCAGTCACTCTGTAAGCCTTGTGCTTCACAGGAGGACTGTCCCCGGTATCTACCTCATGGACGCACCAATCAGTGACACCAGGCACCAGGGAGAACAAATCAGAAAATTGCCCCAACAGTTGGTGACAATCTCTCTGCTGCTCAGGGGTCAGTGTGGTGGAGAGAATCACACCCTCCACTGACCCGTCCTTCTCTTCTGCACACAGGAGGTCAGGAAGAGGCTCACTCTCCTCTTCCACCCCATCATCTGTGGCAAGAAGCATGCCCACTTCAGACCTCTCAAAGTGGGGCTTCAGGCGGTTCACATGCAGGACCCGCAAGGGGTTCCTGGGAGATTGAAAGTCCACCAAGTAGGTAACTGGACTTTTGCGCTCCACCACCTGAAATGGACCGGTCCACTTATCTTGGAGCGCACAAGGCTCCACTGGGGCTAGTACCCAAACCTTCTGACCACGTTGAAACTCGACCAGAGTGGCATTCTGGTCGTGCCAACGTTTCATTTCCTCCTGGCTGGCTTCCAGATTTGCCTCAGCAATCTTTCTGAAACGCCGAGTCTGGTTCCTGAAGGCCAACATGTAGCTAAATACATCTTGGGGAGGTTTCCTGGGACATTGCTCCCAGCCTTCCTTGACTAGACTCAGAGGTCCTCTTACCAGATGGCAATAGAACAGTTCAAAGGGACTGAACCCTAAGGACTTCTGTGGCACCTCACGGTAGGCAAACAACAGGCATGGCAAGAGGACGTCCCACTTACGCCTCAGGGGCTCTTTTAGGCCCATGATCATGCCCTTCAAGGTCCGGTTGAACCTCTCAACCAGACCATTACCTTGGGGGTGGTAAGGAGTGGTGAACTTATAAGTTACCCCACACTCCTTCCACAGAGACTTCATGTACTGGGAGATGAAGTTGGTCCCCCTGTCAGACACCACCCCTCTGGAGAATCCCACACGGGAGAAAATCCCCATCAGTGCACATCCCACCACGGGGGCCGTCACTGTCCTGAGCGGGATGGCTTCAGGGTACCGGGTGGCATGGTCCACCAAGACCAGGATGAACCTGTTGCCCATGGCTGTCTTGGGGTCCAGAGGCCCCACAATGTCAATGCCCATTCGCTCGAATGGGGTACTAACAACTGGAAAGGGCTGGAGTGGGGCCTTGATCTTCCCCCCACTCTTCCCACTTGCCTGGCAAGTCTCACATGTCCTGCAATGAGTGTCTGAACTCTTGCGCATCTGGGGCCAGTAAAAGTGGGTGGCCAGCCTTTCAAAGGTCTTGGTCTGCCCCAGATGTCCTGCCAATGGAATGTCGTGAGCCAACCCCAGTAGGAAGACTCTGAAGCACTCGGGTACCACCAGCACACGGGCTGACCCCGGCTCAGCAGCCTTAGGCTCGCTATACAGGAGACTGTTCTCCCAATAAATCAGATGTGAACCAGATATGTCACCTTCTGCCTGGGCTGCAGCCTGTCGCCGCATACCCTCAAGAGAGGGGCAAACTCTCTGCTGCTCACAAAATTCCTCCCTGGTGGGTCCCCCTTCCTGCTGCCAATGGGTCAGCTCAGGCAGGTCCCCCAGTTCGGCGATCTGCTCCCCGGTAGGCTCCAGGGCATCCCTCTCAGGGTCTGCTCCCTCCTGGGCCGTGGGAACCAAGGGGACCGGCTCCCCGCGCCCCCTGCCCCTTCTCTCTAAGGCAGGGACCTGGGCCATACTCTCAGGCTCCAGGTCCTTCTCAACACCCTCCTTGGCTGCCATGGACCGAGTGTTAGCACACGCCCACTCAGGCAGACCCAACATCTCTAAGTGAGATTTCCTCTCCACCGTAGCCCAAGGGGAGTTCTCTAAATCATTGCCCAACAGACAGTCTACAGGCATGGCGGGCCTCACAGCCACCTGAAGAGTTCCTGAGACCCCCCCCCCCACTCAAAGGGAACCTGAGCCACCTCACATTGGCTCTCTGAGTTGTCTGCGGACACTACTGGGTAGAATGCATGGGGGACAACCTGCTCTTTGGACACCAACCGGGAGCTGACAGCAATTATACTGGCTCCTGTGTCTCTTAGAGCCTCCACCCTATGGCCATTGATGGTCACCCACTGCCTGTACTTTTTAGTGTTAGCAGGCAGTGCAGGCTTAGGGACCATCTCAAAGTCTCCTAATGAGACAAGGGTCAACTCTACGGGATCCCACCCACCTGGGGCACCCATCTCCTCCCCTCCCAGGGCTACACTAGCAAGCTGGCGGGGTGGTGCACGGGGTGGTGCACTGGTATCCCTCTGTGGACACTGGGGATCAAACTATCTGTGGCCCACATGACCACACTTAAAACAAGTAAGGGGCCCCCTCTGAACAGGCCTACCTGTCGGGGGCACTGGCTTCTTCTCTTGGGGAGGCTGGGACACCACTGCTTAGTTCCCTTGGGAATTACTTTGGGGCCCTCTTTGGAACTCCCTCGGTTTACCCCTGTCCCCCCCACTTCTCTGCTGGGGACCCTGCCCACCTTTGGCGAAGTCTCCCACTGGACCCTTGCGAACCCGGGTGCTCACCCAGCGGTCCGCCTCCTCAGCAAGTTTCCTAGGGTTAGTCAGCTTGCAATCAATCAGGTGCTGGCGTAGCTCAGGAAAACAGTTACTAGATAAATGCTCCCATGCAATCAAATCATAAAGCTGCTCAAAAGTTTCTACTTTGCTACCTTTTACCCAGCGTTCCATTGCTCTGCAAAAAAAAGACACATATTCAACCCACGTGGTACCCTCTAGCTTCTTGCAGGTCCTAAACCTCTGCCTATACATCTCAGGGGTCAAACCATAGCGGGTCATCAAAGCTTCCTTCATGTGGCCATAAACCATGCAACTTTCAGGGGGCAGGTCCAACAAGGTATCCCTCCCCTCACTCACAAAGCGTCCCCACAACCCCGCTCCCCAATCCTTCTCAGGGACCCGGTGGGACACCATGGCTAATTCATAAGCGCCAAACCATTGCCCAATATCTTCACTTTTGTGGAAATCCTTAATAACCTCCTTGGGTATATACACTCTATTCTCAGTATGCACTACAGGTATGCTGCCACCAGAGGGGGAGATCTCAGCACTCTTTGCTTTACTCTCCAACTCCCTCAATATTCTCTCATGCTCAAGTTTCATTTTCATAATCTCAAATTCTAACTTCTTGTTCTCTAGGTCCCTCTGACCATCCATTTTAAGCCTAGTCATCTCCATATTATGCCGCCTATCTCTCTCCCTGTCCTCCATCTCTTCTGGGGACAGGCCCTTGGCGGACACACTAGTGCCCGGGCTGGAAATTGCTTTGTCTCCTACTAAGTCTACTACTTCACCCTGCTGCTCTCCTGCATTCTCTTCCCCCTCCACAAGCTCTCCCGTATTCTTAGGGGCATCCCTGGCTTCTAGCCAGGCTTTCAGCGCCTTGTAATACTCCTCCCTTTTAGTGAGACCTGTGATAGGGACTGTGAAGTGTTTGAAAAAATATTTGAGTTGCTTGGCATTGTAGGTTTCTAATTTCTCTTCTTCCCAGGAGAGATCCTCCGAGGCATTGGATCTGGGCTTGCCCATTGTAGCAATAACTGGCAATATTAATCAAAAATAGAATCACATAACCTCAAAAACGTATGTGGTTGCGTTATGGTCTGCACTCATTAGTAGTGTACACTATACTTACTGTATGCGATCATAAATGCAAGTCCAGATCCTCACCGCTGACCACCAATGTTAGAAATGGGGGTCTCTAGTTGGCAATGGCTGGCCACTGTCCAAGTAGGGACCCTTCTTCCTAAGTCAGAGTGAGAGGGCTACACCCTTCGATAACCCCTGCTCAACCCTGTGGTAATGTAGCACAAGCAGCTAGGCCTATCTCAGAGGCAGTGTGTGAAGCATTTATGACCATACACAGTAACACAGTAAGTAACACTACAAAGGGACACCACACGAATAGGTATATCAAAAATAAGTATCTTTATATAGGCTTATCACAAGACCCAAAACGACCATAAAGCCACAATACTATAAAAATGGAATTACTCTTGGAATGTTGCAAAAATAGTTCAAAGTGTGCATGAAGAACTCAGTTCAAGGCAGTGGTCTCTGCGACCCTTCTACTCACAATAGTACCTGGATTTGGCAAGGCAAAGAAGCAAACGTTGACGGGAGCTGTAGCGCTGATGCTCTCCCCGCGGGGCTGATGGTGCGCTGACTCCTTGCCGCGAGGGAGGAGGTGATGCGCCGATCGGCGGATGCGAGGTAAAGCGAAGCGGTGCGCCTCTGCCCATGAGGTCGTTGGCGCGATGACTCCTTACCGCGAGGGAGGAGACGATGCGACGAGCTGAGGGTGCGATGCCAAAGAATGGTGCTCCGCTCGGGAGCAACGAGCCGGGTGCAATGCGAAGTAGCTGGCGGGCGTGATGCGTCCGCGCTGAGAGGTCGTGGTGCGCCGATCGCGGGGATGCGACGCTCTTGGTGCGATGTCCTGGTGCGCCGATCGCAGGGGATGCGACGCGGTCGGGGACGCTGCGATGATCCTGGATTTTGCAAGCACTCAGCGGCAGCAGCGCGACGATTCTTGACAGCGCTCTCAGCTGCGGCGGCTCACAAACGTGCGTTTTTCAGTGGTTTCAATCCGCGTTCTCTGCAGTAGTACTAGAGGCCCTGAGTTCCTTGACAGGAGCCTCACCTGCAAATAGAAGTCCTCGCTGGGAGGATTCAGAGGATCGATGGTGAAGTCTAATGTGCCTGAGACTTCGACAGGAGGCTAGCTCTCTTCTAGCCCTTGGGTGATTGCTTTAGCAAGATGAATTAAAGTGTCTCTCCAAAAGTCCTTTTCCCTCTCTTTCAAAGTCCAGTGATAACAACTGCAGGCCAATCCAAGAAACAGCATACAAGCACAAGGATAGTCCTCTCCTGCAGATTCCTTCAGTTACACGGACAGAGGTTCGTCTTGATGTCCAGGAGCAATACCATTTGTAGGGGTTTCAGCACAGATATATATACCCCAAAAGTCTATGGGCCATATGTAGGTGTGCTAATACCGGTCGGTAACGGCCGAAAATCGGTAAATTTCCCGTTACCGACCGGTATTTAGCCCTTTGCGATGTAGGAGGCCGGATTTAAGGAGTCGGTAATTTACCGATTCGTTATTTTAAGGAATCGATAAATTACCGATTCCTTAAATCCTATGTAGGGAGCACTCAAGTGAGTGAATTTTTGGTTTAAGGATTCGTTATTTACCACCAACTACAGGTTGGTGGTAAATACCGAATACCTTCTAAAAAGCAATTTTGTGCTTTTTTAAAAGCGCCATGTGGCAGACATACATGCCCTTAGGGCATGTATGTGCGCCACATGTGCACACATGCACGATTCAGGGGTGCAACAGGGTGTCAATTTGACACCCTGCCACCCTTGAATATGCTCCCCCTATTACCGATTCGGTATTTACCGAATCGGTAATAGTGAATGGCTTCCCATTCATTCCTATGGGCCTCCAGGCCCATAGGAATGAATGGGAAGGTATTCCTTATTACCGATTCGGTAAATACCGAATCGGTAATAACGAATATTACCGAATCAGTAAAATTTACCAAATGTTTACCTACATTCTATTTACCGATTCTTAAATACCGAATCGGTAAAATTCGGTATTTAGGAATCGGTAAATAGAAATTACCTACATATGGCCCTTTGTTCTTAAAAGTTACAAGTCACTGAGCCTAGCCAGAACCAGTTCTGTTCAGTCCTGGAGCACTTTGTTTACCAGGCTGCATCCTTCCTTTCAGGAAGAGGGGGTCTGCTATCAGACGCACAGTGGGAGGTGGAGCCATCATTCACCTTGCCAGGCACAGCCCTATTCAAGTCAAGGAGCTACCCCTCCCCATACTCCAAGACAGATCTCTCTATTCAACCCAGGTCTGGCTCAGCCTGCCCTGTCCCTCCAAAACCAGACGGCCAATACACATAACAGCAGAGCACACTGGAAGGCTTGGGCAAGAAAATACCCACTTTCTAAAAGTGGTATTTTCAAACACAGAATATAAAAATAAACTTTCCTAAAAGATGTATTTTAATATTCTGAGCTCAGACATACTAAATTCGTTTTTCTACCATGTTCCTGGGGTCACTTAGGACTATAGAATGTAATAGTCAAAATTACCCATTCTGGCCTATGGGGAACAGGTAGCCTTACAGTAGTGGAAAACGAAATTGGGTGTAAGTCACTACCAGGACATGCTACACACACCAAGGCATGTCCTACCTCACACATACAAAGCACCCTTCCATAGGGGTGGCTTACATGATGCCAAGGGAAGGTTCAGGGGCTGGGAAGCGGGTGCACTTAACAGCCAAGATGGCAGTTTGGGACTGCACGCAGACTCTGCAGTGGCAGGTCTGAGACACACTTTACAAGCTGCTTCTGTGGGTGGTGCAAACCAGCGCTGCAGGCCCACCGGCAGCATTCGTTTTACCAGCCCTGGGCACACACAGGCCACGCTACTAGGGACTAACAGGTAAACCAAATAAACCAATCAGGGATATACCAATTCATATGTCATATTTACACCGGGAGCATTCGCGCTGTGGCACTGAAGGGCAGTGGCACAGCGCCCAGAGCATCTAACACCAGCAAAACGGAGGAGACAACAGCGAAAAACGGAAGGGAGACCCACGCCAATGGTGCCAGGTCTAACAGTGCCCTTATGCCACTTTCACAAAGTACTTGGGACTCACCTTTTCTGACCATAGTCCCTTATTCTTAGGGCTCCGACTGTTGAAAGATAAGCACCGATTCCGACCTGGCGCCCCAACGGGCAGCACTGGAAGACACATGTTATAGGGAGTGATAACAGACAGCCATAATAGAATATTTTGACAAGAACCAGGGTACGGCGATATCTCCTCTCTTAGAGTGGGGGGCATTCATGGTTTTCATCTGGGGCCACTGTATGAGGCAATCTGTGTGAGTCAGCAAGGAACTGAATGCAGAATTACATACACTGGATGCCACACTTCACATGCTTGATAACACCTTGGGGATAGACCCGGGAAATCACCAGCTCTTACTTGACATCAAGGAGCGCTATCATGCCATTTTAGAAAGACTGCGCTGTCATGACTTTACCACTTATGTTGAAAAAACACAGAATGAGGAGGGAAATCTGGGAGGTTTCTAGCATGGCTGATTCGCCCGGAAATACGGGGTGCACCCAACACACACTTGACATTGGCCACAGGCACACATATCTATTCCCTGCAGGGTATAAACAATGATTTCATACACTTCTAAGAGACCCTGTTTGGCAGCCCAGCAGCCCTTCCCGATACTTACTGGGTGCTTTTCTAGAACGTCTCCCTTTCCCAACACTCACACGTGTGGCACAGGAAAGCATAGTGTTGTATATTTCCTAGGGTGTCCATAAACTGGCTTTCCAGACTCATGTCCTTATATAGGCACAATTCGCCTTGCCCTTATATAGGCATAAAATCCCAGACCTTATTTAGGCATAAACCATGCACTCCAAATACAGGCATGGATTCCGACATCCGTCCACCCTAGCCTCACAACGAGTTCATGAAAAAACAGACCCTTAGGCTGCGGGAGTTTCCCTTGCCCAGGACTATTGATTTCTTCAAGGACTCATATATTATGCATGAACCATTATTCCTTAGGGGTTCATTCATGACGTCTTTCGCTGCCCAACTCACGCCAATGCTAACATTTTCAGGTATAAATATACCTTCCCAAACCCCTGTAAATCAGAGGAGACCTCGACTTCAGAGGAGCCCGATTCCCGGCCGGACGCACTGAGAAGACGCTGTCATTCCTGCACGCAGAGAGTCCAGCTTCCAGTGATCTAACTTCCCTTGCGGGGTGTTGGAGTTCGAGTCTAGGAAAGAGATTCCTACCTCTCTCATTCTTCAGGTATGGAGCAGACTAGAACCTAGAGGGACTCTTGGCATACTAGACTCTTGGCATACTAGGCGTAACATACTCTTAGTATACTCTAGTCAGGACTACATCACCTACTTCTACTTCTCCCTACACCTAGGACAGGTTAGGTACACTGGGGTAGAACTAGGCTAGAAACGCATCGTATGAGTACTCGCATTTTTAGGCTGTGTCACTTTATGTAAATGCATATATGCTGAAAAGATAATGCTAACGCAGTATTATTTATTTCTACTGCTCACTCTGTACATTATTTATCTCGCATACTGTCTTGTGATCGTAACAGCACATTTAACTTACAACAGAAACAAGACTGTTCAATAAACCTTTTTATTGAAAACGCCCGTCTGTTATTTCTGTGTAACTTTGAGAGTAACCAAAACATGCACGACTGAGCTGAGTGAAATAGTTATCTATTGTTTCTACGACTCTGGGACACGTCCTGATTCTGTAAGGGAAACACAGTGGTCATGTTTGGCGGCTGCCAGAAACTACTCCCTTCTTGTCGTCAAGAAGTTTCTAGTGGCCTCTGAGCTAGCTGGCACAAGTAATTAAGTTTAATATACTCGATAGGGACATACCGACCTTAATCCTATGTCAAACCTATAGGATATATTATTCCAATGCGCAGAGCCTATAAGGGAAATAGGAGCTACACTACATGGCGCCCAACGGTTTGGTAAGGCAGTAATTCAACGTTAGATACTGAGTAACTCAGCCGTGCATCTTTTTCTTTTTCTCTCTCAGAGACCCCTACCCATATACTCCAAAAGACGTCTGGAGTGGGCAGGGTTAGTATCCGCCACGGCTACATAGGGCAGTACCCTATATATTAGCTGTTTGGTTTGCTCAACGTTGAAGGATACAGTGTTCCACAATATTGTGCACCTTATCTTTGTTTCCTTGAAACTTGTTCTACATTTTTCAAAAACAAAATGCCTGGCTCCGACACTAACACCGGAAACGGTGGAGCTGCGGCTGATCCAGCCCAGCCAGCACTTTTTAACAACACAGGTTTAAATGAAACCGAGGAGGGTGTCATAAACATCCCTCCAAACTTAAGAAGAGCCATTACTCTAAAACTTATAAAACATGGCCTATCACCGAGAGGAGGTAGAGCAGTTTTCGTGATTGAGGCACATGAATCCTTTCAGACAGAGGTATTCTATTCATGGGTAATGTTTCCTGAATCCAATTCAGTAACACACCTGTTTCAGTTCTACAAAGAAGATGAACCACCAGAGGAATACATTCCTTTCGAGGATATAGAGATTCCATTAACATACCAAGAGCATCAGCTCTGGTTTAAAGGCGCCCTAATACATCACAAAAAAATAGCCAGGCTCTGTCCACTAGGTAGACCAGGAGCAACATGGCCGATTCTAGCCGGCTATACACCTCATCCCGACATCGAAATAATGTCAGATGAGGAACTACTTACTCAACTCACAGAGTTAATAAAAATCTACAGACAATTGGTTCAATATGTCATGCGGACTTTTACAGTCCAACCACCATTAACAATTCCAAATCAAACCCCTCACCAGGGGAATACTCTAAAAATTACACCACAGACTCTATACGCAGTCATGGGTAAAATGCCCACTAAGCGGGAGCAAATTCCATTTTGGATAGCTCAAAAAATTACTCAAATCGAAGCAGTATTTCCAAATACTAGCCCACATGAGAAACACAGAATCCTAACCATTAGTTTACCAATGGGGATCACACCACAACTGGAAGACTGCACCACTTGGGGCTCAGTCTTTGCTGCCATCTACACTAAAACACACGGCATTCCGTCAATTGCGGTAATACCTGATGTCCTAAAACAAATTCAAAACGAATACGGGGCAGAGCCTGCTTTAAATTTAGGTATGAAATTACTGAAAAATTTTGACCAGGTCTCAACAATAATATTATCTAATATTAAAGGAGAGGCAGCAGCAGTGGCGATCCGACAAAAATTAAGGGAATTTGATGTTACAGAACATCAAACAGAGCTACCCAGAATTATAGAACAATCTTATGCAGAATTAGGCAGAGATAGTTTGGGTGGGAGACCAGTTAAACCGAAACTATCTGAAAGTCCTGAGAAGGACTCAATTAAACAAACTCCTACATCCTCTAAAAAGAAGTGGGAGTCTAATAAACAAAATTCAAATGAGAAAGGTTCTCAATCCCGAGGTAGGTCTCCTCAAAAGGAGCCCTCTGAAAGGAGGTATAACCTCAGGAATAGGGATAATTTGAGAAAACCTGATAGGTATCAAGATACTGATACACGTTCCTCTCGTCCCTTTCAGGTCTCATCACAGACTTCGGAAAGAAGAGGACGAACAGAACATAGAGAAGAACGCGTGAAATCGAAAGACGACAAACACGCTCCAAAAACTAAGGCAAAACCTCAATTCTCCAAAAGAAAGTAGCAGGTCTGAAGATCAGACATGCCGAGAATACTGAGAACACAACTCAAGAACGGAGAATGGGCTCAGACAATGCTGGACAGTGCAGCAGAAGTCACAATAGCTCGCCAGAACCTGAAGGAACTTCTGGAGATAGTGGACTTGAATGAGTACATTACAGTAGAGACTGTAGACACCAGGGTTAGTACTCCACAAAAGTTATTTGACATAACACTCCGGATGGAGGGAGACAAACCTAGACAGGTTAAAGCACTCTTTTGGGAAAGACTATCAAAGGGTTATGACATACTTCTAGCAGAAAAGGACTGGCCACCACAATTTGTCAGGGAGTGCCCACATGGCGAGGACATTATTATGCCTGCCTTCTCCAATCACATACCAATTCACCTAAAATATACATATGCCAGAAAATGGGCAGTGGCCCAGGCTCCAGCATTATATAAAAATCATGTAGGATGGGATGAGGACTCACCTCACCATAAAATAAATCTGAAACATGAACCAACTGCACAGAGGCAGTATCCTATTAAGCAAGAAGCTAAAAAACAGGTCAGGGAGATCTTAGATCAACTTGAATATCAAGGGGTGATTGAAACATGCACCTCCTCAATGAACAATCCTTTGTTTCCTGTCTCCAAACCAGACAATACATATCGTCTAGTTTTGGACTACAGACATTTAAACACTTGTTCTAAAACTTTTGCAGTGCAAAATGCACATAGCACAGCATTAATGAATAACATTGTGCGTAAAAAATACAAAACAACATTAGACATCTCAAATGGTTTCTTTTGTCAAAATATAGCACCTGAAAGTAGGTACTTAACGGCATTCTCCATAATGGGGACCCAGCGTCACTTTTGTCGACTCCCACAAGGGTTCAAGAACAGCCCAGGTTTATTCTCAGCGAGAGTAACGGAGTTATTACAAATTTATGACAACGAGGCATTGTCCTATGTCGATGACATCTATCTGACAGACGATGACTTGGAAAAACACTTGAACAGGGTGAGCACCATTATACTGGGATTCGCCTCTGAGGGCTACAAGTTCAACTTTAAAAAGTCCAGAATTGCCCATCTCAATGTCCTATTTTTGGGATATGAGCTTTCAAGTGAAGGCAAGAGCTTGGCAGCTAACTTTCTAGAGAAATGTGCGCTGCTCCAACCTCCAAAGACGCTAAAAAACTTACAATCCATCCTGGGTTTCCTAAATTTTGGAAGAACATACATACTAAACTATGCAGAAAGGGTTAAACCTCTCTACGCATTAATCAAACCTGATTTTTCAATCAAAAACTGGACACAGGAACACACAGAAATTTTGCGTTCACTCCAGGCTAACATGTTAGCAACCAAACACTTACAAACACGCGTAAGTCAAAGAAATTTGGTGATCCGAATAATTTCGGGTCAATGTGGATTCACCTACTTAACCTTCAATGAGGGTGAGAAAGTACCAATTGCGTACAAATCACATTTGTACACACAAGCGGAAATGCGATTCAGTTCTACTGAAAAAATTCTAACAGCAGTTCAAACAGCTGTAGCAAAAGAAAGAGCCTTAGCCCAAGGGAAACGCATAATTGTCGTAACCCCGGTACCAGCTTTAGAAGCGGTCACAAAAGCAAGCATTCCAAATGCTAAAGCACTACATCCGAGATGGATACAATGGGTTAATTCTCTTGCTGCACCTGATGTTGAATACGTTTTTGATCCAGATTTAAAAACACAAGCATTTCTCCAATATGAACAAGAATGTCCTCTGCCCACTGAGATTCTGCCTCTCGATCAGTATGAATTCATAATTTACACTGACGGATCCGCACAGCCCGCAACAGGGAGTAAGCAAGCTTACAGTGCAGCGTGTGCTATCGTTAAAGGTCGCATGCGAAATGGCATCTTCAGACCTATGGTCACAAAAACTCAATCACTAGGTGATTGTACAGCTCAGCGAGCTGAACTACAAGCATTCAAACTGGCACTTGAGAGTACGGATCGAGAATTCCTCACACTAATCGTGTGCGATTCCTTTTACTGTGTTCAGTCGTATAATGACTATTTACGAACCTGGCTTGAAAATGGTTTCAAAGATGCGAAAGGTGGCACAATAAAGCACAAACTGCTTTGGGAACAAGTAGTTCAGTTGAAAAACGAACTACCAAAGGCTCACGTGATTCACACACTGAGTCATCAGCGTGATGGCGTTCACGTTGCAGGGAATTCATTGGCTGACGAAGCCGCAAAGGGGGCTGTTCAGACGGCTTCCGTAGCTGCGATCACTCGTTCAAAAACAAAAATAGACGGTGAGATAATGTTAGCTGTCAATGCTTCAAGCAAAGGCAGCAGTGCAGCGTTACCAAAAAGTTTCCACTCAAGTACTCTTATGTAATTGATGCGAATAACGTTCCTTTTGCTCGAATCCCTGGAGTGGGGGATAGGGTAATTCCAAACATGGAACGAAGAGCAGCTTTGATTTATGAAACTCATTTGGGGGAGGGTCTGTCACATCAAGGGATCTCACACACAATTTTTAAATTAAAAGAGATGTACTGGTGGCCTGGAATGAATACACACATTCAAATATTCATCAACAACTGCTTAGACTGTAAATTACAGCGAGAGAGCCACCAGACACCATGCTGCGAATGCGGCAGCCCAGTACAGACACCACTGTTAGACAGCATTAGGCTATCTACTCGCCGGCGTCCCACTGGACAAAGGCATTCCCGCAAATACTAAATCTAGGTTCCTATGGTTATGGCCTCAGCGCTCGGCTGACGCTCGAACTGTTATAAAAGATTTGCGAGTCTTTATCGGCACATACGCAATAGGCACGCTACATTCTGACCAGGGTCCTGCGTTTAGCTCTAGGGCTTACAAGGAGGCCATGGCCAGTCTGGGCGTTGCATTGCGGTACTCCTCTCCATTCCATCCTGAGGGAAATTCTGTTGTGGAAAGGAAAAACCGGGACATAAAGCAGTCTATAACAGCTAGGGTATTAGGTTCGGGTGATGGGTGGGTCAAACACCTCAATAGCGTACAGCGCGCTCTCAACAATCTGCCAAGAAGTTCTCTAGGGGGGTCACTCCATATGAGGTCCTATTTGGGACAAGAATGTGGGTTCCAGACTTAGAACACGTAGGCACAGTGGTGGAAAATAAACCATTTGATATCAAAGATCGTTTGGCTGTTTTACAGGATCTTAACAAATTAAGAACGAAACAAAGCAACGTATCCCTACAGCCAACCACCACTGGGGAAATATCGGCGGTCCCAGCAAGGCCTGTCTGGATTCCAAAAGTTGGGGATCTAGTCAGAGAAAAAATCGCGGACAAGAAGGAATTTGGACCTTCTTACAGACAACCGGTACCTGTTCTAGCTGTTCAAGGAACAAGGACAGTACTTCTGCCGCCCCTTGCTGGAAGAAAGGAGAAAAGATTTGTGTCCATCGACCTGATCAAACCACAGTATGTGGCCAATACTAAGCAGTAGGCCTCGTGGACTCCGACCTAGTAGCAGACGCACTCCTCTCGCTACTATTCAAGAGGTTCAGACTGAAAGACTGATCACGATCGAGAATTCAGCTGTAACAAATGAAGGACTAAGCAACCAAGCTATGGAACTCATCCCTCTTGACAACCAAATAACAGTTCGTCCAAATACACCTGTCTACACCAACGTGACACGTGATGAACTGTCTCCTGTGATTTCTACAAATCCTGATGCAATTCCAACAATTGACAGAACTGCTTCTGGCTATTTCATTGACTTTGATACGTTCTCAGAAGATCCAAGCGAACCTGAAACGACGCCAGCATCATTCAAACTAAAGCAGCAAGTACAAGACATTATTCACTTTCTGAAAAAGACTTATCTGGTTTCTCCATGGATTCAACTCTGGATTACATCTGGACTTTTTGTTTTCCTGCTCTGGTTAGCTTTGGTAACAACTGTGAGCGTGCTTATAAGTGGCAGATACATCCATGTGAATAGTGAAGGAAAAGGCGTTAACGTACTTTTGAAACCACATAAATCTTCCCATCGTGAAGCAAGAGACTTGTCATCAGTGAACATCACAGCTGTTCCTATACAGGATGGTATAGTGTGGGACAAAACAGATTATGAAATTTTCGGACCAACGGAACAATTGAACATTCCACATTTGTTTAAAATTTCACTAAGTGATTTAATTACGTCCAGTACCTATTCAGATGATTGGGACTTTGAGACTGTGACTGACATAATGTTTGATCTAGAAAAATCTGCTGCATTTTCTAAAAATGAATATTTAGAGGGTTCATCAGACTATGAAGAACTGTATTGTTATAACCACTATGGTCATCATTATTTGCATAAAACTGCATATCCAAGAAATGTGTTTATGTTTAACCAATGGGAACATTGTCCTACACCACCACAAGGTAGTTCAAAAACTTTTGCTAGTAAGTTTCCATATTTTTCAGGTTACAATACATCTGACCCAGAAACGTTTTACTACAGAAATGTAAACAAAACAGGACTGAAAATTATGTTAACAAATACGAAACAGATTTACTCTGCAGCATTTATTGCCCAACTGTCAACACAGGGTTTCGACTTATGGAAAGACACAATAGAGACAAAAACTGTCTGGGGTAGTAAAGATTGGCAAGTACAGGGTATAGAAGCTTTATTTAGAGCCTGTATCATCCCTGAACAAGTACTGTTTTTGAATGAAACCGTCCAACAAACATCTTGTCTTGGATTGGCCAAGATCAAAGAGATGAAATCACCTTCTGTGCCAACACCTGCCAGTGATAATAATACAAAGGCAGTGGTGACAGTTGACAATATACTACAATTCAACAGATCTGATCCAAATTGGAAGAAATGGTTGATCTGGCCCTTAGACACAAACAACTGTCAGGAAAGGTTCTTGAACAAAACTCAGGGCTTTACTATTCATAGGCCAGACCCAAGATATGTCCAAAGACAACATCCGGGGGTAGTAACAACATACAGTGTAGGAAAATTATGCCTCGATTGGCTGCATAGATCTACACTACAGGATGTGAAACAACACTTATCCTTACTTACAGGAGACGCAGATCTTAGGGAATTCTTGCTTGGACCACGAAAACCGCGTCAAAAATGTTTCATATCTGCCGGCATTTATGCTGCTTATAATGAAGCATGGAAAGTGTCACAGATAGAGGCCGCAGAGCGAATACGTGAACTTGATCGTATTAATTTAGAGAAAACACTCTCTGTGGTCGACAATGGGTTAACAACTTTGTCCTCCAGAATATATTCATTGGATGGCATTGTATCATCTGCTATCGACATTCTAGAACAAGATTTGGCTATGTTACAACAAGGTCAATCTCAATTACGTTCTATAGTGTTATTGAGCTGGACGCTGCAATCTTTGCGAGCGGGCTATGTGCCTTGGCGTTTCATCAACACGTCGTCTCTGTTTGCAGAATACAATCTCACTGATAAACAGATCGAATTGGCACAAAGAGGAGCAAGGTATACAGTGCTAAGCATTGAAAAACTGGAGAAGTTACCATTCACAGTGGCAGAAAAACCAGCTACAGAATGGGTTATTCATGGCAAAATAACATTACCTGTGACAACTTTTCAGTTTCAGTATTGCCTCAGACAAATGCAAGCAGGCAAATATGAAAGGTTGGGTAAGGAATACATTAAGACATCTTGGGATTTACAGTATACACATAGATGTTGGAGTGGGGATCGTGAAGTGTTTCTTAGCGGTACCAACTGTAAACATGCACCTACCGGTTCACTTATGTGTCAGGACATTTCTTTACACGGGACTTGTAATGGTTCTGTGGCAAATTTGTCTTGCCATCAGCGGGGTACACCAGCTGCTGTGATTAATCCAACGTTTGGACAACTTTCTAACGGGAGTTACCTCATGTTGAATGATCAGAGTTGCTGTGGAATGTTGCCAGGCATCCCATATCTAGTAATGGTCAACTCCAGGGTCACTTGCTGTATGCAAGTATTGTTTCCCCCAATAGACACAGTCAGGGAGTCGCCGCTATGGCCTTCGCTGAACGTCTCTTTTATAAGATTTGATACTTTGAGCAGAATGAAAGCCATTATTTTACAGCAAACAGTGCCTTTGACCTCGGCCAAAGAAACCTATGATCTACAAGTAGCAAGGACTTCGGCTGAGATACAGACTTTAATACGTACAAACTGCCCTATACATTTCGTAGAACTGGTATCACGTATCTTTAACATGTCAGATACGACCGGAATTGTACATGTATTTAAGAGCATTTGCTCCGGTCTGTTAGCACCTTTCCAGGCTATACTTGGAATCATCCCCAACTTTGCACATTCGGTGTTTGGTGGCATACCATTAATTCTCGCACTTGTTGCCGGAATTTTATTCATCTTTCTGCTATTGCGCTATGGCCAGCCTATTCGCAGACATCACTCCGAGCGAAATGGAGAAAGCTCTCCTTGAAAGAAAGTGCCGTGAGCGAATAGTACAGCTATTGGGCATGACTCGTCTACGGGACCTTAATACAACTTGGTTCCTGTCATTCAGACCAATCTGGCAAGATTGCATCTTACCTGTTCTACGATGCCTGCTATGCGGTGAAGAATGCGTGTTGGACGCTTGTCTAACATATCCATCAGCCACGCCAAAGGACGTCGATACTTTGCTGGTCCCGATAACGGCCCATGCTTTGTGTTGTCCCCAGAGGCTACCAATCCTGATGTCAGCATTCATTGAGATCTCACAGACGCTTCCAGCTGCTGCTGAGGTACGAGAGACAACTCCAGGCACAGAGGTAACAACGGACGCGAACATTGCTGCGGCGACCTATGCTGAGAGCGATGCTTCACATCTTTGTGCGATCAATCTCTTACACGAGGTGTTCCAACTTACACCAACGACTGTGGATGATGTTTTGTCTATTGAAATAGATGATCTCATGTTTACACCAGACCCGTAAACTGACTCTGAATCAGCATACTGTGTTCCAGAGATGCAGTAACAATTTGGCCTTCATTTTTCAAACACTTGGAACTCTACCAAATTTGAACTTTTGTCCCATTTTTTCGAACGAAAATGGCACTTCAATCTGCTTAAAGTAGAACTAGCCTTATAATACGGACTTGGCAGTACTTCCAGGGACACTTACTCATCTTGTGTGTCTAGAACAGTTCATTTAATTTTTATGACAGGAAATAACTTTGATTTTGTACAACTTATCGATCATTTTCGTCATATGTAATTATTGCTTTTATATTTCATTCCGATTGCATTTATTTCGAACTTTATGCTGGAAATGAAAAACATTGCTTAATGATGTACAGAAACCTTAGCATTTTTAATATGTTTTTTAATGCTTTTAGAAAATATTTTTAATATGCAGTACTCCATTTTAATGTTTTAGCATTTTATATGTTTAGCATTTTAGCATTATCGTACACACGAAAGAGGAGTGGGTGTTGTATATTTCCTAGGGTGTCCATAAACGGGCTTTCCAGACTCATGTCCTTATATAGGCACAATTCGCCTTGCCCTTATATAGGCATAAAATCCCAGACCTTATTTAGGCATAAACCATGCACTCCAAATACAGGCATGGATTCCGACATCCGTCCACCCTAGCCTCACAACGAGTTCATGAAAAAACAGACCCTTAGGCTGCGGGAGTTTCCCTTGCCCAGGACTATTGATTTCTTCAAGGACTCATATATTATGCATGAACCATTATTCCTTAGGGGTTCATTCATGACGTCTTTCGCTGCCCAACTCACGTCAATGCTAACATTTTCAGGTATAAATATACCTTCCCAAACCCCTGTAAATCAGAGGAGACCTCGACTTCAGAGGAGCCCGATTCCCGGCCGGACGCACTGAGAAGACGCTGTCATTCCTGCACGCAGAGAGTCCAGCTTCCAGTGATCTAACTTCCCTTGCGGGGTGTTGGAGTTCGAGTCTAGGAAAGAGATTCCTACCTCTCTCATTCTTCAGGTATGGAGCAGACTAGAACCTAGAGGGACTCTTGGCATACTAGACTCTTGGCATACTAGGCGTAACATACTCTTAGTATACTCTAGTCAGGACTACATCACCTACTTCTACCTCCTACACCTAGGACAGGTTAGGTACACTGGGGTAGAACTAGGCTAGAAATGCATCGTATAAGTACTCGCATTTTTAGGCTGTGTCATTTTATGTAAATGCATATATGCTGAAAAGATAATGCTAACGCAGTATTATTTATTTCTACTGCTCACTCTGTACATTATTTATCTCGCATACTGTCTTGTGATCGTAACAGCACATTTAACTTACAACAGAAACAAGACTGTTCAATAAACCTTTTTATTGAAAACGCCCGTCTGTTATTTCTGTGTAACTTTGAGAGTAACCAAAACATGCACGACTGAGCTGAGTGAAATAGTTATCTATTGTTTCTACGACTCTGAGACACGTCCTGATTCTGTAAGGGAAACACAGTGGTCATGTTTTGCGGCTGCCAGAAACTACTCCCTTCTTGTCGTCAAGAAGTTTCTAGTGGCCTCTGAGCTAGCTGGCACAAGTAATTAAGTTTAATATACTCGATAGGGACATACCGACCTTAGTCCTATGTCAAACCTATAGGATATATTATTCCAATGCGCAGAGCCTATAAGGGAAATAGGAGCTACACTACAATAGGAGGCCCAGTGACATCTATGGAGATTAAACAGGCTATTAAAAACATGGCCACTGGCAAGAACCCTGGTCCTGATGGGTTGCCATCAGAATTCTAGTGACCTATGTGGGTCTGTTGGAGGCACTTTATGCTGAATCCCTGAGGGAGTGCTGTCTACCAGATACTACTAATAGCACGACTGTTAAACCCCTTTCCAAAACTCATGACGCACCTGTTACCTCTTTTCTCCCGCTGTCTATGCTTAATTTGGATATTAAAATCTTTAGTAAGACACTAGCTACTTGACTTCTCCCCCATATGCTGAACCTGGTCCATAGAGATCAGAATCATTTCAACCCATTCCGTAGCATGTCCCTAAGCCTTGGGAGGCTCTACCACCTCCTTTACCACCCTGAGGTCCATGCCCTCCCGGAGGCTTTCTTTATGTCAGTAGACCTTGAAAAGGCGTTCGATTTGGTGAGATGGTATTATTTGGAGGAGGTTATGCATAAAATAAATTTGGGTGAGGCTGAGATGAGATGGGTCTCCCTACTGTATACGAGATCAATGGTGCGGGTTAAGACAGGCACTACTATCTCTGCTTCCTATGCTGTCTCCCAGGGTACCAGACAGGGCTCTCCACTGTCACCCCTGCTCTTTGCACTAGCTATCGAACCATTAGCAGAATTCTTTTGGAAAGAGGGGAGGGGCGGTGGTATCTCAGTGGAGGGACAAAATCACGTTATCTCTCTCTCTGCGGACAACCTCCTCCTCTCCCTGTCCTGAGGCTCCACGAGGGCCAGAGAGGCGATCAGCCACCTGGATTACTTCGGGGGGATTTCGGGGCTGAAGGGTAATAGATCAAAAACATGCTTGTTCCCCTGTACTCACAATGCTCCCCCATCAATAGATCTCCGGGCGGGGCTCACTTGGCTCACTTGGTCACCGGTGACCTTTAAATACCTGGGTATCCAGGTGTATCACCAGGTTGATGATAGGAGCGACTGGAATTTGGGAAGAGCAGCACGATCCCTGCTGACCTGTGTCACCTTCTGTAGATCTCTGCGTTTGTCGCTTATGGTCCGAGTGTCCCTCTCAAAGATGGTGATCCTCCCGTGGTTGTTACATTTCTTCGCAAATCTCCCAGTTAAAATACATGGGGCATGGTTATGGCAGCTGGATGTTCTGCTCCAGGAGCTGCTGTGGGGTGGAGGCCGTCATAGGGTGTCCCTTGCTGTGCTGAAGTGCATGCCTGAGCAGGGTGGCCTTGGGGTCCTTGACTTTGAACTGCATTATATAGTGGCACGGTTGCAGTAGGTGACCAGGTGGCTTTGTGACGCCCGCCAGTGCACCTTAGACACTCTGGGACTGGCGCCACATCAGAGGCTCTTACTTCCTAAGTTATTATGCACTGCTGTGCTGATACCTCAACCTAGAGTTTTGTGGCAGGTAGCCCTGCAAAGTTGGCGACATGGCATTGGGAGGACCGGTAGGGCGCCTTTATATGCTTTGGCTATACCGCTGGTGGGGCTGCCCCATGAGAACCCAGTTCAATGCTTTACAGCAGCCCAGCTTCAGGCCTGGACTTCAGCTGGAGTGACAAAGGTGGGGGACTTTTTTGAGCGGGGTGCCCTTATCCCGAAGGAGGAGCTCTCTGACAACTATGACCTATCCAGTGGCTAATTCCTCATTTATGGGGCATTGGTGCGGTCAAATACAAGCTCATGGGGCCTGGGAAGTGAGGAACTGCCATAGCATCTGGTGCTGCAACTGCTGCTCTCCCTTGACTCATTGCGGCATCGGAAAACCTGGTTTTACAAGGGGCTGAATGACATGGGACGGAAACCATGGGCAAGTCTTACGAACGATGGGAGGCATCCTAGGCACTGCCATTTCAGATAGGGAATGGGATAGAATGTTATCTTACCCCAAATGCATTTCTTGCAACAAGAGGTTGAAATACATACAACTCAACCTCTTACACATGACTGATATTACCCTGCACAAGTTGAGGATTATCTATGGAGGAGGTGCCCGGGAGTACCCGAGGTGTCACTCTCCTGATGCAGATTGCTGTCACATGACATGGGGATGCCCCTCCCTTCAGGTTTATTGGAATGCAGTTCTGCTTCACCTCCATGCAACTGTTGGACAAGCATTACCTTGCACAATGGATAGTTGTCTATTGTGAAGTTTGTCTAGACCCAAAGCAACCAGGGTGGGTACCCAATTTTTAGATTTAGCCCTCGCATTAGCCAGCTGCAGAATAGCACTGACATGGAAATTGCAGATGGGACCAGTGGTTGAGGTATGGGCAAAATATGTAACCACTTGGGCTAGAGCTAAGGAAAGCATACTCCACAGAGAGAATGCCCAAGGCCTCAGGAGACGTCCTATGGTGGGACTGTGGGTGGAAATACTAGAGTGCTGGGAACACCCAGACAGAAATTCGGGTTCTGAACACAGTGGTTCAAAGAGTGGAGATGGAGACGACAGGGACATGGAGTTGAGTGGGGCCAGCAACAATGCCCCCCAGATCCAGTCCTGAACACAGTATTAGACGATTACACCCACCCTGCTTATAATATTGTGTACTGTCCATAAGCTTCAGCTGGGATATGGTATGTGACATAGGCCATGCCATCATCCCCTACATAGCTTTGACATATACTTATCGGGGCTGGCCAGATGCATTCTTTTCGGAGCTGGGTGCATTTTGATTCCTTTCCCTATCGGCGTTAAGCGCTGAAGCAGCCTGTAGAGAGCCATCCTGGCTCTCCACTACAGTGTTGCATTTCCACTGTGCATGCACTCCTCGGGGCGGGCTCGACCCGAGGAGATAAATAAACGGCGGAAGACCGCTCGGGGTCTTCCGGCCAGAGTATATCCAAAGAGTGTGAGTGTGCACTTTATTTCAGCGCTGCGTAGGCCCTCAATACCCTGGGCCCCGCCGCGCTACACTGGCGACGAGGCCGGTCGTACCCCCGGTGCATCATCCCTGCCGGGCAAGGAGCATGCGGAGCCCACCCGCAGTGTGTGGAGCGAGGGGGAAGACGTGCTCCCACTGTGGGAAGATGAACCACTTCGCTAGAGTGTGCCGAAGCTTCGACACACTCTAGCGAACTGGGCCTGCAGGCCCCTCAAAGGTCATGAGGCATATCACAACGCCTGCGCCAGGACTCACTCGAAGACCCACAGTCGCGTGAAGACGACCCGCCAAGGGAGCGCTGTCTCGCCCTCGAAGACGATGATGATGAAGTGTTTGTCGTGTCCTTTGTCAGCAGGTCAGATACCCACCGGAGGCAGCCACCGATGTGCTCTGTCCTCGTTGAAGGGTCCGCTGTCCGGGCGCTCATCGACACGGTCGCATCGGTCAATGTTATGGATTCGGAGCAGTATGACCGTCTGTCGCCACGGCCCCCGCTCGCACCCACCAAGGCTCGGATTTACACCTACGGAGGAACAGACCCACTCCCACTTCGAGGAGTCGTCGAAGCCAAGATCGCCAGCGGGAAGCACGTCACAGTGGCTCGGTTCCACGTCACGGAAGGAAAAAACGGCACGCTACTCAGCTGCCACACGGCGGAGGATCTAGGCCTGGTCTTCTTTGTGAACCAGATCCACGAATCCCACGCCGAAACCATCCTGAGGGAGTTCCCGGCGCTATTCACTGGGCTCGGCAAGCGAAAAGGGAAACGGTTCAAGCTCCACATAGACACCACGGTAAGGCCTACCGCCCTGAGGCACAGGAGAGTGCCGTTCAATCTCCGCCCGCAAGTGGAAGAACAGTTGAAGAAGCTGGAAGACCTCGATGTCATCGAGAAGGTGTCTTGCCCAACCCCATGGGTGTCCCCTGGTCGTGACTTTCAAGCCAAAGCAGCCCGGAGCCATCCGGCTCTGCGTGGACATGAGACTCCCGAACCTGGCGGTCAAGAGGGAACGCCACCTTACGCCCACCATGGATGATATCGTGGCGGATCTGAACGGAGCCAAATGGTTTTCAAAGCTGGACCTCAACGCAGGATACCACCAGTTGGAGCTCGAACCCGAGAGCAGGTATATCACCACGTTCTCAACTCACGTCGGCCTCAGGAGGTACAAGAGACTGAGTTTTGGGGTTTCGTCGGCAGCCAAAGTCTTCCAGAATGCCATCAGGGAAGCACTGTCGGGCTTGCAGGGTGTCATCAACCTGA
This sequence comes from Calotriton arnoldi, assembly GCA_963921515.1. Classification (NCBI taxonomy): domain Eukaryota; kingdom Metazoa; phylum Chordata; class Amphibia; order Caudata; family Salamandridae; genus Calotriton; species Calotriton arnoldi. The sequence continues at coordinate 1,337,319 of CAWUFW010001224.1, forward strand.
GCGACGACATCCTGGTGTTCTCGAACACCTTGGAAGAACACCACACTCACCTCTGGGCCACCCTCCAGCAACTCGAAGACTGCGACTGACCCTTCACAAAGCAAGTGTTCATTCGACCAGGAGTCGGTCGACTTCTTCGGGTATGTCTTCACCAGGGAAGGACTGCAAGTGGACCCCAAGAAGGCCGTGGCCATACGAGCAGCCAGCACTCCAAAGACCCTCACGGAGGTTCGCAGTTTCCTCGGCATGGCCACATACTGTGGCAGATTCATTCCGAATCTGGCCTCCCTGTCAGAACACCCTCATCCGCAGTGATCACAAGTGGGAATGGACCGTGGCTGCTAACACTGCATTCAACAACATCAAGGCCGCGCTCATGGATAAAATGGTGATGGCCTACTTCCACCCGGGGCGGCGCACAGAGCTGGTCATCGATACTAGCCCAGTAGGCCTTGGAGCAGTCCTCCTTCAGGAGCATAATCAAGAGACCTGGAGGCCAGTGGCGTACGCCAGCAGGGCAGTATCGGACACTGAGACAAGGTACGCCCAAATCGAAAGGGAGGCGCTGGCAATAAAATGGGCATGCCAGCATTTTCACCTGTACCTGTACGGACAAGAGTTTCTAGTGATAACCGACCACAAGCCACTGCTCCCGCTATTTGCAGGGTAATCTAGACTGGCTCCTCCAAGAATAGAGAGATGGGCTGTACAGCTACAGGCATACAATTTCAAAGTTGTCTTACGTCCCGGTCCACACAATCCGGCGGACTACCTCTCGAGACACCCTGATGGATGTAGCATACTCCGAAGCATTTGTGAAAATGATCTCGCAGGAGGCATGCCCCACCGCCATGACGCTAGAGGAGATCGGCCAAGCGACGGAGGAAGACGAAACACTGACCAGAGTAAAATCCACCCTGCTGAGCAACGGATGGGCACACTTCCTGGACGGGGCTCAGGCTCTCCGAGCCGAAGATAGCCACACCCAGGTTCTGGTGTCAAGAACATCAAACCTGGGCTTCTATTGGAATTCTATAGGGCATATTATCAAGCCCCTTATCGCCGCTTTAGCAGCAGTTTCCTGCCGCTAAAGCTGCGATAATGTTATCGCCCGTTCTTGATAATATGGCCCACGGTAATGTCTAATGTAATTTAAAAGGAATCCAACTTACTTATAACCGGAAACATGGAGGAAGCATACCCCCCTGCCCAAGTGTTGAATTTACTATTAGGCAATTAAATAATATCTGTTTCATATTAATTAGTTAATTGTGGAGCGAAACTTAATCAGCAAGTTGAAAGCAAGTAAACAACAAATCACAAACGTACATTTATAATGTCAGGTTTTAGAGAAGATGAAGTTGTTTATATTTTTACGAAGACTACTGCAAGTTGAAATCAGCAACACTAATGAAAAACAGGTGATGCCCACTTTGTTACTGGTTTCAATATTTTCAGAGGAATGTGACACAGGGATACAAGTGACCTCTCGAAATAGCGCACGTGGATACTCTTGTGCACTGATATCAAATCCCCAACTTCACGATACTCCTTGACATTGGGGTAAGGCTTTGATGCTCCATGTGGAAGTAACTATTATGGTTCAGTGATAATAAGATATCAATTTTGTATCAAGAATTTAAAGGAGTTCACATTGCAATTGGGCTATTCTCATTCTTTTAGGGACCGTGCATATCAGAAAAGCAGTGATACTGATAGCATAATAGCCTACAGGTTGGAATCATCGCTGTGATCAAAGTAGGCATACCACTACTACGTGTGCATGCAGGCTCCATCTTGTGTGCATTTTGAAAATGATTGCAGGGAAGACTGTTTTGAGATGAATACGTCTGACAGTAGACCTTTCTCCTCAGGTACGTCATATTAATTTATGCGGTACCTGTTAGAAATGGGATTTCGGGTTGGCTAGGGCTTGCGCCTAAGCCAGGCAGAAACCACCACTCTAGTCAGGGCAAGGGAGTTACACACTGAAGATAACCCCTGCTCACCCCCTTGGTAGCTTGGCACGAGCAGTCAGGCTTATCCCAGAGGCAATGTGTAAAGCGTTTGCGCAACACACACATACAGCAGCAACACACTAGGCACACCACAAAAGAAACTCCACACAAGGTTATATAAAAATAGAATTTGTATTATCCAAAACACATTAGAATCATAATCACACATATACACTGTGCCAACTGGCACTAGGCAATATTCACAGGGGATTATATACATGACAGGGCCAATCGGGCCACTGTCAGAACCATCACAAAGCACAAGTAGCAAAGGTAAAACACAACCAGTAATTACTGGTACAATAATGAACTCAGCTTTATCACCTGCAACATAAACACATTATGTCTGCATCATATTAGGCATAAAACATTATGCATAAACCTCATAAGCATAAACACATTTCGCAATAGGCATCACAAGCATAAACCCATTATGCATAAATCACAATCAGGAGGGCACCTTGGTGACACTCCCTAGGTGCATACATCACCTTCCTTTAGGGCCCTGCGCCCTCCTGGTACACACTACCCCCTACCTGACCCCAGGCCAACTGGCCTTCCACTGGGCTCAAATGCCCTCTGTCCAAAATGTCAGGGCTCTCACAGGACCTTCCACTGGCCCATTTGGCTGCCTTGACAGCGAAACCACGGTGCGCAATGCGCTGGGGCGGAGGAGTGTATCTCACTCCTTTATTCTCCAGAAAAGAAAAATGCCCCCATCGTTGCAGCTGCCCGCAACTGCGGTGCAGCTGAGGAAATTGGCTTTGGCACCACTGTTCCTGGGGAGCCCCACTCTGGGACTCTAACAACAATATCGCCCCACGTTGCAGCTGCCCGCGCTCTCGTGGTGCAGCTGGGGAATTTGGCCTTGGCACCATCGTGCCGTTCCAGCCCCACTCTGGGACTTAAAAACAAAAAAATGCCCACTCGGTGCTCTCGCGGTGCAGCTGGGAAGGAATCCGATCATCACTGGCACCACTGTGCCTTTGAAGCCCCCTTTCGGGACTTCCATACACTGTGCCCCATGAGCCCCCTCCTTTGGGACTGTTCCGGTGCCTCTTCTTGGCCCCACCATAGGCGAGGACGGCCCTACTCACCGGGGCTCTCCTTGTGTGCAGCCTCGCCGGTCTGGCACCCGAAATGCCCGTCACAGGCCCCACTCACAGGGGTCTTCTTCACCAGGCTCCGTCTCCCTGCAGACCATGGGACAGCTCTGGTCACGTCTCACCAGCCGACAAAGTGACGTCTCTCTTCTCCGCAGTGCCGGCAGGGCTCCTCCCACCTTTTTGCTAACTCGGCCAAGACGTTCGGCCGGCAGCTAGGTCCCGCCCCCAACCAGGCAGCCTGCCTGGCTTCCGGGTCGCCACTCGTGGTGCTGCGGCCCTCCTCAGAGATGCGAGACGCGGGGTAGGCTCCCGCCTTCAAAATACACACCAATGTGGGGTGGGCTCCCGCTCCCCTAAGCAGCGGCAGTGCGGGGTGGGCTCCCACTCTGTTGCCAAAGTATCCACAATGCGGGGTAGGCTCCCGCTTTGCTCTGGAAGTACGGGGGAATCCCCATGCCGGGATTCCCTCCAGTCACATTGAAGCCTCGCGCTGCAGGGCCACAAGCACTCCTCCGGTCCTGGAGCCAACAAAAATAAAGCTGCAGCACTCACGAGGCGCTGTGCCCCCAACAGTTCCAGGGCAAAGGCTGGGCCCAGGCAGGCCAGCACACAGGGCCCTCCAGCAGGGAGGCAGTCCCTCGTGGCGGTTCCTCCTGGGGCCCAGCAGCAGCAAGTCCCCCCCAAGTCACAAGGAAGCACACCACTACCTGGGGTCACAGCCCCAATATTTATACAACCTTTTCCTTTGTCTGCCCTTGGCATAGGGCTTGGGGGAACCAGTCTGAACTTGTTCTGGGGGGTTTTGGAGCACTCTGTTTACAGGGCTCCTCTTCCCCTTTGTCGGGTGGGGGCTCGGTCATCAGACACACCACAGGGGGGCGGCACCAGTATTCACCTAGGCAGGCACAGACCTATTCAGGGTCAGGGGACTACTCCTCCCACTACTCCAAATGCAGATCTCCCATTCAGCCTAGCGCTGACTCACCCTGCCCTCCCTGGAGCCACACACACCTCACCAGCCCCTGTCACTCCAAAGCCAGACATGCAATCCACATCAGGCAGGCAGACACATAGCACACAGAAATACCAACTTCTAAAAGTGGCACTTCTAAAAAAGTGATAATAAATCTGCGCACACCATTGCGTAGCATTTATTATCACTATTCCAAACATACCAAACTTGACTACGCTGCTCCTCTCATATCAGGAATTACCACTGAAACACTTATCAGGGAATCCCCAATGCATTCCTATGAGAGGGCAGCCTCACAGCAGTGAGAAACCAAAATGGTGGTTTGTCACTACCAGGACATGTCACACACTTAAGGTACATGTCCTACCTTCTACCTACAATGCACCCTGCCCATAGGGCTAGCTAAGGCCTACCTTAGGGGTGACTGACATGCAGTAAAAGGGGGGTCACCGACATGGCACACACTTTATGTGCCACGTCACAGCGGCAGTAACACTGCGCGCACAGGCCCTGCAATGGCAGAGGCCTGAGACAGGTTTGAAAGGCTACTTTGGTGGGTGGCACAATCAGCGCTGTAAGCCCACCAGTAGCATTTAATTTACCGGCCCTGGGTATCTGAGATACCACTTTACAAGGGACTGACAGGTAAATTAAATATGCCAAACAGGTGTAGACCAGTCTTACCATGTTTACCACAGAGAGCACACGCTCTTTACACTGGACAGCAGTGGTAAAGTGCCCAGAGTCCTAAAACCACCAACACCATGTCAGAAAAAAGGCTAGGAGGAAGGCAAAAAGTTCAGGGATGACCCTGCAAAAAGGGCCAAGTCCAACACAACCCCCTTACAGCCAAAACGCAGGGTAGACCAATCACCACCTTGATGGGCTTCCCTGCTTTGGGCGATAGAACACGGACGCGGGCCCACAACTGCAGGGGCAGACTCCAGTTCTACAATATTCTGAACCCATGTGGTTCCCTCTGTCAAAGCTCCCAGGACCAACTAGACTACCCCACTGGTACTCCCTAGCTGTCCACGGCCAGGACTAGGCCCTAGGCCATCCAGATGTCTTTGGTCCTTGCCATTCCACAGAGTGGGGGGCAGTAACCCCTGGCACATAGTAACCATTCTCCACTCTTCCTCTCATCAGTGCAGTTCTAACCTGCCACTGATCCTCCAACCTAGGGTCCGCACCCTCAGGCTGACCAGAGGTCACGGGCGAGGTTTTCCTCCCCCTACCTCTCCTTCTGGGGTTCCGTACTCTCCTAAGAGAAGCACCCCCAGAACCAAAAACTGTCAGGACGCTGGAACCAGACCTCCTACACAATTCTTCCACCAGTTCAGGGCCTTGACCCAGCAACTGATCTACCAACCTGGGATCTAAACCCTCAGGTTGCACCGGGGTCAGAGGTGAGGACTCCCTCCCTCTGCACCCCCTTCCAGAGTTCTGTACCCTCCCACCTGCAGTGGTACCCCTAGAAGCTAAATCGGTCAGGACACTGCTTACAGATGTCCTTCCCTCCAGGTCAGGCATAACCTGAACCTGGCCTCCCAACCCAGGGACTAACCCCTGCGGCTGAGCACCTGCCCGCCGCACCAGCACTTCCTGGGGAGCACACATGCCCCCCCGAGGGTAACACATAACTCATGTGTCGTGTGACAGTCTGCCTGGCGAAGATCTCCCAACCCCTGTCCATCTGACAGTGCGTGAAGATCCCCCCGGATAGAAGTGGTGTCACCATGGTCACTCCTAGGAGACTCGGCCCTTCTGGCTGGCCCCTGACCCACTGGTTCTTTCACTGGGGACTCTCTCCCCATCTCACCCCTCAATCTGAACTTCTGCACCCTACACTTAGGAGTGGCACTGCCAGACACCAGAACTGATGGAGGCCTGCTTACAGACACTCCACGTTCTCCTGACACTAGGAGATCCCCCTCAAATGGACTACTAGTACAGCTTAGGCTCCCTACCTGGTGGTCGCTTAAGGAACCATCCAGGCCCTGAGACTGAGGTTGGCCACTATTGGGACACATCCCAGTCTCACTCCTTCTCCTAGGAGACAGGACGTGAGGCCCTACAACCTTCCCACTACAACGGGACCTAGCTGGGCTACTCTGAACCTCTCCCACCACTCTGGGCTGGAAGATACCTGAGCCACTCCTCTTAGGGTCACTCCCCAATGCCTCTTCAGACCCTCTGGCAACCACCCAGAGGTCTGCCTCCCGTGCAAGCTCCCTGGGATCAGAGAACTCACACTCCAACAGGTGTTGGCACAACCCCGGAAAACAATTACTGAACATGTGCTCTCTGACAACCAGATTGAACAGCCCTTCAAAATCATTTGCCGTGCTACCCATCACCCAATCCTCCAGTGCATCACAACATATATCCACAAACTCCCCCCAAGACTGGTGAGACAGTTTCTTACTGCCCCTGAACCTCAACCTGTATGCCTCTTCCTGGGAACCAGGAACCATACACTGGGATCTGGGAGTGGGACTTCCTGCACTGGACTCCATATTGCTGCCACCACTGGACCCCACCCTCACTGGTGAATCCAGACAACTAAAACTACTCTCAGGGGACAATCTTTCCTCCAGAGCTAGTTTCTCCCTGGCGAAGGCTCTCTCTGCCTCCGCCATCCTCTCCTGCGCTAAGACCCTCTCAGTCTCTAGCTTTTTCTCTTCAAGGCTCATCGCACTGAGACTCAAATCCTGAGCCAATAATGCCTTTTTCTCCTCTAAGGCTAACTTCCTATTCTCCAACTCCAATTTCTGAGCCTCTATGTTATCATGGCTCTCCTTCTGGAGCTTCTCTAAAGCCAGCTGATGCTCCCTTTCTTCCCTCCTATCCACCCACTCCTCTGGGGACAGGGAAAGGGATGGGGCGCTGCCCCTGGCACTGGACCCAGCAAGGGACTCTCTATCTATGGGGTCCTCAGTCTCTACTGGCGTCCCTGCCCTGTCATTTTCTCCCTCCTGCTCAAGCTCTCCAGGATGCTCTCTGGCCTTCCTAGATTCCAACCAGGCCCTCAGCGCCTTTTGGTATTCCTCCTTTGGGGCAGACCTTCTCACTTGACACCCAAGACCCTGTCAGAACCTCTTTAGGACCTTCACAGTATACCTTTGCAACGCCCTTACACTAACTGCACTTTCTGTCACAACAACTGCTGGATCATTGGGGTGAGACATGACTGACACTTTAGGGGTGTCACCAAAATTTAGCAGAGCAGGAAAACACAATTCAAAAATGACACTTTTAACCCCTTCGCTGCTAGGCCTTTTCCCCTCCTGTGCTAAGCCTTTTTTTGGCTATTTGGGGTAGTGCGCGCTTAGGCCCCTGTAACTTTTTGACCACATAAGGTATCCATGCCAAATTTGCGTCCTTTTTTTCTAACATCATGGGGATTGTAAAGGTACCCAGGGTTTGTGGGTTCCCCTGGAGGGGACCCAGAAATTAGTCAAAATACAGCTAAATTTTGTTTTTTTTTTGGAAAAAGGCAAAAAAAGGGCTACAGATGAAAGCGTCTTGATTTTTCCCTGCAAATGGCATCAAAAAAGGGGTTGTGGGGATGAAATCACCATCTTCCCAGCTTTCAGGGACAAGCAGACTTTTGTCAGAAAACCAACTTTTTTACACAGTTTTGGCATTTTTCTGGGACATAGCCTATTTTTGCTATTTTTTGTGCTTTCAACCTCCTTCCAGTTAATGGTAGAAATGGGTATGAAACCAATAATGGATCCTGGAAAGCCATACATTTATGAAAAGTAGACAAAATTCTGAATTCAGCAAGGGGTCATTTGTGTAGATCCTTAAAGTTTTCCTTATAGAAACTAACAGTTAAATAAAGGAAAAATTAAAAATTAGTTGAAAAAAACAGCCATTTGTGTCAACGTTTTCACCTGTAACTTCTTCTAATTATGACAGCTATTTGAAGGCAATATACCGTTATATCCGCTGGACCTTTCTGGTTGTGGGGATATATAGGACTTGTAGGTTCACCAAGAACCCGACGAACCCAGAGCCAATAATTGAGCAACATCTTGCAATGATTTTTTTTTAAGTACCGGGTATATAGCAATTATTTTGGGAAAATGTATACATGGAAAAATTGTTATGAAAGACACCTATGTATTTCTGAAATGGGAACAAAATGTAGATTTTAGAAACAGTAGATATTTGCACATTTCCGAAATTGGGAGTACCCATACTAGCATGAGAATTATAGGTCATTTTTCAAAATGACTTATTTTTTACACATTGTCTTTCATTTGGAAGGCAGAAATGCATCGAAAGTCAATAGGTAATAACAGTTGCTCTACAATTCTGTGTTACCCTAAGTCTCCCGATAAAAATGGTACCTCACTTGTGTGGGTAGCCCTTGTGCCCACAACAGGAAATGGCTCAAAATGCAACGTGGACGTACCACATTTTCACAATGAAAAATTACCCTTTTTTTGCAAAGTGCCTAGGTGTAGTTTTTGAACCCTAGCTCTGCCGGCACCTAGGGAAACCTAGCAAACCTATACATTTTTGAAAACTAGACACCCAGGGGAATCCAGGATGGGGTGACTTGACTGCCTCCCACCAGGTTCTGTTACCCAGAATCCCTTGCAAACATAAAAAATTGTCAAAAAAATCACATTTTCCCCACATTTCTGTGGTGGAAAGTTCTGGAATCTGCGTGGATCCACAAATTTCCACCCACCCCGCGTTCCCCAAAGTCTAACGAGAAAAATGGTACCTCACTTGTGTGGGTCGGCCTAGTGCCTGCGACAGGAAACGGCGCAAAACGCAACGTGGTCACACCTCAATTTCGCAGTGAAAAATGACCCTTTTTTGGCAAAGTGCCTAGCTGTAGTTTTTGAACCCTAGCTCTGCCGGCACCTAGGGAAACCTAGCAAACCTATACATTTTTGAAAACTAGACACCCAGGGGAATCCAGGATGGGGTGACTTGACTGCCTCCCACCAAGTTCTGTTACCCAGAATCCCTTGCAAACAGAAAAAATTGTCAAAAAAACCACATTTTCCCCACATTTCTGTGGTGGAAAGTTCTGGAATCTGCGTGGATCCACAAATTTCTACCCACCCCGCGTTCCCCAAAGTCTTACGAGAAAAATGGTACCTCACTTGTGTGGGTCGGCCTAGTGCCTGCGACAGGAAACGGCGCAAAACGCAACGTGGTCACACCTCAATTTCGCAGTGAAAAATGAACCTTTTTTGGCAAAGTGCCTAGCTGTAGTTTTTGAACCCTAGCTCTGCCGGCACCTAGGGAAACCTAGCAAACCTATACATTTTTGAAAACTAGACACCCAGGGGAATCCAGGATGGGGTGACTTGACTGCCTCCCACCAGGTTCTGTTACCCAGAATCCCTTGCAAACATAAAAAATTGTCAAAAAAACACATTTTCCCCACATTTCTGTGGTGGAATGTTCTGGAATCTGCGTGGATCCACAAATTTCCACCCACCCCGCGTTCCCCAAAGTCTTACGAGAAAAATGGTTCCTCACTTGTGTGGGTCGGCTAGTGCCTGCGACAGGAAACGGCGCAAAACGCAACGCGGTCGCACCTCAATTTCGCAGTGAAAAATGACCCTTTTTTGACAAAGTGCCTAGCTGTAGTTTTTGAACCCTACCTCTGCCGGCACCTAGGGAAACCTAGCAAACCTATACATTTTTGAAAACTAGACACCCAGGGGAATCCAGGATGGGGTGACTTGACTGCCTCCCACCAGGTTCTGTTACCCAGAATCCCTTGCAAACATAAAAAATTGTCAAAAAAACACATTTTCCCCACATTTCTGTGGTGGAAAGTTCTGGAATCTGCGTGGATCCACAAATTTCCACCCACCCCGCGTTCCACAAAGTCTTACGAGAAAAATGGTACCTCACTTGTGTGGGTCGGCCTAGTGCCTGCGACAGGAATCGGCGCAAAACGCAACGCGGTCCCACCTCAATTTCGCAGTGAAAAATGACCCTTTTTGGCAAAGTGCCTAGCTGTAGTTTTTTAACCCTACCTCTGCCGGCACCTAGGGAAACCTAGCAAACCTATACATTTTTGAAAACTAGACACCCAGGGGAATCCAGGATGGGGTGACTTGACTGCCTCCCACCAGGTTCTGTTACCCAGAATCCCTTGCAAACATAAAAAATTGTCAAAAAAAACACATTTTCCCCACATTTCTGTGGTGGAAAGTTCTGTAATCTGCGTGGATCCACAAATTTCCACCCACCCCGCGTTCCCCAAAGTCTTACGAGAAAAATGGTACCTCACTTGTGTGGGTCGGCCTAGTGCCTGCGACAGGAAACGGCGCAAAACGCAACGCGGTCGCACCTCAATTTCGCAGTGAAAAATGACCCTTTTTTGGCAAAGTGCCTAGCTGTAGTTTTTGAACCCTACCTCTGCCGGCACCTAGGGAAACCTAGCAAACCTATACATTTTTGAAAACTAGACACCCAGGGGAATCCAGGATGGGGTGACTTGACTGCCTCCCACCAGGTTCTGTTACCCAGAATCCCTTGCAAACATAAAAATTGTCAAGAAAAACACATTTTCCCTACATTTCTGTGGTGGAAAGTTCTGGAATCTGCGTGGATCCACAAATTTCCACCCACCCCGCGTTCCCCAAAGTCTTACGAGAAAAATGGTACCTCACTTGTGTGGGTCGGCCTAGTGCCTGCGACAGGAAACGGCGCAAAACGCAACGCAGTCCCACCTCAATTTCGCAGTGAAAAATGACCCTTTTTTGGCAAAGTGCCTAGCTGTAGTTTTTGAACCCTACCTCAGCCGGCACCTAGGGAAACCTAGCAAGCCTATACATTTTTGAAAACTAGTCACCCAGGGGAATCCAGGATGGGGTGACTTGACTGCCTCCCACCAGGTTCTGTTACCCAGAATCCCTTGCAAACATAAAAAATTGTCAAAAAAATACATTTTCCCCACATTTCTGTGGTGGAAAGTTCTGGAATCTGCGTGGATCCACAAATTTCCACCCACCCGCGTTCCCCAAAGTCTTATGAGAAAAATGGTACCTCACTTGTGTGGGTCGGCCTAGTGCCTGCGTCAGGAAACGGCGCAAAACGCAACGCGGTCCCACCTCAATTTCGCAGTGAAAAATTACCCTTTTTGGCAAAGTGCCTAGCTGTAGTTTTGAACCCTACCTCTGCCGGCACCTAGGGAAACCTAGCAAGCCTATACATTTTTGAAAACTAGACACCCAGGGGAATCCAGGATGGGGTGACTTGACTGCCTCCCACCAGGTTCTGTTACCCAGAATCCCTTGCAAACATAAAAAATTGTCCAAAAAACACATTTCCCCACATTTCTGTGGTGGAAAGTTCTGGAATCTGCGTGGATCCACAAATTTCCACCCACCCCGCGTCCCCCAAAGTCTTACGAGAAAAATGGTACCTCACTTGTGTGGGTCGGCCTAGTGCCTGCGACAGGAAACGGCGCAAAACGCAACGCGGTCACACCTCAATTTCGCAGTGAAAAATGACCCTTTTTGGCAAAGTGCCTAGCTGTAGTTTTTGAACCCTACCTCTGCCGGCACCTAGGGAAACCTAGCAAACCTATACATTTTTGAAAACTAGACACCCAGGGGAATCCAGGATGGGGTGACTTGACTGCCTCCCACCAGGTTCTGTTACCCAGAATCCCTTGCAAACATAAAAAATTGTCAAAAAAACCACATTTTCCCCACATTTCTGTGGTGGAAAGTTCTGGAATCTGCGTGGATCCACAAATTTCCACCCACCCCGCGTTCCCCAAAGTCTTACGAGAAAAATGGTACCTCACTTGTGTGGGTCGGCCTAGTGCCTGCGACAGGAAACGGCGCAAAACACAACGCGGTCACACCTCAATTTTGCAGTGAAAAATGACCTTTTTTTTGCAAAGTGCCTAGCTGTAGTTTTTGAACCCTACCTCTGCCGGCACCTAGGGAAACCTAGCAAACCTATACATTTTTGAAAACTAGACACCAAGGGGAATCCAGGATGGGGAGACTTGACTGCCTCCCACCAGGTTCTGTTACCCAGAATCCCTTGCAAACATAAAAAATTGTCAAAAAAAACACATTTTCCCCACATTTCTGTGGTGGAAAGTTCTGGAATCTGCGTGGATCCACAAATTTCCACCCACCCCGCGTCCCCCAAAGTCTTACGAGAAAAATGGTACCTCACTTGTGTGGGTCGGCCTAGTGCCTGCGACAGGAAACGGCGCAAAACGCAACGTGGTCACACCTCAATTTCGCAGTGAAAAATGACCCTTTTTGGCAAAGTGCCTAGCTGTAGTTTTTGAACCCTACCTCTGCCGGCACCTAGGGAAACCTAGCAAACCTATACATTTTTGAAAACTAGACACCCAGGGGAATCCAGGATGGGGTGACTTGACTGCCTCCCACCAGGTTCTGTTACCCAGAATCCCTTGCAAACATAAAAAATTGTCAAAAAAAACACATTTTCCCCACATTTCTGTGGTGGAAAGTTCTGGAATCTGCGTGGATCCACAAATTTCCACCCACCCCGCGTTCCCCAAAGTCTAACGAGAAAAATGGTACCTCACTTGTGTGGGTCGGCCTAGTGCCTGCGACAGGAAACGGCGCAAAACGCAACGTGGTCACACCTCAATTTCGCAGTGAAAAATGACCCTTTTTTGGCAAAATGCCTAGCTGTAGTTTGTGAACCCTAGCTCTGCCGGCACCTAGGGAAACCTACCAAACACACACATTTCTGAAAAGTAGACACCCGGGGGCTACCAGGGAGGTATGGCTTGCGTGGATCCCCCAACGTTTCCTTACCCAGAATCCCTTGCAAACCTCAATTTTAGTTGAAAAAATCACTTTTTTCACACATTTGTGTGTGGGAAAGTGTGGCATCACTGGCCTCACACAAATTTCCTACCACCCAGCGTTCCCCCAGGTCTCCCGATAAAAATGGTGCCTCACTTGTGTGGGAGGCCCAAGTACCCGCGACAGGTAAGGGCCCACAACGTAGTGAGGCGACCTCAAAATTGCCTATCTCAAAACCACCTGGTTTTGCAAGGGGGTCACCTGGGTTTTTGGCCCCGTGCTCGGCGGCCATCTAGGGAAACCTACCAAACCCACACATTTCTGAAAAGTAGACACCCGGGGCTTCCAGGGAGGTATGGCTTGCGTGGATCCGCCAACGTTTCCTTACCCAGAATCCCTTGCAAACCTCAATTTTAGCTGAAAAAATCACTTTTTTCACACATTTGTGTGTGGGAAAGTGTGGCATCACTGGCCTCACACAAATTTCCTACCACCCAGCGTTCCCCCAGGTCTCCCGATAAAAATGGTGCCTCACTTGTGTGGGAGGCCCAAGTACTCGCGACAGGCAAGGGCCCACAACGTAGTGAGGCGACCTCAAAATTGCCTATCTCAAAACCACCTGGTTTTGCAAGGGGGTCACCTGGGTTTTTGGCCCCGTGCTCGGCGGCCATCTAGGGAAACCTACCAAACCCACACATTTCTGAAAAGTAGACACCCGGGGGCTTCCAGGGAGGTATGGCTTGCGTGGATCCCCCAACGTTTCCTTACCCAGAATCCCTTGCAAACCTCAATTTTAGCTGAAAAAATCACTTTTTTCACACATTTGTGTGTGGGAAAGTGTGGCATCACTGGCCTCACACAAATTTCCTACCACCCAGCGTTCCCCCAGGTCTCCCGATAAAAATGGTGCCTCACTTGTGTGGGAGGCCCAAGTACTCGCGACAGGCAAGGGCCCACAACGTAGTGAGGCGACCTCAAAATTGCCTATCTCAAAACCACCTGGTTTTGCAAGGGGGTCACCTGGGTTTTGGCCCCGTGCTCGGCGGCCATCTAGGGAAACCTACCAAACCCACACATTTCTGAAAAGTAGACACCCGGGGGCTTCCAGGGAGGTATGGCTTGCGTGGATCCCCCAACGTTTCCTTACCCAGAATCCCTTGCAAACCTCAATTTTAGCTGAAAAAATCACTTTTGTCACACATTTGTGTGTGGGAAAGTGTGGCATCACTGGCCTCACACAAATTTCCTACCACCCAGCGTTCCCCCAGGTCTCCCGATAAAAATGGTGCCTCACTTGTGTGGGAGGCCCAAGTACTCGCGACAGGCAAGGGCCCACAACGTAGTGAGGCGACCTCAAAATTGCCTATCTCAAAACCACCTGGTTTTGCAAGGGAGTCACCTGGGTTTTTGGCCCCGTGCTCGTCGGCCATCTAGGGAAACCTACCAAACCCACACATTTCTGAAAAGTAGACACCCGGGGGCTTCCAGGGAGGTATGGCTTGCGTGGATCCCCCAACGTTTCCTTACCCAGAATCCCTTGCAAACCTCAATTTTAGCTGAAAAAATCACTTTTTTCACACATTTGTGTGTGGGAAAGTGTGGCTTCACTGGCCTCACACAAATTTCCTACCACCCAGCGTTCCCCCAGGTCTCCCGATAAAAATGGTGCCTCACTTGTGTGGGAGGCCCAAGTACTCGCGACAGGCAAGGGCCCACAACGTAGTGAGGCGACCTCAAAATTGCCTATCTCAAAACCACCTGGTTTTGCAAGGGGGTCACCTGGGTTTTGGCCCCGTGCTCGGCGGCCATCTAGGGAAACCTACCAAACCCACACATTTCTGAAAAGTAGACACCCGTGGGCTTCCAGGGATGTATGGCTTGCGTGGATCCCCCAACGTTTCCTTACCCAGAATCCCTTGCAAACCTCAATTTTAGCTGAAAAAATCACTTTTTTCACACATTTGTGTGTGGGAAAGTGTGGCATCACTGGCCTCACACAAATTTCCTACCACCCAGCGTTCCCCCAGGTCTCCCAATAAAAATGGTGCCTCACTTGTGTGGGAGGCCCAAGTACTCGCGACAGGCAAGGGCCCACAACGTAGTGAGGTGACCTCAAAATTGCCTATCTCAAAACCACCTGGTTTTGCAAGGGGGGTCACCTGGGTTTTGGCCCCGTGCTCGGCGGCCATCTAGGGAAACCTACCAAACCCACACATTTCTGAAAAGTAGACACCCGGGGGCTTCCAGGGAGGTATGGCTTGCGTGGATCCCCCAACGTTTCCTTACCCAGAATCCCTTGCAAACCTCAATTTTAGCTGAAAAAAATCACTTTTTTCACACATTTGTGTGTGGGAAAGTGTGGCATCACTGGCCTCACACAAATTTCCTACCACCCAGCATTCCCCCAGGTCTCCCGATAAAAATGGTGCCTCACTTGTGTGGGATGCCCAAGTACTCGCGACAGGCAAGGGCCCACAACGTAGTGAGGCGACCTCAAAATTGCCTATCTCAAAACCACCTGGTTTTGCAAGGGGGGTCACCTGGGTTTTTGGCCCCGTGCTCGGCGGCCATCTAGGGAAACCTACCAAACCCACACATTTCTGAAAAGTAGACACCCGGGGGCTTCCAGGGAGGTATGGCTTGCGTGGATCCCCCAACGTTTCCTTACCCAGAATCCCTTGCAAACCTCAATTTTAGCTGAAAAAATCACTTTTTTCACACATTTGTGTGTGGGAAAGTGTGGCATCACTGGCCTCACACAAATTTCCTACCACCCAGCGTTCCCCCAGGTCTCCCGATAAAAATGGTGCCTCACTTGTGTGGGAGGCCCAAGTACCCGCGACAGGCAAGGGCCCAAAACCTTTTTTTGATAGGCAATGTTGATGTTGCCTCAAAACGCCTCGCGCGCTGACGTCATTGATGGGGGGGCGGGGGGGGCGGGGGGGGCGGGGGGAGGCAGGGGAAGTCCTTCCCCTGCCTCCTAAAAAAAACCCCGACGATCGGATTCCCACGGGGGAGCGCCAGCGCTTCCCCGTGGGTGATCTTATGACGAGCTGGACTCGTCATGAGCACACGAGCACTGTGTGCCATGACGAGTCCAGCTCGTCATAAGCATGGAAGGGGTTAAGGAGAAGGAAAACTCAGGAAAAATAATCCCCAAAATTTGATTCTCTAAATGCAGAGTTTGTAGTGCAACCAGTTGTCGCTGTGGTACTGCGCAAACGCAAGTCCTATCCTCACCGCTGACAACCAATGTTAGAAATGGGATTTCTGGTTGGCTAGGGCTTGCGCCTAAGCCAGGCAGAAACCACCACTCTAGTCAGGGCAAGGGAGTTACACACTGAAGATAACCCCTGCTCACCCCCTTGGTAGCTTGGCACGAGCAGTCAGGCTTATCCCAGAGGCAATGTGTAAAGCGTTTGCGCAACACACACACACAGCAGCAACACACTAGGCACACCACAAAAGAAACTCCACACAAGGTTATATAAAAAATAGCCTTTGTATTATCCAAAACACATTAGAATCATAATCACACATATACACTGTGCCAACTGGCACTAAGCAATATTCACAGGGGATTATATACATGACAGGGCCAATCGGACCACTGTCAGAACCATCACAAAGCACAAGTAGCAAAGGTAAAACACAACCAGTAATTACTGGTACAATATTGAACTCAGCATTATCACCTGCAACATAAACACATTATGTCTGCATCACATTAGGCATAAAACATTATGCATAAACCTCATAAGCATAAACACATTACGCAATAGGCATCTCCAAGCATAAACACATTATGCATAAATCACAATCAGGAGGGCACCTTGGTGACACTCCCTAGGTGCATACATCACCTTCCTTTTGGGCCCTGCGCCCTCCTGGTACACACAGGTACCAAACCTGACCCCAGGCCAACTGGCCTTCCACTGGGGCTCAAATGCCCTCTGTCCAAAATGTTAGGGCTCTCACAGGACCTTCCACTGGCCCATTTGGCTGCCTTGGCAGCGAAACCACGGTGCGCAATGCACTGGGGCGGAGGAGTGTATCTCACTCCTTTATTCTCCAGAAAAGAAAAATGACCCCATAGTTGCAGCTGCCCGCAACTGTGGTGCAGCTGAGGAAATTGGCTTTGGCACCACTGTGCCTGGGGAGCCGCACTCTGGGACTCTAACAACAATATCGCCCCACGTTGCAGCTGCCCGCGCTCTCATGGTACAGCTGGGGAATTTGGACTTGGCTCCAGCCCCACTCTGGGACTTAAGAACAAAAAAATGCCCACTTGGTGCAGCTGCCCGCGCTCTCGCGGTGCAGCTGGGAAGGAATCCGATCAGCACTGGCACCACTGTGCCTTTGAAGCCCCCTTTCGGGACTTCCATACACTGTGCCCCGTGAGCCCCCTCCTTTGGGACTGTTCCGGTGCCTGTTCTTGGCCCCACCATGCGCGAGGACGGCCCCACTCACCGGGGCTCTCCTCGTTGTGCAGCCTCGCCAGTCTGGCACCAGAAGCACCCGTCACAGGCCCCACTCACCGGGGTCTTCTTCACCAGGCTCCGTCTCCCTGCAGACCATGGGACAGCTCCGGTCGCGTCTCGCCGGCCGACAAAGCGACGTCTCTCTTCTCCGGGGAGCCGGCAGGGCTCCTCCCACCTTTCGGCTGACTCGGCCAAGACGTCCGGCCGGCAGCTAGGTCCCGCCCACAACCAGGCAGCTTGCCTGACTTCCGGGTCGCCGCTCGTGGTGTGGCGGCCCTCCTCAGAGATGCGAGACGTGGGGTAGGCTCCCGCCTTCAAAATACACACCAATGCGGGGTGGGCTCCTGCTCCCCTAAGCAACGGCAGTGCGAGGTGGGCTCCCGCTCTGTTGCCAAAGTATCCACAATGCGTGGTAGGCTCCCGCTTCGATGGCGTCATTGCGGGGTGGGCTCCCGCTTTGCTCTGGAAGTACTGGGGAATCCCCACACCGGGATTCCCTCCAGTCACGTTGCAGCCTCGCGCTGCGGGGCCACAAGCACTTCTCCGGTCCTGGAGCCAACAAAAATAAAGGTGCAGCGCTCACGAGGCGCTGTGCCCCCAACAGTTCCAGGGCAAAGGCTGGGCCCAGGCAGGCCAGCACTCAGGGCCCTCCAGCAGGGAGGCAGTCTCTCATGGCGGTTCCTCCTGGGGGCCAGCAGCAACAAGTCCCCCCCAAGTCACAAGGAAGCACACCACTACCTGGGGTCACAGCCCCAATATTTATACAACCTTTTCCTTTATCTGCCCTTGGCACAGGGCTTGGGGGAACCAGCCTGAACTGGTTCTCGGGGGGTTTGGAGCACTCTGTTTACAGGGCTCCTCTTCCCCTTTGTCAGGTGGGGGCTCGGTCATCAGACACACCACAGGGGAGCTGAGCCAGCATTCACCTAGGCAGGCCCAGACCTATTCAGGGTCAGGGGACTACTCCTCCCACTACTCCAAATGCAGATCTCCCATTCAGCCTAGCGGTGACTCACCCTGCCCTCCCTGGAGCCACACACACCTCACCAGCCCCTGTCACTCCAAAGCCAGACATGCAATCCACATCAGGCAGGCAGACACATAGCACACAGAAATACCAACTTCTAAAAGTGGCACTTCTAAAAAAGTGATAATAAATCTGCGCACACCATTGCGTAGCAATTATTATCATTATTGCAAACATACCAAATTTGACCACGCTGCTCCTCTCATATCAGGAATTACCACTGAAACACTTATCAGGGAATCCCCAATGCATTCCTATGGGAGGGCAGCCTCACAGCAGTGAGAAACCAAAATGGTGGTTTGTAACTACCAGGACATGTCACACACTTAAGGTACATGTTCTACCTTCTACCTACAATGCACCCTGCCCATAGGGCTAGCTAGGGCCTACCTTAGGGGTGACTGACATGCAGTAAAGTGGGGGTCACCGACATGGTACACACTTAAGGTGCCACGTCACAGCGGCAGTAACACTGCGCGCACAGGCCCTGCAATGGCAGAGGCCTGAGACAGGTTTGAAAGGCTACTTTGGTGGGTGGCGCAATCAGCGCTGCAAGCCCACCAGTAGCATTTAATTTACCGGCCCTGGGTATCTGAGATACCACTTTACAAGGGACAGACAGGTAAATTAAATATGCCAAACCGGTGTAGACCAATCTTAGCATGTTTACCACAGAGAGCACACGCACTTTACACTGGACAGCAGTGCTAAAGTGCCCAGAGTCTTAAAACCACCAACACCATGTCAGAAAAAAGGCTAGGAGGAAGGCAAAAAGTTCAGGGATGATCCTGCAAAAAGGGCCAAGTCCAACAGTACCCTTGAACTTTATAACATATTTCTGATATCTCTTTCTGTAGTGCATGGTAGGCACATATGACCAAAATGTATAGGGCACACCATGTGGTGATACAGGCTGTGTGGCATGAAGTTGTTTTGCAACTTTAAATATGTGACATAAAAGATTGTGATAACACGTGTATGGTGAATCCACTTGTCATATCTAGAGATGTTTTGAGATACATTTGTTAAACACAATTAATGTACTGATAATTATTTTTGCTTATGGGTTTCCACGAATCTGGCACAATGAAACTCTTTTTTTAAATAGTGGTTTAGAAGTTTGCACTAACGTCACAGGGGTGATTTTAGACTTGTTGGGTGTGCAATCGTCTTAAAGTTACTTTTTGTTACGTATGATTTTTTACCCCTGAAGAAGTCGCGGGACTTGATACCTGAATAGCGACGAAACACGTGTTGGCTGAGACTGGTGTATCTGCGTAAGAAGAAAATAAAGAAATTGATACTTTTGTCAACACTGACCTATGATTTACTATGTGAAAGGCATGAAGCGTGTGCTGGGGAAGTGGATTTCTTAACAGGGTGGTGTAGGCCACATTACAGGGAGAGGGGTGGTTCTCCCTACCTTAAGAGCACCGCGCCATAGATACTGAGTATTAGGATGAGGTGTACTTTCCCTCAGAATTTCGGTTAGAGGCTCCATGAACAAGTTAAAGAGAGTGGGTGCGAGGGAGGAACCCTGTGGGACCCCTAGTGTGACTGGAGTGGTCTTAGATAGGAAATGATTAACTTTGAATCTTTGAGTTCTGGTTTGGAGAAAATAGGAGAACCAGGTTAGGACTGACTCTGATAAGCCCATTCTATGTTCTTGTAAGTCTACTAAGTTGTAGTGCTTAACCGTATTGAATGAGAAAGATAGGTCAAGGAGGATTAAGAGGCAAGATTTGTTTTGAACCAACATTTTTAGTGCATCGTCCACTGTGCGTGTAAGAACTGTTTTGGTGCTGTGCCCCAGGCGGAAGCCATATTGGAACTGGTCCAGAAGGCAGAATTGTTCAATGTGGTTACAGAGTTTCGATGTGTACACATTTTTTAAGGGGCTTCGCCAGAGTTGGAATGTTGGAGATCGGGCGAAAGTTGTTTAGATCAGTGTTGTCTGCCATTGTTTTTTTATGATGGAAACACCTGCCTAGACTTAAGTCAGTCAGGGATAGTTCCTTGAAGTAGAGAGCGATACCAAAGGGGATGATGGACGGAGCGCTAGAGCAAATCAAACACTCACCCCCAGTCAAGTGATCTGGGTTTAATCCATCATCATTCTTTAGCTCACTCCACCACCCCAGTTCAGACATGGCCATATGCAAATCAGTCTGACCCTGTGCCTCATGGGAACAGTCAAGCCCGAACTGCCAAGCCATGTCTTCCCTGGACCGGAAACAAGCATCCTGGGACCGGTTTCGGGTTCATAACCCTCATTAGCCAGGCTATCTTGAATCCAGTGGCAAAGTGAGCAAGGGACCCACGTCTGGGCATACCCTGCCAACTTAGGGCGAACAAAGCTATACCAAAGGGGATGATGGACGGAGTGCTAGAGCAAATCAAACACTCACCCCAGTCAAGTGATCTGGGTTTAATCCATCATCATTCTTTAGCTCACTCCACCACCCCAGTTCAGACATGGCCATATGCAAATCAGTCTGACCCTGTGCCTCATGGGAACAGTCCAGCCCGAACTGCCAAGCCATGTCTTCCCTGGACCGGAAACAAGCATCCTGGGACCGGTTTCGGGTTCATAACCCTCATCAGCCAGGCTATCTTGAATCCAGTGGCAAAGTGAGCAAGGCCATGTCTGAACTGGGGTGGTGGAGTGAGCCAAAGAATGATGATGGATTAAACCCAGATCAGTTGACTGTGGGTGAGTGTTTGATTTGCTCTAGCGCTCCGTCCATCATCCCCTTTGGTATCGCTTTGTTCGCCCTAAGTTGGCAGGGTATGCCCAGACGTGGGTCCCTTGCTCACTTTGCCACTGGATTCAAGATAGCCTGGCTGATGAGGGTTTTGAACCCAAAACTGGTCCCAGGATGCTTGTTTCGGTCCAGGGAAGACATGGCTTGGCAGTTCGGGCTGGACTGTTCCCATGAGGCACAGGGTCAGACTGATTTGCATATGGCCATGTCTGAACTGGGGTGGTGGAGTGAGCTAAAGAATGATGATGGATTAAACCCAGATCAGTTGACTGGGGGTGAGTGTTTGATTTGCTCTAGCACTCCGTCCATCATCCCCTTTGGTATCGCTTGTTCGCCCTAAGTTGGCAGGGTATGCCCAGACGTGGGTCCCTTGCTCACTTTGCCACTGGATTCAAGATAGCCTGGCTGATGAGGGTTTTGAACCCGAAACCGGTCCCAGGATGCTTGTTTCCGGTCCAGGGAAGACATGGCTTGGCAGTTCGGGCTGGACTGTTCCCATGAGGCACAGGGTCAGACTGATTTGCATATGGCCATGTCTGAACTGGGGTGGTGGAGTGAGCTAAAGAATGATGATGGATTAAACCCAGATCAGTTGACTGGGGGTGAGTGTTTGATTTGCTCTAGCGCTCCGTCCATCATCCCCTTTGGTATCGCTTTGTTCGCCCTAAGTTGGCAGGGTATGCCCAGACGTGGGTCCCTTGCTCACTTTGCCACTGGATTCAAGATAGCCTGGCTGATGAGGGTTTTGAACCCGAAACCGGTCCCAGGATGCTTGTTTCCGGTCCAGGGAAGACATGGCTTGGCAGTTTGGGCTGGACTGTTCCCATGAGGCACAGGGTCAGACTGATTTGCATATGGCCATGTCTGAACTGGGGTGGTGGAGTGAGCTAAAGAATGATGATGGATTAAACCCAGATCACTTGACTGGGGGTGAGTGTTTGATTTGCTCTAGCGCTCCGTCCATCATCCCCTTTGGTATCGCCTTGAAGTAGAGAGGCATTTACAATCTTGGTCCAAAGTGGGAGCATTGACTGTTTGATCTCATGGAAGAAATTGGAAGATAGACGGTCGTTGAAGTGGCTTCAGCGCAGCTAGAATTTTGAGAATGGAGCATTCCTGCAAGTTTTTAAAAGAAGTCCAAGAGGTGTAGTTTTTGAGATGTGCCCCAGAGGACATCAGGGTACAACAGTCAGAAAGGGGGGGGATCCTGGAGTGAGGTAAGAGGGGACGATGCTCTAAAGTAATCTGCAAATCATTTCGCAAGTTTTCTGTCTCCTCAAGGAAGGAGGAGGAAAATTCCTTGCAGTTTGGTAATGGACTGGATCCAGCTAGGGGAGGGTTGTGTGGAGCATTTGCTTGTAGTTTAATGAGTTCAAATAGTTTTTTATGGTCAGTTCCTAGCTTGATGTAGCTTGTTTCTAAAGAAATTAACTTTTGTGCTTCCGATGAATTTGTAATATGAGTTCCTCAGTGTTTTCAAGTGCTTGAGGTGTTCAAGGGACGGAGAGGATCTCCGCTGTCGCTCGGCTAGTCTCAGGTTACACCATTCTGTATTGAGGCTACAATTGTACCATGGTTTAGAGTCTTTGGTGGACATTCTTTTTAGCTGTAGTGGTGCAATCAAATCTAGAATATTCTTCATGGAACTAGTGTAGTGGTTTGTAAAATCCTGGATGTCTGACATGTCTCCAGGAGGAGGCAGAATGTTATTACTGAGAGATATCAATTCATCAAGGTTAATGTTTCCCATGCTCCTTTTCCATATATTGGGTTTCCTTAATTGCACTGTATTTGTTCTCACTGGTTCAGTGATGAGGAATGTGATGCCATGGTGGTCAAATCAGTCACAGGGGAGGATAGATTCAAGTTGGAGTTGGCTTTAGCAATGATAAGATCTAAAGTTACTCCTGTGTTGCTTGCGGTGCTGTTGCAGAATTGGATCAGTTTGAGGTCAGTAAGAAATATTTTAATGCTGTTAACTGCAGAGTCAGTCAGATCATTTCAGTGGAGGTTGAAGTCTCCGAGGAAGAATTGGGTACAGTGTTGTCCTGTGTTTGTTTCGATGATTCCCATATTCTGTTGTATGAAAGAAAGGTTATGTCCTGGAGGGTGGTAGATTATGTGCAATTCAGTCAAGTGCACACATGCTCCTAACATTTTCAATTTACATGCCAGTCAACATGGAGAGCCAGTGTTTTAGAACCATACAGGCTTTTATGTAGATAGTTGTAGCTTCAGCAGATAGCCATTGAAGGTTAAAATGGAGTTGTATGGTCTAAGTAGTTACTCCCAAACTCTAGTTGAGCAGCAACATGAAACAGCCATGAGAGAAGCCAGATTAATTTGAAAACACCAGAGATTAGATAGTTTTGATAGCCTCATCTAGTGAAAACTAAAGTTTAAGCTGCATGTTCATGATCTAATCAAAATGTATAATTTGATACCACTCTGTAGCTTAAACTGGATACATCTCATGCCGATTTTGTTTTTTTAAACCCAAAATTGTAATGGAGTCACACTAGGGTTTGACAGGACATTTAACAAATGGAGGTTAGATGTGTAAAAATATTTGCAGATTCTATTTGAGATGATGAAGAGCCTTTCATGACTGATTTTGTTGTCAAGTTTAGATTGGATTACACTGATTATAGAGCTATCGTTATGAGAGGATATCTTAAACTACAATTCAGTGTCACCAACATATTGATGGTTAATTATGTAATAATTATGGAATATATCTCTCAGGGGTTTGGGTTCCACGTACAGGTTAAAATTTGTTTTGTCAAGAATAGAGCTTTGGGGAATTCAAGCGAGCCAATCCAAATGAGTACCACTTCGACCCTTGTTGTCTTTTAGTATATCAAGCAGAAGCATAGGATTAATCAAATTAAACTATGCAGAACTTGGAATTCCCACCCCTGTACAAACAGGGATTCCCTCAGGATTTGAAAAACTCCAGCCCTCTTACAGTAATTGTCTATGTATTTTACAGGTAAAACTGGAATAGGGTCAGCCATACCATTAGAGGTCTATATGTCTGAGATGGTTGGAATCAGAACATTTTGTCTTAGCGTCTTCTGTTAAGCAGTAAGGGAAGATGGTTATGAGATGGTGCTATGATACAATATTTTTGACCCTTTGGTCGACAAACAGAGTGAATGCTATTCAATTCAACTCTGGTTCAGGTATTGTACAATAACCCAGTGGTTTATTAGTTTCTTGTTTTTTGTTTAATAACTTCAAATGTGTTCTTTGGTTTCTTTATCCAAATCCCCAGTGATACTTTGATTTTCACTCTTTTTCATCAGGAATGCAAGATCATCGACCATTTCAAACAATGTTTCATCTTAGTGAGAAGTCAGATAGTTTTCAAAAAGGGCATTTGAGGTTGCAAAGCCTGACAATGCATAACTACAAAAGGATGAAAAATCTATAGCTACCCGGATATGTTTTTTTTTAAAAATGAGGGACAGCATCACTGTATTCTTGCAACAGCTGTTTTGAATGGCTAAGAAGGTGAATTAGGGCAATAAATTGACTGGCACCATTGGCAAATGTACACCTAGTCTCCTGCTTTGACCCATTCACTCTTACAAAAAGAATTCTGGGCAAACTGGCCCGCTCATCTGCCCAGGGCACAACATTTCTTAGGTGTACTGGCTGTCTTCTTCATTATGTGTAATAGTTCACTGTTCTCTTAAACCCTTCATGGCTCTAACCCCTGGACTCTCCCAGTTGCAAATATCCCCAGCACCTTCTGGTGTTTGTGACAGAGTGCAACATTTCTATCCAGCCTTTCCTGCTCAAGGCTATCACATCTAGGAATATCTTGGAGCTGGAAATGGTGGACAAGGAGGCTGGACAACAGCTTTTTACTATGCATCACAAAGTTGTGTGAAATTGAGAAACTGTTCTCTACCGTTACACCTAAATTTACCATTTTTCCAAACTATGTGAGCATAACTATCAGTGCACTCATCCCTGCTTTACATCCCAAAAGGAAGTAGTGGCAATAAAATAGGTCGATAACAAAATGCCAAATTTGGTTGTGTAGATGTGTTTAACGTCTTGAACTTAGAATTGTTGTCTAAAGTGTTGGTCTATGATTCTTGTTTTTGAAAAAAGGAGATGAAATTGAGAGAGAAACATGACCAGCTGACTATTATAGGGTCAACCATTCATTAAATGCCTTCTTTGCAAATAAATACATTACACATTGAGTCCTTGCATGTGTAGGTTTAGCACCTTATGAAAGTAGTTACTTGTGTTTTAATAAAGATGTGAAATGACATATCCTACCAACCTAGACATAATTTCCTGGGGGGTTGGCCCCAAACCATCCCACAGTACATGCTCTGCCAAAATCCAGCATGGCAAAACCTTTCCTCCCCTGGGCAGAGATCTGGGCACACCCCTGAGGTGTGTTTAGGGAAAAGATAAACCCCCCTTGCAAACCAGATTGGGTTTTCCCCTGACTGGGATTGGTGCCATCCTTACTACATGGACAATGGAAAGGGCATGCCCAGGTGTGAGTTACATCTGCCTATGGCAGGGGAGGCTCCATCAAAGCTTGTGCAGTTGGTGGTCTCATCCCCCAGGCCATCCTTTCAGGAGGAGGTCCTACCTCCTCCCACCCAAGGCCCTTTTGTTCCCTTTAATGGGAGCCATTCAAACCTCCTTGCTGGATGCCAGCAGGCTGACAGGTAAAAGCTGGGTTTTAACTCCAAAAAAGCTACAAGAGGCAGAACAACAGTATATTTTTAAGGTCAATATTTCTGAAAGATTTAGACAAAATTTGACTGTAGCATTAAGGTGGATCTTTGTAACTATGAAAATTAGTGTTTGGAGAATTTTTCTAACTAGTGACAATCTGCAGTTTGTTTTAATAAGTGTAATAAAGTAACTGCTTTGCTTTGTTACTCTGAGCGAATCAAGTGCTACAATGGGGTGCTTACTGCTTAGTTCCCAGTAAGGGGAAAATGTGGACCTATCACTAGCGCAGGTCTCACAACCTGCACAACCAATAACCCAATTTCCTACAATGTCCTTACAGTGAAAATGCCCTGAACCAATTTTTCACTGTAGCTAGCATTGCTACAGTGAAAAATTGGTTCAGGGCATTTTTCACTGTAAGGACATTGTAGGGAATTGGGTTATTGGTTGTGCAGGATGTAAGGCCTGCACAAGTGATAAGGTCCACACTTTCTCCTTACTGGGACCTAAGCACCCCTCATTGTAGCACTTCAATCTCTCAGGGTAGTGAAGCAGAGCAGTCCAAGCACTACTCGGTGGGGTGATGTGGGCTAGTAAACACCATTCGCTGGCATGAAATAATAACATTCAATAAATTATTGTCCAGTCAGTGCTTTTTCTTTAAGGAAAAGTACATTTATTACACACACACTACTAAATACTACACACTTATTTACTATATATATATATATATATATATATATATATATATATATATATATATATGAGGCACATTGAAAATAACTTAGGTGACAGTATGAAATCACATCTGACCCCTAAAATCATGACCCACCCACCTATTCCAGATAAGATATCACAATATGGGAATATCACTTTACAGTAAACAGGCCTACTGGCTTTATTTTAGGGGTCACTGTTGTACCTGGGTTCTGCCCATTCAGTACCCCCAGATTTTTTGCTTTTTGGATCAACCCATTTTGGACATTTTACTGTGGGAGAGCCTCACTACAGGTGTCTCACCCACAGTAGTCACATGCAAATGGACTGCATGTGTTTACCGCCAGTGTCTGCCTTTTAAGATTAGGCCGCTAAGACGCATCAAGGGTAAGGGGCACTTGACTGGTTACGCTTGAATACGTGTTCACAAGCGAGTGCACATGTGTGTGGACTATGCGTGGGAGACTACTGTTGTGCGCAGCCCAGTAACTATGCACAAGTAGCCTGGCACAGGGGGGCTCTGCTGGATTAAATATTGACCTGGGGTAGGCCTTATCATGTCAGTGTACACAAATGGGGAAAGTCAGTGTGATTTACTGTTTTGTCTGTAGTGACACTTTATTATACAAATAGGGAGAGAACTGCCTTAGAGTGCAACTTAACTTCCCTTTAGCCTAGAGAGACCAGCAACATATCGAACTGGAGTGAAACCTGTGAGGAAAATCAATTCTTAAAGTTCCAAAAGGATATGTGTACAAATTATGGGTCATTCATAATTTTCATATTTCTCTGGCTCATCTCAGGATCAGAGCCCAGGCCTTTTGTTATCCTTCTGTGCCAGGTTAATTAAACTTCTCTCCAGCATAAGGAACAAAGGCCTCCCCACAAAGGGAGCAACTAACAGCGCTTTACCGAGCTCCTGAGGAGGAAAGGGGTGGGGTGGCAGGATCTGCATCAATCAATCTGCTGTTACACTGTACCAGGGATAGGCCTGCCCAGGCCCACTGAAAAAAGGAGGGAGCCCAGGCCTCTGGTGCCAACACAAGAGGGGGCTCCCATTTGAAATTCTAGTAAGGAAGGCCTTGGCAGTGATGTCAGCGAGGGGCAGGGCTGAGGCCCCAGAGGATATGTGACTAGTGACTGCTGGATGACTCCATTTTGATCTGTTCCAGCATGCTGTGCCAGGGGGTTTGGGACTGGGGTAGGGAGGTGACATGGCACCTTAAGATTGGCCAGAACAATCTATATAGAAAACAAAATTGCAAGCATCTGCTACAGTAAACATGAAAAATTACCCTTGATCTGTAAAGACTAATATAATTTATAAGATACATCAGAATGGGTATAGACACAAACAAGATGATAACAAATATAACATTTAAATTAGCACAGATAATCATGTTCAAAATACAGAGAGCTTACTCATGAGTAACTAAACTCCAAATGTTCGTAAAAAAGTCCTATTCTTCGCAGTGCCAAAAAGCTTTTTTCTATGGGGGGCATAAACGACATCTGCTGTAACCAATTATTAGAGGTGGTTTTCAATTTAGTTTCCCAGTTCCTAAGGAACATCGATTTTGCCTTTGTTAATGTTCTTGCCGTCCATGATAATTCAAAAGCATT
Organism: Calotriton arnoldi; assembly: GCA_963921515.1. NCBI lineage: Eukaryota > Metazoa > Chordata > Amphibia > Caudata > Salamandridae > Calotriton > Calotriton arnoldi. Next base: position 1,365,534 of record CAWUFW010001224.1, read on the forward strand.
TAAAGGTTTAATAGAGAAAGTATGGTTGAACAAAATTCCCTTCCACAACACGTTTCAAAAAGATATCTTAGGCTACCAAGCATTTAACCAACATATTAAAGTGATTATCATTTTTCCTAGTTGCATTTCCAGGAGCCTACGACGTTAGAAAGATTAATCTTCAACATTTTCAAAGGACACCAATACACCCTGAAAACTAAACGTTCTTGTGTGAAGACAGTTTCAAAAGAAGATCATATTTTTGTAACTCTTTTAGGTTGTCTCAACCAACTTTGTTCTGGAATACTTAATTTGAATTCCTTTTTCCGATTCTGTTTTTTGCAGACTTGGTATATTATTGTATCTTATGGGTTTGTAAATTGTGAACGGCAAGGAATTATGTTAGCAGATTTGTATAGCGCACAGCTGCCCCAGCAAAGGGGAGTCCTGGCGCTATTGCTGCAGACTGCTAAGAAGACAATGGAACGAGTACCTAAGGCCACTCAGGCGGGGAAAAGATAGGTTTTGATGACTTTGCGGAATTCAGCATGATTGCTGATGCTCCTAATGCTCACAGGGAGAGAGTTCCAAAGTTTAGCGGCAAGAACGCGAAAGGATCGCCCTCCTGCTCGGACCTTTCTCGTTCTTGGGACAACAGCAAAGTGTTGACCCCTTGAGCGTAGACAACGAGTGGGTACGTAGGGTGAAAGGAGATTCGCCAGAATATCTGGAGCCTGCAGATTCAGAATTCTGTGAGCGATGGATAGGGTTTTAAACTCAATGCGTTTGCCACTGGCAGCCAGTGCAATCTATGAATGGCGCTAGTTGTAGGACATATCCTCGGCAAACCAAGTAACGTCCGGGCGGCTGCATTTTGCACCCTTTAGAGACAGAGAGTCTCAGCTTTGTTCATCCCCAAATAGAGTGAACTGGCATAGTCCAGCCTAGAGAGAATGCAGGCCTGGACGATGACCTGCCACGTGGTGGGCTCAAAAAAGCCTAGCAGTGGCTTAAGCCCACGTAAAAGTCCAAAGCAAGTCCCGGCTACCACTTTGGTTTGGGTCTGAAAAGTAAGGGCGGAATCCACCCAGACTCCCAGATTTTTTACTGCCTGCTTAGGGACAGGTGGATGGCCCAAAGTAGATGGCCACCATTGCTCACTCCATAGTGCAGCATCTTTCCCTACCAGCAGGATCTCTGATTTGCTCGCATTCAGTTGGAGGCAATTAGTTGTCATCCAGTCTGCTATGGCTGTTAAGTCCTCCCTAAATTTGAGCACGACCTGCGAGAGATTATTAGATAGTGCCACGACTAACTGCGTGTCATCAGCATATGACACCACAGTTAGTCCTCTGCTCCTCGCCACTGCAGCCAAAGGTTGGATATAAACGTTGAATAGGGTGGGGCTGAGAGCCGAACCCTGGGGAACCCCTTGCTGGATGGCATGTACGTTGGAGCTGAAAGGGGGCACTGATACTTGAAAAGTTCTCTCCGAGAGGAAGGAGGCAAACCAGCCCAAAGCCAGGCCTCCGATACCCACCTCCCTCAGGCGCTGCAACAGGATCTTGTGGGAACACTGTATCGAATGCAGCGCGCAGGTCTAGCAATATCAGAGCGGATGTCTGCCCTGCATCCAGTGCGCCCCTTAGATGGTCAGTCACAGCCAGGAGCGCCGTCTCCGTGCTGTGACGGGGGCGAAACCCATTTTGTGAGGGGTCAAACTGGTTATTGCTTTCAATGAAACGTGTGAGAATAGAATTAATATAGGCTTCAGCAATCTTGGAAGCAACTGGAAGAAGAGAAATAGGGCGGCAATTCTCTGGTTTAGAATCATCTAATGTGGCCTTTTTTAATAGAGGAACCACCTTGGCCAATTTCCAAGCCCTAGGGATGGACATGGACATATTGATCAACTTGCAGAACGGGGAGAGAAGCAAGGGCAGGGATTTAAGAAATTGATCAGGTTTAAGGGGGTCAGCAGGGGAGCCAGATTTAATTTTCCTGCATATCGTGAGCATTTCCTCCTCTGAAAGTACCGGACAGGCCAAAAGAGCCTGAGCAACAGAGGGCCCATGAGCACGGTCATCCCTGACCGTAGAGTGAGGAAAAGGTCTGTAGATGCTCTCCACCTTCTTAACAAAGAATCCAATCCAATTATCCAATGACGAAGAAGAAAAAAGAGACAATGAAATGTCATTCCTTAAATATTCACCAAATGTTTAAATAACCCTGCTCAGAGTGTCGTAAAATAATGATTTTATGGATTTTAAGATATAGTGCAAAAGCTTTTAAATCTTCATCTTTTAGATCCCTCTGATGATGACTATCCAGTTTGTACAGTGTTATGTTCAGGTGTACTTTGACACTTCTGCATGCACTTGCAAGTTTGTATGATGTGTTTTTGTGTTGTGCCTCACCAAAAGGCAGCGGAGCACTGAACATGGTTAAAGGCAAATAACAGTGAATGAATGATTAGAAGGGAAGCTGGAGTCTAAGATTTTATGTGAAATGTTACTTCATTGTGATGTAGTGTTCTTAAAAGTAGCTTGTCTTCAGATCTTTCCTAAACTAGAGCAGGTTAGGTACACTCCTGGTGGATACAGGGTGTCATCTCACATCCTAGTGTAAAAATGGAGAAGGTTTATTCTTTTACTTTTTTTGCAGTTTCTCCAGTTTGATGGTGTCTTTGCTGTGGATGTACCGAGCAGCATCAGAACTGGAGAGCTTGTCAGTAGGGTATGCAGGGTGCTGGTTGTGAAGTCTTTAAATAGGGCTTGATTTGAAGATGGTGCCGGCTGGCCAGGAGAATCAGAGGAGAACCATCAGGCTGGGCATAATGCAATCATATTTCTCCAGGCCCTTGATAATGTGTGCTGTGACTTGTAGAATGCTTTTAAAGGGGAGCCAATGTGGAGTCTGGAAGGCCATGGAGCAGTCCTAGCGACAACCTGATGCAATATTACAAGAGCTTGAACAGTCAATTTGTGGGAATTTTGCCTTTCTTCAGCAGAGATAGCTGGTACCAGCCTGCCTTTGTTTTCCTTGGGATGTGTCCCTTGAGGGTAAGATCAGTGTCTACGGTGAATTGGAGTGAGTTTATGTTGGGTGAAATTTGGGGTTTAAAATAAATCAGCCCAATTCATGTCCTTGAACCCAAATTGGACTGATGGATGCTCATGATGCACATGATGGATGCTCTGCTGCCATGGCCCTGTAGAAGCCACATGGTGTGGTAACCACATGTACTATAGGCCAAGAACATATGACTAATGCATGCCACCAGCTGTCTCCACAGAGTTCATGTGTGCTTTTCATGCAATTGTCTTTTGTAGTCAATGTATATATTTATTGAGGGGCTTGTCTACATTCTTTCCACTCCAACAGATATCCAACACTGAGATGCCGATTTCGAGTCTGGCAGTCCACAGACTGCCAGACTTGTGGGAGCGTGGCAGCGGAAGCAGTCTCCTGACCACCCTGTTATGATTAGGGTGGTCATGCTGCCATTGTCCTTCTGCTGCCGCCAGAAAATCTCCGTTCCCTGGTGGTGTTGCGGCAGTCAGTAGGTCGCAATATGCTGTGCAGAACCGCTGATCTGTCATGGAGGTTCCTACTCCATGAACACCATGGTGGAGAGGAAACAAAGGTGTCCCTGCAGGGCACCCTGTGCTTCCTGTGCATGGGGATGAATGCAGGGGGCAAAATATGTGCCCCCCTGTGTGCATGTACCCCAGTTCCTGCACGGCATGGCATTTTCAGTCGATGCCATGCAGGAACTGGTTGTAGCTTTCCCAATGCAGTGCCTATTCTCAGAGGCACAGCCATGGGAACGCCAAAAACCAGCCCGCCAGACAGAAGGAAATTCCTAATCTGGTGGGTGGTCTGGCCACAGCTTTGGCGGTGGGGTGGTGGGACGGACCTGGCGCCACATTGCAAAAGTCGTAATCAGGCCCTATAGGTATTGGACATGAGTTTTACCATCATAATTATAGGATGGCAACAGTTTATGAAGCTTCACTGTGAATGTATTACAGGTGCATATATTTAGTAATGTGTTATGTTATGTATTAGCATTTTATAATTATATGCTAATTAACAGTATGTATCAAGTACAGGCACAATGAGTTTGACATCTGTTGGAAATGGCCCATTCTGGAGGGTTACCCCCAAACTTTTTGCCTTCCTCCTCCCTTTTTGCACAATTAATTTTCTAATTAATTGTGCTAACCGGTGCTAAAAGGCTTGAGCTCTCTCCTTAATACATGCTGGAATTGGCTTATACCCTATTGGCATTTTTAATTAACTCTATAAGTCACTAGTAAAGTGCACTACATGTGCTCAGGGCCTGCAAATTGAAAACTACTAGTGGGCCTGCAGCACTGATTGTGTACCCACTTAAGTAGCCCTTTAAACATGTCTCAGGCCTGCCATTGTAGTGCCTGGGTGTGTTGTTTTAGACTGCCATGTCGACGGGACAAATTAAACTCTTGCCAGGCCCAAACCTTCCTTTTTAATATGTATAAATCACTCCCAGGGTAGGCCCTGGACAGCCCAGAGGGAAGGGCGCAATGTATTTAAAAAAAAGGACATGTACTTTTGAGTTTTAAATGTCTTGGTAGTGAAACACTCTTCAATTCATTTATGACTACTGCAAAGCCTATAACTCTCATAGGATAACATTGGGATTATCTTTTTACATTTTATAAGTGTAAATTCCAAATGGGAAAATATACCTGATTCATGTTTCCTTTCTCAGGAATCCTAATTTAAAATCCTAACTTATAGTGAAATCAGATTTTAATTACAATTCTGGAAATGCCACTTTCAGAAAGTTCAACAACGACAACAATGCCAATACTGACTGACTATTTACAGAGTCTTTTTTTTTTAGGAACACCCTATTTAATAATAGTGGTCATCAAATATTATTTTTCATTTTAGTCATGTTACTTTAAAATTCGTCATACACAGAAATTTATTACAAACAAATCATGTATAAACAATACATAAAACCCACCCAACATACATAAACAAAAACTGTTGCACAGAATAATGGACAAAAATGAACATACAAATCAGTTATGACAATACAAATAAACTCACAGGGCCTGATTCACAGAACTAACTTACGTCAAAATCCTAAACTTACAACAATTTTGGTATTCACAGAATGAACTTACACATTTGGGTATTCACAGAATGAACTTACACATTTGGGTATTCACAGAATGAACTTACAACAATGTTGGTATTCACAGAATGAACTTACACATTTGGGTATTCACAGAATGAACTTACAACAATTTTGGTATTCACAGAATTAACTTACTCATTTTGGCATTCACAGAAGGCACTTACTCATCAATGAGTAAGTGCCTTCTGTGAATACCAAAATGTGTAAGTTACACAAAATGTGTAAGTTACACAAAATGTGTAAGTTACACAAAATGTGTAAGTGTCTTCTGTGAATACCAAAATGAGTAAGTTCATTCTGTGAATACCAAAATGGTAGTAAGTTTAGGATTTTGTCGTAAGTTAGTTCTGTGAATCGGGCCCACAGTTCTGGAATCTACTTGCTCAAAAAGGAGGACACACAAGTTAACATCAATTTTATTTACTTGTCTACTCCTGAGTAAATGGGCCAAGCAACTAACAATGCACTGCTCTTGTATCCAGGGGATTTATTTATTCATATTTGATATTATTTCCCTGATTACAATTCCTTAATTATTCGCTTGTAGGTTGCACTGTTTCCAACTCGTTTTAAACTTGTGGCTTTATTTATGGGTTCTCTTCAGGACTCAGAACTGATAAACACTGAAAACAAAAAAACACACAATACCGCTGTCACTGTTTGCAAAAGCCAAGGTGGTCATAAATATTAACCTCTATATGGATGTTTACAACCAGTTATTTGCCTTAGATTCATAACTCAGTTTTTCATGTACCCGAAAACAAGCGTCTGCACTTCTCCAGTAACCAAATCTGAAAATAGCAAACATGGGTCCTGATTGGTATTCAAACACTTTAAACCTAAACTTGATTCACTCCCAGACACTCACATAGTATGCAAGGTCCAGTCCATATACAATTGCTTTCTAAGCCCCTCCTTTCAGCAGCGGCATCAAACTAAGGGTGGGCGGAATTTGCGTGAGTCGCGTTACGCAAATCTCCGCAAAAAGCAAAAAATTCCGCGAGCACGCGGAAATTCAGCGAAATCGCGGAATTGCTGGTCCCGTCCGTTCGCGATGTGTTTTTGCGTGCTCGCGGGGAAATATATCGCTAACTTGCCCATGCGGTCGCTAACGGGCGCAGCCATCTTGTTTTCACTTGTTTTATCGTTCGCGATAAGGGTTTCCTGTTCGGGAACGCGCATTACGTGTTCGCGATGCTTTTTGCGTGCTCGGGGGGGGAAATATCGCGCAAACTTGCCCATGTGGTCGCAATGGGCGCGGCCATCTTGTTTTTCACTCTATTGCTATGGTTCTGGGCCTGCTTTTCAATCCTCCCTCTATCTTTTCAATCCTTTGTTTCTGTAAACTTTTTTTTGGTCTTTTTTATTTATTATCTATCTCTCTATTTTCCTGATTCTATATTTTGAGTTTTTTTTCTACTTTTTGTGTGTTTTTAACTACTTTTTCACACTTTTTCTATTACCTGCTTTTTCATTTCTTTTACTTACTGTTTTTAATTCCTACCTTTTCTTTTCCGCCCCCCGCCTACCCAGAACCATGGCAAAGGGCCACAGCCACAGGGCTCGAAGTCGGAGCCAGAGCCGCGACCGCCTTCCTTGCGGAAGGCGGAGCCAAAGAGGGGTGCAGGCACGGGCCTTATTCAATGAGGCGGAGGTGGCTGCACTGGGTTTTTTTGTTCAGCGCCACCTCCCCTTAACCCTGGCAGCAGGCGGCAGGCCTGGGTCTGGGTACGGGCTCCGGGAGCGTCGGCAGCGGTGCGGCAAGGTGCGTCGGGCAGGGTTTCGCTGCTCTGGTGTCTGGCGCACCAATAATCAGCTGACGCACCGGTGGTCCGATATTCTGGACCGGGAGCAGGACCTGCTGGACCTGCTAGGAGTGGAGGTCCCGGGGCTTGGTGAGTAGCTATTTAATATTACTACTTTGTGTTCTTCTGCTCTGTGTTATATATTGCGAATATTTTTTTTTTCCGACCAGCAAGAATGCTTACATTGCAGGTAAATTACGTTTAAAAATCTGTGATTGTTATGACACAGGCGCTCGGCGCTACTAATCTTACTTGTTTGCAACTTTGCGCTCGCTTGGCCTGATGATTATGTAAGAGTTTACTTTAGAGAACTTAAGTGACGTAATGCTAGAGAGAGTAGTCCTTCCTTTGTCCTCCTGCCACTAAGAAGGGATAGTGGTGGATTGATAGGTTTAGTTACTTATTAGTTGGTAATTTGTAAGTGGTGTGCGTGACGCATCCTCTGTCACGTCAAGTGCTGCTGAGTGATGCTTACCCCAGTCCTTAGCAGAACCTTTTGTAGTTTGTTTACTGAGTGTTAATAGGCTTATATCATCACTAGCAGAACATCAGCAGCAACCAGCCAACAATTTGGTGTATGCAAAAATGTATGCATGTGTCCTCCATCTATGCATTTTTGAGGACTAAAATAAATGGAAATGCAGACTTACTGAACAATTGGCCCGTCTGGATTGGAATAGGTGGGCTAGGTCAGGTGGTAGTTAGGCTTGCTAGACGGTCCGTGAATCTCGCAATACTACCAGTCGATCAGATAGGTCAATTTTATTGCAATTGTTGTTACGAAAAATGTTTTTGGTGCGTATTTGAAAATATTTTATTTATTTCACACCAAACTTTAATTTTTGTCTCTTTCTTTATGAAATCTTACATGATCAGCAGCACCCAGGGGCAAGAAGACGGGGTCACAGGCGGCGGGCCAAGAAGATCTACAAGATGCCTCCCAGGGACAGGACCACTCCTCTATCGAGGGCTCTGCTGCTGGTCCCAGTAAGTCCTCCAGTGGTTAATATTAATAATTATATTTCCCAAACTTTTCCTGCACCTTATTTTTTCTGAACTATTATTTCGGTATCCTAATTCTAATTTTTACAAATTCTTCTTTGATCTATACTATCTGTTTCTAAATTCTTGTTATCCCTGCCTCTAACTGCGTCTGCTATGACTCTCTGTACTACTACTATTAGTCTGTCTGTAGCTAAGCTTGCCCAGTTGCCCACTCTTTATTTAAAATATTTTAAATAAAACTCATATTCACCAATAGCTATAGCCATTGAGTCCAGTCCTTTGGGTTGTCCTCTTCTACTACTTCTAGTCTTCTTATTCTTGAGGCTTTTCGACAATTCCCACCAAGAAAATGCCCAACCACATTTTAGAATTTTTGATAGGATAGGACATATTACTACTGTTGTAGGGATTCTGCACATACAGAACTTTGCACAAGAAAATAGGACGTTGGTGATGGGAGGTTGGACCTTCCTCACACCTCAATCAGAAGCCACCACAATCCCCTGACCGACTAGTTATAGTGTCTCATTAGGTCTCCGAAACGCCCCCCAAAATACCCAATGAGTAGACAACCCAGAGAACATAACACTCCCGACCTCTGTCGCGGAAGCAATGCACACCCTTTTGCTCACTCTCTCGTGTAAGTCCACACCAAATACCACCGAGTCTATGTAAGTTCAAAAGGTTTATTTTTATTTCCAACTGACAAGCTCTGTACGTTCTATAATGCAGCAGCAACAGCAAAATGCATAAGATTAAAACAATAAACATTGTTACACTTAGTTAGACTTACAAGTTACTTACAACTACAAGTCCATAGAAGCCAAAAGGCGAGATCATGATAACTGAACAGTGGTGGAAGAACCACCCTCCCCTTGGTAGGAATCTAGTTTATATAAAATTATAAATGGAGATGTGAGAATTCTGGGGAGCCCTCACCTTAGAAGAACCTAGTACTGGTTACATCATAAGCTCTGCAAAGCTCTGGTTCTTCGTATAAGGGAATCTTCCGTCTGTAATGAGAAAAATGGTGCGCGTTAGTATAGTGCAAGCCTTTCTCAGTCGTGCCAAAAAGTGCTGTTTTTTTATGGATAAGCAATATGGACTAACACCAGAACTCCATAACAAAGTCGCTTGTTTTTCGACCTTGTACGCAGCGCTCAGACAGTAGCAGTATGAGCTCATGTGGGCTCAAAGGCGTCTTTCATAACAAGCTGCGAGGTAACTTGCGCAAAAATAAAAGACAGAGCTAAAATGGTTGCATGGCTCGGGGTAACTTAGCAAAGACTAGAATGACCCTAGGGACCATATAACACTACTAGTGTCTACTCTACTACCTGATTTGTACTAGTGATGTATGTTGTATATGTATTATGTATGTATTAACTTTTTTTCATTCTTGCTAGTGAAAAATAGGGGAGGTGTATATGGCATCTGAAAAATGTGTAATGTTTTTTCTAGGCGTACTACCGACCACCAGTACCGGGGCCAGCGGCGAAGGTGACGCGGCCGCTGAGGGTGCAGGCGATGCGGCAGTTGTAGGAGGAGCTGCAGGGGGTGAGCCAGCAGCAGTGGCGGGCGGTGGTAAGTTATATTCCTAATCCTTACTTATTGACATTACACTTGCTGCAAGGGTGTAATGTCTACTGTGCTGTTGAGACTTAAGTAAGAAGTTGTTGTGAACGGTTGAAGAAGACACCCTTTACTTAGCATTAGCAATAGCATTAGCGACGGGAGTGTACTGAGTAACCAATGGCCTCTTCTATCGGACTTCAACTCAGCTGTGAAAGTTTTATGGAGAAGACTAAAAGTCAGATCAGATGACCTTGATGGATGGGTTTAACGAAAAGGGAAAGAAGGGTGGAAGGAGGAAGGAGGGGCGAGATTTTATATTTATGACTGGCAGAGAAGGATACGTGGGATGCATGCATAGGTGTGTGATATGAATCAGATGCATGGGTGGTGGAATGCCTGAAACTCCCACAAATGTTCGAGGCCGAGGTAGTGGGAGGATAGATACATACCACAAATGTTATGTACTGTGCTTGCTAGTGCTACTGTGCCACTATGTGTAGAATGAATTTGTCTGACTGCTTTGCTAAGAGTATATTTTACAATAGTCTTGTTTTTTCTTCTTGATATAGCTACTCCTTCCAAAGGTAAAGTCGACAGGAAGGAGTTGGCAGCCAAGGCCCGGCGCCGGAAGCTGGAGGCCATACAGGCCGAATACCAGCGGCTGGTTCTTCTAGAGGAGGAGGAGGAGGCGGCAGCAGCTGCAGCCTCCTCCAATGCCCCGGGCCCCAGCCACCCCCCTCCAGTGTTACGGCACCACCGCCTGGCAGCCGCCCGCCGCCACACTGCAAGAAGCACTGCTGCCCCCCCCTGTGGATGCAACTGCCACGCGCTGAAGCGCCACGTGGCCCGCCTAGAGGAGCGCATCCGTGTCCTGGAGAGACGAGCCTGCTGAGACCCCGTTTATTTATTGCCCCTTTTTTATAGCTTATTTTGGTGGGTGGGAATCGGGCGTTGGGTTTTGGACTATTGGACATTTGCTGGACTTTTTCGTTCCGGGACATGGACATTGGTTGGGGTTAGGGAGAGGGGTGGGTCAGGTGTTGTTGGATTTTTTTTACATAGTTTATTTTTGTTAAGGTATTAAATTACATATTTAGACTTTATATACAATGTTGTTAATGTTTTGTGGGTGGGGTTACTGTTTTACTTCACACGGTTTCCTTGCTGGTGCAGTGCCACAGCCAGTGTTTGATTTAAATAATTGGCTGAGTTACTAAGACACAAACAGACAGATGCGGTACCCCTCACTGAGGGACTTGTCCTACTAGTACTGTCAGTCTCTCCTCCTAATCTATGCATTCTGCAACTGAACTCAAAGGGGTGTGTGAAATAGAATTAATGAAAAAAATTCCGTTAATAACTATGCCTCCCCCAAACTTCTTCTCTTACCTGTGCTTGATGTTTAACTTGGGCACGGCGATGGCTGCATGGTGATGATGGTTTTCTTTCCCAACATGCCATGGTTGTGGTGGTAGTAGTAGTAGACCCTGGCAGTAGCACTTGCAAATAAAAGAAAATGAGACAGTCAGTCACCTGAGAGAGACTGTGGGAGGAGTAGTAGAACGAAGTACAGTACGGAACTTACTGCCAAACAATAATATGCCAAAATACAAGGAAACATAATGGTTGCGGGGATAGCCTAGTACATAGAGTTACAAACTCTAGCTGTGTCGAGTCACTCAACTAGGCCTACAGTACACCGTGACTCGACACAAGCGTAACCGTTAGTGCTGTTTCGGAGGATGACAACAAATCCAATCTATGCCGGCAATTAATGCTGATGGATTAGGTTCCTTTGGTAAAAAAAAAAAAAAAAAAAATCGCAAATATACTGCTCATAGGAGGGTGGGCAAGCAGAAGAAGATCCTCGCCCTGCCTTGAAAATGCATTTTTGTTGCTTTAGCCACATCCGCCCCAGCAAGCGTGTGATAAATTATTGGTGTACATTTAATTTAGTCACACCTCAATAAGTCACACAGCCCGGGGGAAGAGGGTTAGGGTTTGATGAATGGTTGGGAAGAGGGGTTTTGGGAAAGGTTTGACAAAGAAAAACAGTACGCATGGACAACAACAAAACACAATCTTGGCAGACAACCATATCCATAAATCAGTTAAGGGAGAAAAAGGAAATGCATGCATGATGATGATAACGTGATGGTTAATGATAGTACTTACTAACTACTACTACTAGACAATTAGACAGTACAGGGCAGCAGTATAATATGCAATTTGCCTTGCCTGTCTGCCCTCAGAGAGACCCGAATTACATACAGTTTCTGTTCTGTTGTACCAGCCCGGGCTTAAAGATAGCAAAGAAAAGTCAAAAATTGCTGTAGGGATGAATTGAATTATAAGCAGAGAGCAAACATAACAACAACAACACACATTAGTAATGATTGAAGACAAAAAATGAATCAAATTTAAAAGATGATGAAAGTTGATACTGTTACTGTATGTTATCCTGGTCAAAATGGGGAGTTGCATCTCGGCATTCGTCTTGGTCCTCCCTTCCATGGACGCTACGGCCATCAATCTTGGGTGACGCCACTGCCTGCCTGGCAGATGTAGATTCATTGGTAAGGTAAGTGAGAGTTGTTTTTCCCAGTGTAGCACAGGGTAAGGGCCGGCCTGTAATTGCAGATGGGAAAACAAAAGGGATATTGAAAAATCAAGTAGAAAAAAATGCCTAAATTACGGTGGAGTGCAACAAGAACACTTTCAGAGGCGGCATGGATTTGGATACATCATGTCTACTCTAGTCTGTTTCCAGCATTAACCTCCAACAACAACAGGACAGAGCAGGCCCACGGCACCCGTGACACATCCTCCATTTAGCGTACCTTTTTTGACAGAGGCAGACAAAGCAGATATACAGCAACATAGCATTTTACAAATTAAGTGACTAAATCAATGCCCCGCTGTCAGTCATACCACCACACTCGACTCCACCACTACACAGACATGTAGGTCTGCAGTGGTTGTTGTTGACTTGGTTACCTTTTAATGCACTCATGAAACGCACTGAGTTATTCCATCAATCATCTCGGATCGTACTGAGTGACTGCGAAGAGATAATGTCACTGTGGTCATCATCATGGTGTGTTGTCCAACTCAGTGTGCAGTAGTGTACAGATTGAGTCCCCTTTCCATATTCAAAATGCAATGGATCGGCCTGCAGTAGAAGTAGAAAATTGTTATTGAAAAACAAGAATGGAAACAAACATTGCATTGAGTTACTTTTAGTGTGTAGATTAGATAATAGTACACAATGAATTACCTTCATGCACTACAAACAACAACAACACAAATCACTCAGTCAGCGTCCAATGCATGTCATCATTCATTACCTGTTCCTTCTCATCTTCAGTTAATGGGCAGTCTGTATCGGCTCGGAAAGGAGGATAGCTATAGTAGTCATCATCATGTTCCACTTCTTTTGGAGAGACTCAACGAGGCAAGATTTTAGTTTTTCTTCGATTATGCTACATCCAATCATCATCTGGCTTGAGGGCAATAGATTTAGGTCGATTCAGGAGGATGGAGGAGCAGGACTCGGAGGAGTGGACTGAAATGCAGAGAGCTGAAACTCATATAAGGCAATAAAATACGAAGACGGTGGTGATAGATTTGTTGTGAATTGAAGTTTCCAAACAGAAAGACAGACACACAAATAGAAGTAAATAAGGGAGAACCACAGTAAGAAGTGGAAGCCTAGTTGTCAGGGAAGTATAGCTCATCCTCAAACTCTGGAGGTTCAACCAGAAGTAGGTAATCAGCATCCATCACACTACTTCCGTCACCTGAGCCGCTGTCCTCATCTTCCTGCGTTGATTCATGTATTGTGTAATTCGGTAGTATAAATTGCTGATTCATTTTGATCATGGTTAACCTCTCCACGTTTTTGGGTGAGAGACTGGTCCTTTTCACTGTTACAATGGAACCAGCAGCACTGAAAACAGGTTCAGAAGAGACACTTGCGATAGGGCAAGCCAGATAGTTTATCGCCAGCCTGCTGAGCACTGGCCATTGGCCCCTTTTGCCATACCAATACCGCAATGGGTTTTGATCAATGTAGACCTCTGTTGGGTCATCCAGGTAGGCCTGGACCATTCGGTCAATGTTCAGGGGTGCTAAACTTAGTGCGGCCTCTTTTGTCTTTGCATCAGCACTGGACCTAGCAAGTCCTTGCTGTAAATACCAATCCTGTGCCGTTTGTACTGGGGCTGATGATCCGGTTCTTGCTGTTGTCGATAGTGTTGGTGACAGCTGTGAACCAAATGCACTGCCCACAGGCTCTGAAGTTGAACTTGACGCCGGATGCCCTGCTGCAGTACTTGACGTGGGTTTGAGGCCTTTAATTACCAGCCGTTCATTTTCCAATGTACTGGCTGCCTCAGCTATCCAAGTTTTGTACCGGGCAACATCCACGTCTGAAAAAGGGAGTAATGTCTTACTGTGCAGTGCCGATTTGTACCGTGGATCCAGAATTGTGGCACAAATGTAATGTTGTTGTGACAGAATCTTATTTTGCACCCTTGCATTTTCACTTAAGCGACATGATAAGCTCTCCCCCAACTCATATGCTTCTTTTTTTCCTCCACACCTATGTACGCTTCACACACCCCCTTCAGCTGTTGCTCTAGCATGTGCAACAATGGGATAGCTTGGCCCATAGTACAGTCCTCCTTGCTGACTTCACGTGTGAAGACCTCGAAAGGAAGAAGCATCTCTGTAAGAGATTTAACTAGGCACCATTGGTCCATCTGAAGGGTCATGCCTTTCACAGTAGCATCCGCCCTTCGCATGACATATTCATTGATTGGTCTGTACTGCTCAAACAGACGGTCAAGCATGTAATACGTTGAGTTCCAACGTGTTGCCACCTCCTGGATGAGTGCTTTGACTGTCATTCTATAGTCACGTTGAATGATCCTCAGCTGCTTCCGGGCTTTAAAAGAATGGCTGAAATGCGTGCATATTCTGCGGCAGGTGGTCAGTAAGTTGCTGACTATGGGTTCTTTTTCAGAAAGTCTTGAACTATAATGTTAATGCAGTGCGCCAAACACGGGACCCTGAAATACTCACCAAGCGTCATGGCCTTAAGTATATTACTGCCATTATCCGTGGCAACAAAACCAATGTGAAGCCCTCTGGGGCGCAGCCATTCAAAGACCTTGCTGTTAAACTCTTCCAAAATGTTTTCAGCAGTATGAGATTTCTCCATGGCGAACATGGCTACAGTTGCATGTTTCCGAGAAGCATTAAAAATCACAGCTGTGTCAACAGCACCTACTTCAGATAGCTTTTCTCTAACCCCCACAAAAGAGACCCAGTGTGCAGTGATGCACATGTAATCAGTGGCTTGGCAACTGGTCCACATGTCTGTTGTCAGGTGGATTTTGTGAACAGCACTCTGCTGCAAAGCTTGTCCAACCAATTCCAGCACATCGTGATGTAGTGCTGGAACAGCGACTCGGGCGAAATAGGACCGGCTGGGAACCTTCCATTTAGGGCAGATGGCTGACACAAATTCAAGGAAACCCACCCCTTCCACAAATGAAAAAGGGAGAAGGTCCAGCGCTAACATTTTAGCCAGCTTCGCATTGTACAACCGTGCCGTTGGGTGGTTGCGTTGGTACTGCCCCTCCGACCTAAGCATGCTGTCAATGGTAGGCTGGAATATTTTCCTTCGTGGTGCACCTTTCTTCTTGAACCCAGCTAGGCTCAACGACGCTGCACTTTTGCTCATTGCAGTGCCCGGTTGCCTTGGTGTCTCATGTTGACTCTTACTACGGTGCCACTCAGATGTTGCTGAGGATGTGGGCGTTACCAGTACACTGCTGGGGGTAGGGCTAGAAATGTCTCCCTCTTTTTGACCTTCCACCGCGATCATATCTTCCCCTAATTCTTCATCCCCAACAACAGCAATGGGTCCAGTTTTACTTTTTTCTAAGTGAAGTAGGTGAGCCTCCCACTTGATAGTGTGGTGTTTTTTGAGATGACTTGTTTGTCCTCCGGTACCATAGTTTGTACCAAGCTTACCCCGCCTAACAGCCTGCCAACAAATTGAGCATATAGCAATGTTCTCCTCCTTACTGCTAACCGAAAAGAAGTCCCAAACTGGGGAGGAGAACTTTCTGGCGCTGCTGGAGTGCCACTTTCAATACCAGATGAAATGGAGGGAGTGCATGGAATTTGACTCTGTGCACTTACATTACCACCACCTACTGAGGTGGTGGTTGAGCTGGATGTAGGTCCCTGCCGGGCCTTTGCAAAGGCAAATATGGAAGCTGGAGGTCGTGTTGGCGTTACCTGTGTTGGTGGTATCCGTGCTACATCCCTCGCAGCGATTTGGGATAGTCTAATAATGTTGGTCTCCATCTCCGCAGGCCCAGGAGTGATGTTCGTGATGACTGGCTCTTCATCATCATCACCCCCTCATCTACATCTACCTCCATAACTGTAAGGCTTTCTGGAACCTTCCTTTTCACTAGCCTTGTCTTGTGGCGTGCATCACTCTCAGGCTGAGCTGGTGGCTTCCAAGTGGCATCTAGATCATCAGAAGCGGGGCTTGAAGAAGAAGTTGATGGACTAACCCTCCTTTTCCTTGCTGGGGGTATGGAAGACAATGGATCTTCTGGAACAGTGGCTTGCTCCTCTTCGTCTGCAAAAAGCTCGATTTCCTGAACTGCCCCTACTTCAGGTGGAACAACTACTATTGTGGGCTGTGGTTCCGGCTGCGGCTGTGGTTGCGGCTGTGGTTCCGGCTGTGGTTGCGGTTCCAGCTGCGGTTCCGGCTGTGGTTGCGGCTCCGGCTGCAGTTGCGGCTGGGGTTGCGGCTGGGGTTGCCCACTTATCTGCTGAGTTTCCGCCTGCGAGTGCGTGGATTGGGTACTACTTTGCAATAATGACATTTCAACATCACTGGTCATTAGTAGACTGGCTACCTCTGCCACAGTCATGGGCTTGGGCCTAGGTTGCTGGGGTGGGCCCACTGATGCAGAGGTGCTGCTCCCAGCTTGGTCCCCGCTGGACACCGCTGCTGCAGGGGTAAGTTTTTTTTTATCAAAAAACACATCGGCCGTCACACCAGTCTTGGCAAGTGCCACTTCCTTCTATTGTCCCTTCTTCTCACTGGCAACTTTCTTGGTACTGGTACCTTTCTTTGGGGCCATCTTCTTCAGATGTCAGCAGGACGCAGGTGCACAAGTTGCAGAGATGTCTGTGGTCACACGTGGACGTGACGCGCAGCCGGACTTCTGCCTGGCAGTACAACGGGTGATGATGATGATGACACCTCCTCCTCTGTCTTTTTGTGCACCCAAAAGCAAAGAAGCCAGGAGAAGAACATCAGTGAAATGTTGCATTTGTTGTTGTGGTTCAATTACTAGTAGTACAAACAAACAAATAAAAGATATAAATTAGTGTAGCCATTTGTGAGACTGTCAACAAGGGCTTTCATGGTATACTGTGTACACTGTCAGGAAGGATAGGAAAGAAGAGGAACAACAACAAAAATACAAATGTAATAGAAGTGGACCCTGTTTGGCATTAAATTATTTGCTCATCACATCATTCAGGGAGCTGCAGCTGGCAAAGGGGATGGATGCAAGCAGTAAGCCAAGAGGAAAACCATGCAGGCCTAAATGGCAAAAGCAGCACACTTATAACTCCCACCAGAAATGGCCACCAGCCACATGGACACTCACAAATCACAAGCAACAAGCATGAGGCCTGGAAAACAATGTACTGAAAACAGGCCTACGATAGCCAGGCAAAGGCTGCATGGTAAACCACACTGCTTTGCCTGTAATGCAATAAAATGCAAAAACGAAAATACACAGGGCTAAACAAGGCCTGAAACACACCACACACAACTAAGGCATGTATTTAACACACACCCCAAGAAACTGAAATACACCCAAAAATCCACATTTTGCAATTCAATCCAATGCCATCCATGTGCCCTAAATGATGTTTAAATTCAACAGAACACACAGAAACAGTTGTTTCATGCACCCCTGACTACCTCTGGGCCCACTGGATGAAAGGCCTGTTGGCAGACTAGGCTACAAGCTTGCAGGCCTATGGATAAAAGCACACTACCGGGCTTCAAAATGGCCGCCAGCCTCATGGCCAGGCCCACAACAACAAGAAACTGAAGACAGACAATGCAGGCCTATGGCAAAAAGCACACTGCCTGGCTTCAAAATGGCCGCCAGCCTCATGGCCAGGCCCACAACAACAAGAAACTGAAGACAGACAATGCAGGCCTATGGCAAAAAGCACACTGCCTGGCTTCAAAATGGCCGCCAGCCTCATGGCCAGGCCCACAACAACAAGAAACTGAAGACAGACAATGCAGGCCTATGGCAAAAGGACACTGCCTGGCTTCAAAATGGCCGCCAGCCTCATGGCCAGGCCCACAACAACAAGAAACTGAAGACAGACAATGCAGGCCTATGGCAAAAAGCACACTGCCTGGCTTCAAAATGGCCGCCAGCCTCATGGCCAGGCCCACAACAACAAGAAACTGAAGACAGACAATGCAGGCCTATGGCAAAAAGCACACTGCCTGGCTTCAAAATGGCCACCAGCCTCATGGCCAGGCCCACAACGACAAGAAACTGAAGACAGACAATGCAGGCCTATGGCAAAAAGCACACTGCCTGGCTTCAAAATGGCCGCCAGCCTCATGGCCAGGCCCACAACAAGAAGCCTAGGCCACAAAGGAAACACATGCAGGCCTTAGTATATGGCAATAGCAGCACGCTTGTAACTCCCACCAGAAATGGCTACCAGCCACATGGACACTCACAAATCACAAGCAACAAGCAGGAGGCCTGGAAAACAATGTACTGAAAACAGGCCTATAATAGCCAGGCAAAGGCTGCATGGTAAACCACACTGCTTTTGCTTTGCCTGTAATGCAATAAAATGCAAAAACGAAAATACACAGGGCTAAACAAGGCCTGCAGCACACCACACACAACTAAGGCATGTATTTAACACACAGCCCAAAAAACTGAAATACACCCAAAAAAAACACATTTTGCAATTCAATCCAATGCCATCCATGCCCCCTAAATGATGTTTGAAATTAATAAATACATCACACAGCAATCCATGACCCATGACTAGCTCTGGACCTACTGGCTACCCACAACGATTTACAGAAGTTACAGCAACTGCAATGCCCCAATCAAACAACACCAACTTACTTGTAAAATCTCAAATCCCAAAATCCTCAAATCCAATGATAATGATGCAGCAGACACAAAGAGTGATCCTTCCAGCTCAAATCCAAGTGAAAAATGAACAGGAGATGGACAAAGCACTGGGAGGAGCCTGCTGGACAGGAACAGGAAGTAGGAGACTCTGTGGCACTTCCTCCCTCCCCCCCCAAAAAAATTTGACCAAAAAGGACAGCCAAATATCAATCTGAGGTTTTTTTTCCATCCAAATCATCAATTTATAGAAGGTTTTATGCTGCTTGCGATGTTATTGTTCTCCAGATTGAAAATTCTGCGTGTTCGGGATCGTGAGCTGTACAAAAATATCGCTGGATGTCCGATGGCGCGCCCGAATGACGTGTTCGCGGTCGCAATCTCTCTTGCGGTGCACGATGGCGCGGCGAATGACGTGTTCGTGATCGCACACTCTCGCGTTGTCCGATGGCGCAGCGAATGACGTGTTCGCGATCGCAAACTCTCGCGGGATAACGCGGCCGGCTACCGAAATCTCATGGCGCACGCGAACGGATAGGAAAACCCGTCGGCGAACGCAGGAATCCCGGTAAGTCGCTATCGCGCGCGCTAGAACGCATTTTTAAAGCGCGACAAGAAAATAATTCCGCAACGCCGCGGAATTGTTGGCAATTCCGCGTTCTCCGCGGAACGCGAAATTGCCTAAATTCCGCAAATTCAACGAGCGGAGCGTAATTGGATGCCCAGGGTTACTTCAAACACATTCTGTAACAGAAAATCAGTCCAGTGTAAACTATTCCCGCAACTGAATACATTCTCAAATTTCTAAATGCTCCACAAAACTACGAGCACACTAGCAATGTAATAGGACATTCGAAACATACTGCGCATTTGGCTATTACCTCGAGCTTGCATATCCGACCTCTTGCAGGCAGTCACTACTTAGACGTATCGGCCCATGTAAATGTGCCCCATTTTTTCAATCTCATGCGCTTCTGCACTCTCTACGCTTAAAACTCCCATAAACAGTAACAAGACTTACCACTTACTCGTAAATACAATTTAACTCTTCGACGGGAGCCAGGCATTGTACAGTCACCATCTCATGTGTCCATTCAATGTCGGTCACAAGCTGCTTCTGTGTTCACGCTGCTTTGCAGTGTTTACTTATAGTTCCAACTTTTGGGTGAAGTAATTCCAGGCTTTATAGGAGATGTAGTTACGAACTTCATCTACCAATTATACTAGCTTTTTTTGTGAATTACTTATTATTGTTCAACGCATATGGTTGTACTCTACGGCTCCAATTGTACAGGAAACAAGTGAAGTCCTGCAGTCATTTCATTGAGACCATGGGAAGCAGTTTTAAATACAAAATGGGAAAAGCTTCTTTTTAAGTCACCATCACCTCCCTGTGGGTCTGATTTGATGGCCATTAATACTGTCCAGCTCAAATCTGCTTCAGAGTGTTTTTTATCAATCCAATGTTGGACCAATGGTGCTGCCACAACTTTTTTACGTATTCTAGACTTGTGCTGTGTAGTTCATTGATGAATTTCCTGATTAGTTTTGCCTATGTAAACTAATTTGTCTGTGCAAATTAGTTTACATTGGCAATTAATATTTGATGACCACTATTATTAAATAGAGTGTTCATGAAAAAAATTGAGTGTGTGTAAATAGTCAGTCAGTATTGGCATTGTTGTCGTTGTTGAATTTTTGGTGGGCCAGCCTTGCTAATTCAATAGGGCCAACCCTGGTTGTTGGTGTAACTTTCAGAAAGTTGGCATTTTCTTGCCTTAGCCATTTGGTGCCTACAGTCTGCCTCTGGTCATATGACTGGGTGTAGTTGGGCTTTGTGTATTCCACTTAGACAGCCGCACACAATGGGAGCTTAGGTGTGACTGAGTGGGCTATCCTGACAGGATGGGAGAGAGGAGCTGGACCCAGCCTCAATTATACCTGTGTTGGGACGCTGTGTCCTGTCCCCACACAAAGGGCTGCCTACCTCTGTAGTTAATATGGAGCCAGGGCTGGCAGGGCAGAGCATCTGAGAACTTCAAAGGCTTGTCTTTGAAGTCTCCCCCACTTAACAGGCACCACTTAGTACAAGTACCGGACCTCAGACACCACCACTTAAGTACACTTCTGGATCTGTGGATGCTCTGCCAGGAAGAAGGACTGTTGTGCTGCTGAAAGGACTGCCACTCTGCTGTACTGCTACTCTGCTGGATCCCCGCTTTGCTGTGCTGAACTGCTGTCTGCTACCCTCTTGCCTGGGGGAGAAGGACCTATATCTCTAGAACCCAGGACCCAAAGTGACTCCAAGGACTAGTTGGCTGGCCTCCTGATCTGAAGCCTCAGGGACATAACAGGCTTCCAACAACCTTGCATCGGCACCTGGACCCGGCCATCTGTGAGCCTACCCTGCTAAGTGGTGCCACCCCAGTCTTTGACCCTTGGAAGTGGGCCTGAGATGCTTACTAGTGAAACTGAAGCATCTCCTCTGCTGAGTGGCGCATCCTTGAGCTGAACTGGCACATCTCCTTAGCTGAGTGGCGCATCCTTTAGCATAACTGAAGCATTGCCGCTGCTGCATGGATTCGGCTTGGCGAAGGAAGGTCTGCATCCTCCTTGCATCTTCTGAACCAATTCATTGTTGTAGGCGCGGTGCTTCCCGGACCTAGGTCCACGCATCCCTTATTGACCGCAGCTCGACGACGACCTCTGCATTGCAACCCCACAGGTCCTCGGAACCGATGCATGGCAAGCTGATCGCCGCATCCTTGCTGCCCAGACTTTGCATCCCAAGCACGGTCACTGGCATCCTCGATGACGATGCAATGTGACCTCGCACCGCATCCTCGCTGCATCCCGGACCGACGCATCGCTTTGACTGCACAAAGCTTCTTCACCTCGGATCCACCCACTGCTCTGCAACCAGGATTTCAGATATTCAGATATTCAGATATCCAATCAGTCTTTTTGGTACTTTAATTGTTCAAAATGATCTTGTTAATTGAAACTGGGAACTTTCAACTCAATGTCCAGGATCTGCGTTGACGGTGGAGAGGCAACAGCAGTCACTGGTGTGGCACAATCAGTCTCTCCATCAAAATGTAGATCTGATGAACAAGGAGTTAAACATAAAAAGTGAGAAGAGTCTCTGGTAATATACCTCCCAGGGAGCTGGGCAGTCACCATGTGTCCCTTGGTTGACACCACTTGAAAAGGTTCTGCATCAAATGGAGCATCAGTTTTTCTTTTCCGCATCTCGCTTAAAAGGCTTTCTGTACAAGAATACATGGAAATGTTCACAAGCCCATACCGCGGCTAAACTTTCTTTTCCAGGTTGTTAATAAACACGTTCTGTTGGTGACAAACTCCTACTTGCACATGACTTTGAGCATTCAAATGTCTTCTGTGCCGTGCAAGGATGGCACCTAATGCGACTGGACCACCATCGACAACAACCTTTGTATGAAGCTTCACATTGAAATATGCCATTTCAGTAGCATTCTCAATGGCTTGTTTTATTTTCTTACTTTTCTCACTTTCATGTGACCAATGAAAAGAAACATTCTTTGTCATAAACTCTCTCAATGGAGCACGTCTAGTGGCACAGACTCGTATATATCTGGAACAGTAGCTGGATGTGCCAAGAAATGAACGCACCATTGAGACATCTTGTGGTGGATCAGCATTTGCCAGCGCTTGTGCTTTAGCCGGATCGTGTGTCATAACCCCATTCGAAAAAATATATAACCAAAGAATTTTAACATTCTCTTGTGGAACTCACATTTATCTGCGTTCAAAGTCAAACCTACATTTGCAAATAAAAAACATACTTGTGAGAGAGCTTTATTGTGCTCTTTTTAAGTAGCTCCGAAAATTAACATGTCATCGCTATAGTTGAACGCATTCATGACAGGTTGTATTATACGTTGAATGATGTCTTGAAAAAGTTCTACAGCTGAAGACACACCAAAACTTATGGCCTGATTACGACTTTGGCACAGTTGTGCCTGCTCTCCACCGGCACAACAATGCCAAAGCTGCGAAAGTACCGTCGACCTGATTACGAGTTCAACCCAGGCAGGTGAAGGTTTTTTTTGCTTTTCCCATGGTGGTGCCAGAAAAACAGGCACCGCAATAGGAACTGCAAAAATGTTCCAGCACGGCATGGATGGAGACATCCATGCCGTGCTTGAACTGGGGATGCAAGCTGACGGGGGGCACATGTTGTGCCCCCCTGAATGCATCCCCACGGCGGGCGAGGCATGAGGGCTATATAGTTTCCTCCACCGCCAGCCATTTCATGGCAGGCTCCCCGCCATGAAAAGAAGTCTGCCATGAAATGGCTGGCGGTGGAGGAATTCGTAATATTCTCAGCGGGACTGCACCAGTCCCGTTCAGCATGTTACATTGGGCCTCTGCCTTGCCACCGCCGGTATGACTTTGAAAGTCGTAATCCGGCAGATGGTGGACTGCCACTGCTGCGCCACAGCGATTGCGTGGACGGAAGACCGCTGCACTCGTAATCAGCCCCTTAGTCTTTTGTATCGAAACAGACCAACATGTGTAGAAAAGGCTGTAATGTACCTACAATTTTCTTTGAGTTCCAACTGATGATAGCCTTTATTCAAATCAAGGCAAGAGAAGACTTTAACGTTTAATTACGTTATCATGTCAGCAATGAGTGGACCTAGATGTTCTCATTCAATTGCCTTGTTTGCCTGACACATATCAACACATACGTACAGCACCTTCATTGTCCATTTTAGGCACTACCACTAAGGAAGAAACCCATGGCGTGGAACCGGTAGACAGCTTAATGATATCATGCTTCATCAGCGATTCAAGTTATTTTTTAACAGCATCTTGTAAATGAAAAGCAATGTGTCTATGCCTTTAAACAGCGGACATCCTCACTAATGTGCAGATTTACGTTCATAGTCTTGAGTTTTCCTAAACCATGAAATAATGAAGGGAATGGAGTTACTATTTCATGTAGGACATTTGTGTTGTAGTTTACGGAAATCAGTCACATATCAACAGCTTTGCTGACACGGAGTAGAAAGGCATTTGACGCTTTACCTTGAAGCACATGGATGGGTGCCTGCACCTTTGTTTTCTTATGTTTCATCATCGCTATAAATGAACCTTGACTTATTAAGAGCGTCGATGCAGCCCATGTATACACTTTGGTTTTCCATGGCAAAAGTTTTGGTAATGGGGACAATTCATTATATTTCTCCTCAGGCATAATGTTTATCGAAGCACCACTGCCGATGATCAAAGGTACTGAACAATCATATATTTTCAGTGTAATATTCAGACAATGTTTGAATAATTTTGGTGCTTTGGCATGTCGACAATTTTTATTTGACTGACATTTTTCTTTATATGCGACCAGTTCAACATGCGCACACTTTTCTGGGGTACACATCGACATGGCACAATCATCTTCTTCACTTTCAGTTGATACTTATCTAGAACTGTTTGATGATGATTTAGATGACTATCAACTGCGTTCAGTGTCAATTTGTCTTAACAGATGTCACCGCTTGGCCGTGTGGGTGCGCATCGAACATTGCTTCTGGAACAGTGGCGGCTCGCATAGGGCGTGCTGCGGGTCGGGGGAGGGGCAGGGTGGGGGGGTAGTAAACTCGGACATACGACGGAACAGAGGAATGTAATAATTACTTTCCTCCGTTCCGTCGTATGTCCGGGTTTACTACCCCCCCACACTGCCCCTCCCCTGCCCCGCCCACCGCCCGCAGCACGCCCTATGCGACCCGCCACTGTTCTGGAATGTTCCGGCGGTCATTTTGTCTTCATGCAGTGACACACTTGCTTTTCCCTTTGTTTTGCAACATGTTGCAAAATGGTTCTCCTTCCCATAGCCTTTACATATCTATCCAATGGAGGGACATGTGCGTTCACGTGGAAATTAAAATCCACATCTAAAACATAACTTCTTTTTACGTGTAAACATCACATTGTGTCCTTCAGTCTTTTGCTTTGGCTTACTTTTCACACTCATGAATGATGCATTCTGGGCACCTCTGGCCTCCAAGTCACAACTTGTCTATTGGCAGGCTCTTCAGCTCTGGCAGCCAATAACACTCGCCCCAGACTAAGACTTTCTCTCAGCATTCGTCGCCTGCATGAATCTGACAAGCTTCCATCAATAACTCTAAGACGTATAGCTTCTTTGTCATTAAATTCATTAAACTTACAGTGTTTGATGAGTGTGTCAAGTCTTTCCACAAATTAATCAATGGTTTCACCAACTTTCCGTTGTTCTTGACTGAAAATGCATCTTTTGTAATCTAAATTTGCCATTTGATTCAATTTGAGATTCAAAGTCTCTTTAATCTGACGGTATGCAATGTCTTCATCGGTTCATGGCATCTTCCTCACGGATTCTTTTAAACCATCATCAGCAAGATCTTTTAGGTATTTGATGATCTTTTGTTATCAGTCAATGAAATCTTCAAATGTCTCTATCAACACAATCCATCTATCACAAATATTTAGCTTTTTGGTGGTATTGAACAGTGGTGGTGGTTTCAGGAACTCAGCAGCATTTTCGACCAGTGTGCAACTTAATGGCACTGCTTGTGGATCACTGCAACTTGGTTTATGCAATTCATCTGTGAGGCCTGGTGACGTGCTGGCCTCTGTATCATCCTTGATAAGAACAAGAAATGGGACCCCTTTCTTGGTCTCCATTGGAGAAGCAAACTGTCATAATTCTGATTGCCATTCTAGGCTTTCTGCACTTTGGAAACCTTTGGAGTTGTTCTGATCCTCACTTGACGTCTTTGATGGGGTGCCGCTTCGGATATGGATGGTTCTGCAAACACAACCCCGGGTGCTTTCTCTTTGGTCACTCCCTCCATCTGTTGCATGATGACTCTCTGTACTCAGTACGGGTTAGCAGATGACGGTTTCTTGTATCACTTGGCCTTTAAGCATCTCTTTGTGCTGTCTGACACCAGGTTGATCTCTGCCTCGCAGTGCTACAGTTCACAATGTTATCTTTGCAGCTCTTTCAAAACCTTGCTGCACCCTCCTATAGCATTAGCACTACGTATGAATGTGTGGCTGTGAGTTGCGTAGTAGTGCAGTACTTCTTTGTGCGGCCTTCCTAGCAGCTTCTTGGCCGCCGAAGTATAGACTTCTCAGTGAAGCTTTCATTAACTTCAAATGCTTTACACAGAACTGGGGCTGTGCTTTGACTCCACGTATGCCAAATGTTGATTCTCCACTTTGACAGAGGCATACTTCGCACTAGGAGTTTGCTGGCCCCTGACAAACTTGCCAGGAGAGCACTGTCGATCTTCTGGTTACTTATCCCCTATCTCGTTGCCAATTGTAGCATCCTCCGCAGCCTGGGTATTCACCAATGACTATGCCACACACAGAGCTTGGTATAACATGTCTTGATTCTTCTGAGTGTAACTGCAAACTCAACATTCTAAATCAGCCTTCATTGCATTCCACCCTAACACTTACGTCACAGCTCTACGGAGTCCATCAGGAGCCAAAAGGGTTCCGTTATTGCTAACTCGCAAGACACTACATTGTGTAAGGTGTGCCTTTGTCCACTGGAAATGTGAGGCCTGAGATGAATTGTTTATTGGCTCACGTATAAAGAATAGTAATGTTTTAAACCCAAAAAGCACTTCACAACTTCGAATGAGGTAACTTTTTAAGCTCAAAGCGTTCTTCGTAAAAGTAGAAAGCTCACTGACAAATGTGATTTAGTTCATAATAGTATAAAATGTTACGTGTAAACATTCAAAAAGAGAATGATTTTTCAATGATCTATGTGGGACCTGGCCCTTTGAGCAATGTCACCCCAGATTTGTGCCTTTCTTTGCTGAACTCGTTTCATTGGCTTTTAGAATTCTGTTCACTTTCTCTGTGCTAATCAGAGGAAAAGTGCTTGTGCTCTCTCCCTAAAACTTGGCAAAACTGACCTATACCTGATTGGTATATTTATTTTACTTGTCAGTCCCTAATACATAGTACTACGTGTACCCAGGGTCTGTCAATTAAATGCTACTACTAGCCTGCAGCACTCATTGCGCCACCTACGTGTACCCAGGGTCTGTCAATTAAATGCTACTAGTAGCCTGCAGCACTCATTGCGCCACCCGCTAATATAACCTTTTTAAAACTTGTCTCAAGCCTGCCACTACAGCCTGTAGTGCAGTTTTAAATTGTCATTTCAACCTGGGAAATTAAACTTTTTGCCAGGCCTAAAACTTATTTTTAATGCCTATAAGTCACCTCTACGGTAGACCCTAAGTGCTTATAGGGCACGGTGCCTGGTATTTAAAAAGTAGGACATGTGGGTTTAAGTTCTACTTTTCCTGGCAGTGAAGTCTTTGTCACTGTTGTAAGGCCTACATCTCCCATGGGCTAGCACTGGGCTACCTTTTTTAATTTACTAACTGCTAACCTCAGATTGGGGGCAGATAGAAGTATGATATTAACACTCAAATGAATATATAATAATTTTGGAAATGCCACTTTTAGAAAGTTGGCATTTTTCTGCCGATAGTTTCTTACTCCTTTCTAGGAGTTTCCTGCTTCCTGGGCCTGTTAATAGTTCCCCCATCAAGGATGGGTATTGGGCCCAGGCAGTGAACAATGGAACCCCAATGTAGCTGGGAAAGAGGTCTTCTTGGCAGGATGGCTGCGGAGGAGCTGTACCCTGACCTGATTACATTTTAAAGGACGTTGCCAACAGCCCGCAAAAAGGATTCTGACACCAGCCTGGGCGATTTGGAGACAAACCAAGGGGAAGAACTGACCAGAACCAGCTTTGGGGGTAGGTGAGGGACTTCCCCCCTCACAAAGGCTGGCCCCAGGTATAAAAGTGGGGCCTTCAGATTCACTCTTTTGAACACTCCTGGACCTTTGAAAGATTCAGAAAAAGGATAATTGCCCTGCTGCAGAAGTGCTGCCTTGCTGTCTGAAGATTGGACCTGGTTGCCTTGATCCCAGGCTACCCAGAGTGACTCCAAGGGTCAGTTGGATGACCTCCTGTGTGAGCTACAGGGACACAATAAGCTTCCAAGGGCCCCCCTGCAATTGCCCAGCTGCCCAGTTTCTACTGGACCTCCCTGGACCTACCTGAGCCCTGCTGCCGGCCTATGTGGAAGTGAGTCGTGATCTCCTAGAGCTGCCTATTAAATCCTAGACCTTTGGCGGACATCGGTGAGAGCTCCTCCTAAAAGAAAAGGTGAAAATCCTGAAATTTGGGCTCCTCACTACAGTGAACAGGTCCATTCGCCCCATAACTCTGCTGCCTACTACAACCCCCAACGTCACGTTCTAGTGAGACCTGCTCTTTGCGCCGACATCGACCGTCCATGATGATCAACCAACGTGAAGCTCCAGCAGTGAAAGGGTCTTCACACTGCAGCAACTATTATCTGCAACGCTCGACCTTCTAATCACACAGAAAGCCTCCTCCTCGCGGTCCCCCTATAATGTGAATGTAACTCTTCACATCAGACTTGAGAAGGTAGCCTTTCAGCTGGACTATCCTGATCCCTTAATATGTCCCACGCTCCATCACAGTCATGTTGAACTTGAGACATTCGACTGGTCCAGCGCAACCAGACAACTAAGAGTGGTGCTTTCTTTTTCTTGGTGCTATTTTTTGCTTTATTACTATTTGCGTGCTGCATAAATACTTTAAACATTGCCTCTAAATTAAGCCTGACTGCTTTTGTGCCAAGCTACATGAGGATTAAGGCAAGGTTAATTTAGTGACTTTTGTGGTTCACCCTGACAAGGATTGTGGTGGTTGCTTGAGTGGGGCTTCCACCCCTCTCACCCAATAACACAGTTTCTTACAACACACCTATAAAAATAACCAGGCATTTTTAAGAGGCATAAAAGAATGTGACAAATAATGGTTACATTACAGAATTCAGTTGAACAACAAACACACGAAAAGCGCTCCAGCAGTTTTAGACGCTGATGAGGAAAGGGGGGTTGATTTCAGAAATGTGTGGTACCTCCCGCATTTTACCCTTGGAATGTTTCGGGAAATCGAACTTGTCACAATCTGCTGTGTGAAATGTAGCGCAAATACGGACATATCTGGGGGCATATTTACAAGTCCCTTGCGCCACTTTTGCGCCGCCGTTGCGTCTCGCATGTGACGCAGCGGCGACGCAAACCATGCGCCGCGTTGCGCTATATTTACAACGTGATGCATCTAGGGAGATGCGTCACGTAGTAAACCCCTGCGCCACATGAAACCTGCGTCAGGTTTCATGTGGGCGTACCGGCGCAGGGGGGGGCGTTCCGGCGCAGGAACGCCTCGGAAAAGTGACGTAGTGAAATCTACAAGATTTCACGCATTCACTTTTCCGACGCTGGTGCGTCAAATCCTTACGCCTGCTTCAAGCAGGGGTAAGGATTGATGCACCATGTTAGGGATAGGGAAGGTTGGAACAGTGCTGGAGTTGCGTCGCGCTTGCGACACAGCTTCAGCACTGCGCCATCCTTCCGCCGGCAGATGCGTCACACATCTGCTTATCCTTGCGCCACGATGCGCCGCATTGTAAATGCGGCGCATCGGACGTGGCGCAAGGGTAAACTTGCGTGACGCATTTTCCCTGGCGCATCCCTGCTGATATGCAGGGATGCGCCAGGGAACGTAAATATGCCCCCTGGAATTGGACGCAGTAATTGCAGAATACCGCAAGTAATTCACAATTTTTCAAGATAAAACTCAATGTAGTACATGTTTACCACACCTGTTAATACCGGTGATCTCAGTAGATACCGGGGGGCAGATCTACAAGAAAGTGCCGCAGCGTGGCGCTGCAAGCCCTTTGGCTGCGCCACGCTGCGGCACTTTCAGAGCACAGGAATGCGACATATTTACAAGAATATGTCGCATTCCTGTGCTCTCCCCTGCGCTGGCGCACAAACAGCTGCCAAGCGCCGGCGCAGGCACCCTTGCACCATGGTGCAAGGATGCCTGCGCCATGGGGAGATTGTTTCTGTGCAGGAAGGGGCACCTTTCTGCACAAAAACAATCAGTACAGGCTTTTCCTCTTTCAATGCGTGCTGCAGAATGCAGCACGCATTGAAAGAGAAAAACGAGGAGAAATGAAAACATTTCTCCTCGGTGCGCCTCGCTACGCCACCTCTAGGGTGGCGTAGCTTTCAGACGCATCTCCAGAGTTACGATTTCTCGTAATTCTGGAGATGTGTCTTGTTCCATGGGTGTTGCGTGGGAACACCCACAGCAACACCCATGGAACGCCCCTTCACCGCAAAGTGCTGCGTGTGAAGGGACGGTATTTACAAGGAGAGGAAAAGTCACGCATGGTGGCTTTTCCTCTCCTTGTAAATATCGAGACCCCTGCGCCACCAGTACGTCACGAAAAGTGACGTACTGGTGGCGCAGGGGGCTTGTAAATCTGCCCCCGGGTGGGTAAAATACCTCATTATTTGAGCTCGACGCACAGGTCGAACGTTCTGCCTTCATAAAAGTTCGCCTGGCAGATCACCCTGTGACTTAGTGAAGGGGTTTGCGCTTCGGTTTTAAATGTCACATTGCATTTTTTTCAAGGTAATATCCTCCCTGCTCTCTCTGCTATGCCATTAATAATGTTCACCCTGCATTGTGAGGTTGTCAAGGGAAGCAGCTGCAGCAGTCTCCTGTAAAATTCGCAAAAAAAGGATACATATTTCTGAAGGTGCTTTGTTTGACAAGCTTTGTTTGAAATATCCCTCAGTTTTCCAACACGCATCTATCAACATCTAATATTTATTATACTGCTTTTGTTTCAGTACAAATAGCAGGTGATCCGTCAGCGCGGGAAGGTTTCCTGCTGAGGCAGCACCACACGAAGAGCTTCATCTTGCCTGCAAGCCTTCTGACATGACAGCTCCTTGCAGGCTAAGGGGAGCTGATTGATTTGAATGAGGGGCTCATCCTACTGATTTAGATATGCATCCTGCCAGTATTCATGGGGTTTTCATATTCAGAATCTAAATCCAGTTTAGATGTCGATGTCTCTCTCAGGAGCGATCCTGGTAAAGCTGAGGCGAGATTCTCTGAGCTGTCAGTTTTTTTCATAAATAACAACATTCGAAAAAATCACAGCTCTATCACAACTCTATAACGACCTATTGATGTGCGCGTTTATTATACAGATTCCTAAAAGATTGTGTTTGTCTTGAAAAGGAACAACATGAGAATAGTGCTCCTGGAACTTTTTGAAATAAAAACCTCCCTACTAAGAAACATGACAGTGTAACATGAATTGACCTTTGAAAACTATCCCACCCAAGGCACTGTACACATTTATGTTATCTGGATTTGTATGGCTCCTAATCACCCAGGAGGGTATTCAGGTGCCCTAGAAAGAGAAAGCTGATGAACTTGCCTTCTGGACGATAAGGAACTGTCTGGTGAGAGACCAGACTTGAACGTTCCAGATCAATGCTCTATTTCCCTTGCCCATGGACTTTTCCCTACTGGACTCTAACTTGATCCTATTGCCCATACTAAGAGAACTCTTGTGAGCCATCCTCCTGCCTTTGTTGGTGGTATGAATTATTAATTCTAAACCATCCTCTTTATTGATTCTTTAAATAGCAATAGATTTTATACTGCGAGTTGTAGGACAGAGCTTCTTAAAATGTTACTTATATGTATTGATTTTGGATCTTTAATACAGTAACCAAATTATCTAAATTTGTCTGAGTCTTTGTGTCTTAATGTTCTTTCTGCAAAAACTGTTCTTACCATTTTCTGATTTCTAGATGCATGAAAGAGTTAGAACTTGAGGGTAGAATACTTTAACTTGTTTTCTAATTTGTGAGTTGGCTATCAATGAACGGTCCTCATTGGGTAGTCGACAGTGGGACGCGCGGATTTCTCACCCCTCACTATGACGAAGAAAGATCCATCAGAGTACCATCACCTCTAAGGGTGAAGCATAGAATCTGAGAGAAAAACAGTTACACGCATGTGCCCAGTGGTAGAGAAACCAATTTATTTCTTCTGCTGTAACAATTGCATGGTGTTGACTGTTTTCATGGTGGAGATTTCTGCCCAGTACGATAGGTTGGCACTTGTCATAGTGCCAGTAGTTAGGTCAGGGAGTTTGAGGGTTGCAGAATCTGGTTGGTTGACGAAGTTGTTATAGATAGTCCTGATTTTCTTCTAGAAGTAGATGACGAGTTTGTTTCTTAGGTCCTGTGAGGGGGTGATGCCAGGAAGCCAGCACACGAACATGTGAATTCCTTGACTATGGCCAGGATCTTTTTTGGTGACGTTCACTCTGTTCCAAATGCGGGATGAGAGGGCTGCCCCTTTGGTGTTTCATAAAATGGAAATCACCATTACAACATTTACCTTATACTAATGTTAATATATGGCAATAAGTCATGTGAGACTTTCTACTTCGAAATGTACTCTACCAGCACAGAGCTGGATTACAAAACATTTTTCGGTCAGTGCTATTTCATGTCATTTGGTATTAAATAGTGAACAGTGCATTGTTTTGTATCAACACCTTTTTCCCACCCATCATTAAAGATGATCTGTTTTGTGGTAATATGGGACAAAATGGTTGGGCACAGATGAACTGCAGTTCATGCACAACAAAAATGAAAACACCACTGCAACACAAAGCCATATTACGATAACCCAATACAGCAATAATATAAAGTGACAGAATAAAACACAACAAATCAATGAAATAGAACACAACAATGCAAATGAACCACTGAACAACAAAGAGAACATGTCAGCACAATCAGATCAAAAGAATATAATACACCACTACAACACACAACAAAAGAAACAAACAAACAGTGGGGGCTCCTCAGTTATGGCAGAGGAGCGTCACCCCACCTGCTGCGAGCACAGCAGGTACACACATTAATAAAATGGTAATAAATACCATTTTATTATGTGTCGTAGGCTCAGCCTGTTATAGCACGAGGGCAGGGGAGGGGCTGATTAGTGCAATTGCACTATTACTTCAGCCCCTGCCAGTGCGCATGTCAGATTGGCAGGCTGTCTAGAGCCGGCCAATCTGATATGCGCATTTCAGAGCAAGCAATCTCAGGGCTGGGAAACAGCAGAGGGGTTGCAGCAAGGCCCCCAGCCTCAAAATGAGCACTGGTTTAGCCTGCTCCAACCAATATGATCGGTTGGTTTCGGGTTGTACAATGGAGGAAATCCTTCCTTATCCACCCTAGTCACAGAGGAGAGTGCCAGGAGAAGAGAGAGATGGCAACCGGACCCTCCAGCAAATGCAACATGTATAGGGTGAGTTTTTTGGACATCCAAAACAGAACACATCAACACACCAGAATACAACACAAACCCCAAGCATACAACTGCAAAATAACAACAGAATAAAATAACTACATGGGACAGTAGCAACACTCACCAACAGAAAATACAACACAGTACACCCATTCTAATCACTAACACACCAAAACACTACAGGTCCAACAAAAAACAAGAATGCAACACCAAGTTATGCAATTGTGTTGTGGTTTCTGTGTTGTGTTAGTTTGTTTCCATGGTGTGTTTTTTTTTTATTGATTTGTGCTCTTGTTTGTGATTTGGTTACATTTTGTTGTCTTCTGTTAACTTGTGTTGTTTTTGTATCTTGTGTTTATATATTTATACTATCATGTTGCTGCTTTGCTGCATAATGCCTTTTGTTGTGCATTGTTGCATTATGTAAGAACATTGTTTTTATGCTGTGCTTTGGTTTTTCATTATGTGGTGTTGCTGTAGCTGTGGTGTTTAGTTTTGTTTTAATATTGCATTTTATGTTGCATATTTATAATGTTTTTCTTGTGTTTATATATTTATACTATCATGTTTGTCTTCCGCTGCATAATGCTTTTTGTTGTGCATTGTTGCATTCTGTTAGAACATTGTTTTTATGCTGTGCTTTTGTGTTTCATTATGTGGTGTTGCTGTAGCTGTGGTGTTTGGTTTTGTGTTGTTTTCGAATTACATTTTGTGTTGCATATTCATAATATTTTTCATGGTAGGCTGAGCTCCTATGTTTTTTTGTTGTGCAATGTTGTATTTTGTGTGCAGCGGCTTTGCAAGTCACATTTGAGGCCTTTGGTAATAGAACAGAGGCATGCCGGTTAAAGGTACTTGGGTCACGTATAGTTTGCATGCGTTATTCCGCAAATTAGCCCGAATTCATAAGTTGGATGATAAAACACCAGGAGCACACGGAACACATACTGTTTGTGTGAGTGTGTTTTTGAAGCTATTTTTGCCATTTGGGTCTACGTTAGCGTGAAAAATTTACTCTATTTTCAGCAACACCTGTAATTTTCATATTGTGAAAAGCATGATCCGGTATGTTATGCTGGTGCAAGATGCTGGTTATTTTTAAGGGCTGTGGCTAAGCAAAAGCATCAAAATCTTCATAAATCTAGTATTTACTTTCTAATGATGAAATGGAGGTACTTAAAGCCTAGATGAGTCTAGTTCTAAAAAGGCACATCATATAAAATATGTCATCTCATGTAGAGCTGCCTAAAACGTAGGAAGCCTTAATGAAAAGGAAGAGTATAGAGGAATGGTAAATCTATGCAACTGTGACTTTAACAAAATTAAGCTTTTCCATCATTCTAGCTCAGGATTTTAGGACAAGACAAGGACACTATAAAATGTGGACATTTTATATGAACGAGCCTCTTTGCTTTGTTTACTAAAGTAGATTTTATGCGATAAACGTTCTAATACAATATATGGCATTTTCTGCATTTCAATTTGTTAATTTTGTTTTTTGATGTGGTAAAAAGTCTAGCACTCCAGGTTGTTATACTTTTGATAGGAAAACCTGTAAACAATACAACATGATGGTACACTTGCTTTCATGCACACAATAACATGTTCCTCATATGTTCAGACTTATAGACTGGAAACATATTGGGGGATATTCTCAAAAACGTGCGATAATCATCGCCAAAATAGGTTAACGCAACTTCTCATATCGCCGTCCATCGCGGGAAAATAACTCTGTGTTAACGTCTCATTCTCAACACGGCGGTAACATGCGATAGTGTCCCGATAACGCATCAAATGTCCACGATACAACTACTGCAACTGCGATAAGAAAGGAAACCCGAACGTGAAAAAAGTTGCGATGGGCCCAACTGCGATAAAATTCCAGCGAAGAGCAGCGCCAGGCCCGCAAGTCCCACAAGTAAGGCGGGAAAAATCACTATAAAAGCGGCAAAAATGATATACAAATAAAACACAAACAACTGCGAAGCACAGAGGACAACCCGAACCCTACAAGCCCCACGGAGGACCAGCCTGGGACCTCGGGGTCAGGGAAGGGCAAGGAGAAGAAGAAGAGGAAGACGCGGTTCAGTCCACAGGAAAACAGGATCCTGATTACGGAGGTGACAGAACACCATCAACAACTGTTCGTCACCTCCACTGTGTCATTGGCAACAAAAAATGGAATATGGCAGTACATCGTGGAGAAGGTGAATGCAGTCGGAGTGCTGAGGAGGACAACGGAAGAGCTCAAGAGGCGCTGGAATGATGTGAAGCGCAAAACCAAGCTGAAACTCGCCAACAACTGCAAAGCAGCAATGCAGACTGGGGGTGGGAGTCCTGCGCCACAGGAGGAGCTGGATGAGATGGAGGAAATGGTGTCCACAGTCATCAGTGTGGAGACGGTGGCAGGAGTCAGAGGACCGGACACTGCTCAACATGACCTGACACAACAGCAACAGGGTGAGCAACCACCAGGGACTGGGGGGACGGGGGGAGATGGGCACAATGGCACACATGCACAAGTAAGTACAGCACATCTGCGAACAAACCATGCCCAAGAGTCAGAACTCCGACCAAGAGCCCAATTTACCCAAGTCTGCAACAGCTCAGCACTGTATAAGCACAGAAGTGAAAGGCACACCGCCTGAAAGGGATAAGGGCCAGCCAAATCAGAGCTGAAGGGGCAAATCACCCACAATGCAGCACACACACATAACACTCAGAGCACCTCAACATTTACAACAAAGTGGACCAAACTGCAACACTTACACAACAGAACAGAGGACACAACTGCTGCCGCTTGTGTGTAGAAAATGGCCATTCGCATTTGGCATAGCAGGAAACTGTGAGATGATAATGGACAAATACAACCTCACATCCGTGATGGTGGCAAAATGTCAACTGTCCAGCATTAAATAGGCATCTCCACACAAACAGTCACAATGTACATTGACATGCATTCTGCTTGTAAACTTGGCCAATGCGTCAACATACATGTGAACACAATGTCAAACTGCATCTCCCCTTCACATTGCAGAGGGAGAATCATCACCTCCTGCAGAGCAGACCGTACTCCTCATCACCGATGATGAAGAGGACCTACACACCATCGACCCCGACGCCCTCCAACAGCTCATGGACACCCTCAGCACCCCACCCCCAGGAGCAGGGCAGCCCAGCTGCATCGAGGAGAACCCACCCCCTGCACAGATCACACAGCAGGAAGCACCCACCACCACGGCCGTCTCCCAGGATCCCCCCGAGCAACATATGGCATTCCAACACCGTGTGTCGCAGGGCCAGAAGGGGATGGCAGAGCAGGTGCGGGTGGGGTTCGACCTCATGGCAGCCAAACTAGATGCCATATGTGGGTGTCCAAGTCCCATCAGGGACCACCTACAGGCCCCAATGGACACCCACAGTCCGCTCCATGGTCTCCAACAATCCATGGCTGACATCGCCGGAGTCATGACTCGTAGACAAGAACAACTGTCTAGTCAGAGTGGCTCCAGCGATCTCAGCCGTGAGTTGGCCAACATGGGGAGGAACATGGAGAACATGGAGCGGATGCAGGCGGGAAGAATGGCTGCCATGGCTGCACACCAGCGAGATGTAGCAGGGATCTACCATGCCCTGCAGATCCTCATCATGGCAGTGCGGTCACAAGGTCTGGCGCAGATGAATGCTGCTGCCACTACTCCCTCCACATCACCGCCCCCTGATGTGTCAGTGCCTCACAGTGCAGCTGACAATCCACCTCCGGCCCCTGATGTGTCACTGCCACACAGTGCCACAGACAAAACACCACCACCCACATGTGAGGCACATCACACATAGGAGGACGATGATGAGGATGAATCTGCCGTTGGGCTAAGTAGGAAGCTGTAGCATTCATCTCCGCCATATGGCCTCTTTCTGCTTGGTTCTGCCCTCTGCATCATGCCCAGGAATAACACCCTCCACTGTCCCCCTTAACACTCTGCGACACTCACCTTGGCCCCTGACATGGACTGCTACATTTGTTTAGGCAACCAATGACACAGAAATCAGACTGCGGACTGCACTCCCTCCTCTACGATGTACTTTTCCCTCCCCAAAGGACCCTGGCTGGCCCTCCACGGGGCAACATTGTAAAGTAGCGTGTGCATGGTCAGGTACTGGTCCACCTTCACCACTCCACCGAATGTGATTAAGACATTCAAATTCACACAGATGAGTCATGTCCATGATCAAGCAAGTATGAAAGTATGGATGTATGTGGGGGCAGTGATTCCAAACAACGGTGCTCCCTGGGAACTGATTTCAATACGCATGTATGTCCGTGACCCAGATAGGCAGTGAGATGACTGGGAATGTTTGAACTAGCTGTGGCCTCATTGCTCCAAAACAACAATCTCGCTATTTCCAAACTTAGCCCCACGTCAATGTATGAAATAGGGCTGTGTGTCACAAAGGCAAAGTCAAAGTTATGTGGAAGCCACAGCCTGGAGCAATAATTGGTTTGAGTGTGGAGCGCTTGGACTCCTGGGATGGTCGGTGCGTAAGTGTGAAGGTCATACCATGCAAGTGAACTACGAGGAAGGACTCCTGTGTGTGGGGTGTGTGTACGTTGGTCTCTGGTTAGCGCTGTGCATAGTGTGGGAGCCGTCAGCAGCTGCTATGGTATCGCTCAGGGGGTGCCGGGCGCATGCATTCCCAAGGTCGGAGGTACCGCCTTCTAGTTCAGACAGAGGGGCTGTCATCCACAATGTTAGTTTGTCATCTGCTTGCATTCTGGAAATGTGATGGGGATTGGGGGGGATGTCACTGCTTCGCCTTCCGGCATGGTTGAACCCTTACCAGCCATGTACGTGCCCTCACGGTCAGTATTGCATGCACTGATGTAGCAGTGTTGTTTTGCTGCAGTCTGACAGTGATGGGTGCAGGTAGCTGTGAGGAGGCGGTTGACCACTCACCTGGCACCTATTAGCTGGCACTGATCACTACTCTTGATGGATGACGTCCGTGTACACATGTGACCTGTACATGGCACATTTGAGCAGGGGACACCTTGGTGTGTTCCACGCAAGGTGGACCTGCTGGCTTCTAGGCTGGTGTGCATCTCCCAATGTTGCTGAGGTGTCCACTGTGCCCATATCCCCCTTACGGCCATGTTGTTCATGTTGTGGGACTCGACACACAGGGTGTATATTTGCATCAGGCAGGTACATCTCTGACCACAAATGGCACCCTGTTGTCTTTTCCTGAACACCAATGATGGCCTCCATGTCATGTTCATGTATACGTGGGACGCTGATGAGTGGCATGACATACTACATGTGACACCCTGATATGGCATATCAAATACGTGACGCCCTAAACAGCCTCTCGGTACAGAGGTGACATACACACCATCTCTTCTTGCAACATATGTGAATGTTAGCACTCAATGTTGCACTTACACCCGTCAGAGTAATGTGCTAATGCAGAGGACTGACATGCACACGGGGAATGTGTGTTGCTAAGATTTTATTTGCACATGCTGGTCATCTTGAAAATTGGCAAGCAACATTCCGTGTGTGGAGAGAGTAAAAATGTGGAAAATAAGTTGAACTACGGTGTTAAAAACATGGATTACGTTGGAATATATGGATACATTTGTTCGAAAGAGAAGACAGCCTATTCGGCGACTTTAGCTGGGCATTTGGTCGGGGCGAATTTTCGCCCCAGCTCAGAGTCATCTTGTACTGTGCCATGATTGCTGTGGACAGTCACAATGTGACGTGCTCATGTGAAGAAATTGTTGATGATTGTGTTCCTTTGGGCTATTCCTGCTGCGGCTGCAGTGGGGTGTGGTCCACCTGCATCATCTTCCTCATCATCGTCCGGTGCTTCTGGGACTTGGATCCATGGGGCATTGGTGCGTACACATATGTTGTGCAATACACAACATGCAGTGATCATCTTGCACACTATTTCGGGCTGTACAAGAGTCTTTCACCGGTGATGTCCAGGCACCTGAAACGTGATTTCAACATGCCAAATGTGCGTTCAACAATGCCCCTGGTGCGTTTGTGGGCCACATTGTACTGCCTCTGGGACGGGGTGTTCGAGTCTCGGAGGGGTGTCATCATCCACGGGCAGAGTGCATATCCTTGATCACCTGTGAGAGGTAAGTGAGATTAGTGTTAACTGGTGGTTCTGCATGCTGTGTTGGCAGACATACAAGTTATGTGGTGTGTGATTTGTGCGACCTCGGGATTCATGTTAGCCATGTATTGCTGCTGGCAAATGTGGAAGGACAATGTGTACTACGTAGCCTCACAGCTGCTCCTCCCTCCCAACGAGCCTATTTACTTGTATGTGCTGCGTGGTTGCATCACTTGCACTCCTACGGCACACCATTGTCATGTCTGTCTGCGCATGTCCGCAGGACTGACAGCAAGACTGTGATGTTGGCCGTTGAAAGTGGGCGGCCACGTGTGTGTAGGCCTATGGTAAGGATAGGGCGGACACAGATGTGGAGTTCTGGCCTGGCTGAACTCACGCTGATATTGAGGCTAGGCCTTCGGTTCAGGCTGCGGCAAAGTAGATACACACACAACAGTTGGCATGTATGAGCCGAGACCCCAAGCGGTCTCGTGCTCCTTTATTAATCCATTCGGGTGAGGCCGCCCTCTTGGTGCATGCTACATTGCAACATTGTCGATTACAGGCCGGTTGGCGCAGACACTACTACAGAGACACACGCCATAGTCACTTTTGTGGCCATGCCGGAACTGAACCACACCCAGAGCCCAGAACTGAACCACGCCCAGAGCCCCGG
The DNA here is from genome assembly GCA_963921515.1 of Calotriton arnoldi. Lineage (NCBI taxonomy): Eukaryota > Metazoa > Chordata > Amphibia > Caudata > Salamandridae > Calotriton > Calotriton arnoldi. The sequence goes on from CAWUFW010001224.1 coordinate 1,405,435, forward strand.
GCCATTTCTCCGCACTCCTCACTTGCGTGTACCGCTGGGATGTCGTGCGCTTCGGAGTACGTCTCCAGACGATCTACCCAGGCTTCCCGGCGGCCTGCCTGGGACGGGGGTGGCCCCGTGACTGTGAAGGGCTCCAGTGGCGTTACCGAGGACATGCTGTTGGCTACTGGAGGCGGACTTGTGGGGTAGCCCCTCGGGACAATGACTTACGGTGCACTGAGTTCGGCCCAGCTGAGCGGGTGTGCAGCCTGCGATGATTCAGCAGGCCTGGAGGGGCGGACTGGAAAGGATGTGTCTGTTACTTGCTGTACCGCAGTGTGGTCAGAAGGCAGCAGTAGCCAACTTGCAACTCCGCGGTGCGGTGCCGCTGGGTGCGCTGGGGGCCTGTTGCGCAGAATCCAGTGATCAGCTGAGGAGGCTGTCAAGCTCGCGGAGCCCGGCCTTGGAGATTGCACCGGCACGTGGTGGGCCCTCTTGGAGAGACGCCGGTGGCGGCAGGTGAGCAGTGAGGCCTGGGTGCGCAGGGGCGGGCATTCACCGCTGGGAGCAGGTCGGGTCTGGGGATCAGCGGGCTGGGGTGCGGCAGGCGCACAGGATCACGCAGGCACCACCGGTCAACACGGCGGCCTCGTGGCAGGGTGAGGTACGCCGCCCTAGCAGACACGCCACTGCAGGATGTGCCCCGGGTGGAGTGGGACGTAGCCACCTCGTCGCCGGTGTGACTTTGCCCATTGTAGGTGGTCGGCCACGTGTGTGTAGGCCTATGGTCAGGATATGGCGGACACAGAGACACACGCAGTAGTTACTTCGGTGGCCGTCCCGGAGGTGAACCACTCCCTGAGCCCCGGCCTATTTAGTCACTACCCTACACTGGACTGGCGTGCGCCGGCCCTGCCCACTATGCTTACACTTACAGGGGGGCCGACATGGCTACTTGTCCAAGGTGTTCCCCACTGCCTGTGATGGCATGGTTGCGCCCACTGTCCACGACAGTACAGACTCCAGCAGTATGTGTCCACATGGACATGTCTGTGCTCTGCATACTCCAGACTGTCCAGCACATCACCGCCACACTTGGCATCATGTACATTGTTATTCATAGGTCCATTGCCTCCTTTGCACAATCGTGCTTCCCACCTCTCCCCACATTCTGCAAATGTGTGGCAGAGGGGCTATGCCTTAGTGTATGGTCTGTCCACATTTCTGACCCCTCTTAGCACGGTTACTTGTGTTGTCGTGTCTGGCAGGTGTGCATGTTGGTTGGCATGTTGTATGTGATTTTGTTACGTGTCCATTCCCACAGTTGTGCGTTGTGTGATTATGGAATTGAGGTGTGTGGTGTGTTCCGTTGGTACTTACCAACGAGCAGTCCATTTCCATAGGTGCCATCCTGAAAGCGCTGGTTGATGATGGACTGTCGGAAGATGTATGAATCATGCACACTGCCTGGGTAGTTGGCGATGACATTGGTGAACAGTCCCCGGTGGTCCACTATTGCCTGCACATTGATGGAATGCGTGTGCTTCCTGTTGCGGTAATTGTGTGCAGTGTCGGCAGGGGGCACAAGTAGGACATGTGTGCAGTCGATTGCCCCCAACACGCGCGGGAATCCAGCTATGGCGTAGAAGCCTTGCTTGGTCTCCAGCTGTCCCTGCGCAGTGTGGGGGATGTGAAGGTGCTGGGGTATGAATCTGATGATGGCATCCAAGACAGGTGTGAGGAACTTTGATAGGGCTGGCTGTGAGACTCCTCCGACTCTGGCAGTTGTTGGTTGGAAGGTACCAGAGGCCAACAGGTGCAGCACAGCCAGCAACTTTGTCTGCGGAGGGATGTTGGTTGTCCGCTGTGTTGGTACCGTCAGCCTGTGGGCAATGTGGGTCATGATGCAGAGGATGGTTGTCCTTTTGAGCCTGTAGTGGGCAATGACATTCTCTGGCGTTAAGTCTCTGAGGCTGATGCGTTTTCGGAAGGCCCGCTGTCTTGTTCTGCGCTGCCTCGGTGGTGGTCCCGGGGGGGGTGGTCCTGGGGGTGGGGGTGGTCCTGGGGGTGGTGGCGGTGGGTGTTGTGGCCCTCTTGGGTCTCCAAGCTGCATGATTAGTAGCTCCATGACATGTGTTGGTCTTCAGATGTGGCTCTGGCCTGGGCTCCCTTTCATGCTGCAGGTTGTCGTCCTGCTTTACGCCAGTAAAAGGCAGGTGTTAAATCCCTGCTGCTAACGCGCCTTATCGCCTGTTTTTTGGTCGCATCACAGATCTGGCTGGTCGTTGAGAATATCGCGAAGTGGTGTTTTCGTGTGTTTTTGCACGGGAACGCCTACTCTGCATATCATTAGTGTTAGTTGTCGCTCTCATCCGTGGCGATGTTTTTTGCGCCAGCTATCGATGGAAAACTGGCGATATCGGCAGTTTGCACCAGCTTGAGAATAGGGCGATAAATCTATCGCCACTTTTGCGGCGCTAAAGTGCAGATAAATCGGCAATAAGTCCTTGAGAATATGCCCCATGGTGTTTAACCTTTCCTGTAGAGGGTTAATGCCTGTAACAAAAAGACCGTGTATAATACAATGTTAAATTGAATGAATAAAGCACAGTTATGCCAGTAATGAAATCATGTGGTTTTCTTTACTTCGTTGGTAAATAAACATATCTTCTCCTCATAGTAAATTTAAAGTGAGAAGGGTTTATAGCCCAATTAATGAGCAATATTCCTCACTTGGAAATTCACCTCTTTTGTTGCGCTGGTTCGTATCCATATTTGTCCTAAGGGAAGATGGGAAGCCTTTTTTCCTGAAGGCTAGTCTACCTGTGCCACTGGAATCCCTGAGAGCTGTTACTAAATTTCACTAGATTCATATTTGTACTGCTCTACCGGTAGTTATGGCTATGTTTACCCCCAACCCCCTCGCCAAACCCCCCCACAGTTCCCCGTCCACCATCCCAGGTACATTGTATTCATTTGTCTTTTGTTTAAGCATTCTCTAAAGGCTAGTGGGTAAAAATCTGTTTCACACTGTTGGTTTCACAGTTCCTAGGAGCCAATACTGTGTGATACAGTTGTTTTTAAAATTTTACATATTTGAATTTACAACTGGCTTGCCCTTTACCACGACAGAGTGACAACTCATCATCAGAGCGAGGTGAATGGTAATAACGTTTGCTCTCAGATTTTAGCTTTAATTTTCAGGTGAGGGAATATTACCAACACTCAGTAAACACACACTGGTTACGCCACATCACAAAGTTGGTATTTGCTTAATCCCTGGTAGCAATGGCCTAAGCAGCTGCCATTTACCCAGAGAAATCTGAGCTAACTTCAAAAAGTATCAAACTGCTCTAAGGTTGAGAACCTAACATATTAAAATTCCTAAACCAATTTAGAAAAATCCGGAAAAGTTTAATAAACAAAAAAATACAAACTTGATCAATGACACATACGAGGAACCAGAGACTTGGATTTATCAAGTATGAAGGCAAAATGACCATGAACATACAAAGCATCAATCAGAGTCAGTGGTTACGCTTGACAGAGACCTTGGCAGAGACCTTGGTGTGATTTGTGACTAACCACAATGTAAGCCAAACAAATCATACCAGTCACAGTTTATACATTCACACTTAGCCACATTTGTACTTCTTGAAGTACTCCAGTTGGTTAAGGATGGTTGCTTTAGCCTGGCATTGATCACAGTGGACTAGATGCCATCTGAGGAGGTACTTCTGAATTATTTTCTTTGCAGCAAAAAGCTCTGAGTGAGACGAATCAAGAAATCTTGCCTTCCAACGATGCGGCTTCCAGGGGGGGGTACCTCAGCACCTTGTGCTGTTCCTTCAAAGTCCAACAAAGATCTTGCTTGAAAAAGTGACACTTGTTCCCTCCTACACCCCTCTGGTAAGCTTCTAGGAACAAGGGCCCAAATTTACTAACATTTTGTGTAGGGGTTGGTCATTTTTGTAATGCAGCCGAAACACAAAATGTATTTTGGGATTTACTAAGCCACTCAGAGCCTGATTTGCCTGGCTTTGTGTGGCTAAGTAAAAAAAAAACAAGTAATACATATTACTGACTTTCATTACTTTACGTTGAGGAGGTGTTCCATAGGTGAAGTATGGGCATTCCCATGCATCTACCCATGGACTTGGACTCATACCCAGATTTACTGAAGGCAGTAAACCTGGGTTTGTGCCATAATGATGCACCTACCTGAGACTGGCATAGCAAGGAGAAATGTCTTAATTTCTCCTCATTACTGCAGCACACACAGAAAGAGGGATATGCCTCTAAGCACTGTTTTGTGCAGGGATGGAACCCTTCCTGCACAAAAAAATATTCTGGCCATACATCAGGTCTCCTTGAACCATGGTGGAAGGGTGCCTGCATTGACCCTAGGATTTCTGTTATGTTATGTTATTGTCAGACATTGGGTTTCTGGTTGGCAGAGGTGTGTACCCTGTCTAAGCAGGAACCACAATGCTAATCAGGGTAAGTCACAAACACATCCTAAATTAACCTGTGCTCACCCCTGGTAGCTTGGCACAGAGAAGTCAGGCTTAACTTAAGAGGAAATGCTTAAAGTATTTGATGTCTGAAGCGGAGACATTATCCTATACGGATGAATACATTTTAAAAATAGCAGGTGGGCCCTCATTACTTGGGAACAGGGGGCCTGTAACACAATTACCGTATGAATCAGACTTGAACCAATTAGAACGACTCAAAAAGAAAGTAGTGCGTACAGAGCTTCACGCAAAGTTTCTATGCCAATACTATTCCTACAGGCCTTCAAATACGAAACATCCTGATAATCTTTATAGATGACGAAGAGTTTAAAATTGGTTTCAGTTTTTCAGCCAACAAATGCTCGCGCACCTGCATTGAAACAGCCCTAAGACAAATAAAATCATTGACTAAAGAGATTGAAAACTTAGAGAAAAAGATTTTGGGAGATAACACCATTACTAATAGTAAATTTCTCCTTGATAAAGTTCAACAAACCATCAAAGAATTTGAGGAGTTTAACGCTCATAAAAGACTGAAAAACTCCAAAGTGATATCAGGAGATATAAAAAAGAAAAAACTTACCCTTATTTGAAGAAAGATTTTTATGTGTCTCAAGGTTCCAACTAACCAATGAGAAAGAGGACCACCTTTTCTGATACCAATTCAGACACAGGAAGTGATCGTTCAACTGACACTTCATATAGACAATACGATAAACAGCCTTCAACGTCCCATCAGGCTTTTTTAGGCCAGGAACGAAGAGGATCTGGTCCTCCTCTGAGACAGCGGGGAGGCAAGAGGGGATGGTATCGCAACCAATACACCCCTGGTTTCCGCCAAACTCGCAATCAGTATTACGAATGGTAGAACCAGATAAAACTATCCCCATATTTAACCTGTCCTCTCATATTCTCTCTGAACACGAAGTGGCAGTCCTCTCAGCAGGATTAACGTTTGTACCCACCTACAAGAACGATCTGTTTCAGACCAAATTAGAAATGTACAGGTTTTTTAGATCGGTTAGACTAAGAAATTACTTTCTAATAACATTTCACCAGCAATGAATGAAGGTACAGGCTTAAAAAACCTGTCCACCTTTTATCCTATGAACACGATGATAAGAAAGGAAATTATAACATTTGAAAATGCAATATTGACAGAAATTGAGAATCTCTTTAAAGAAAAAATACAATTCAAATCCAATTTCTCGAAAGACCATCAAGCTGCACTGCAGAATCTACAATCTCTCCCCAATGCGCTTATAAAACCAGCTGATAAGGGTGGAGGGATTGTTCTTTGGGAAAAGGAAAAATACAACCAGGAAATGTTGAAACAACTATCGGTGACTGCTCATTATAAAAGATTGACAACTAACCCTACAGCCAGGCTCACTAAGGAAATCGCTGCCTTGAGCAAACTAGGTTTTGAAGGAGGTTGGCTCAATGAGAAAGAGGCAGCATACCTTATTAACAAGGGACCGACAGTAGCAGTGATTTATATGCTACCAAAGGTACATAAAGAACCCATTCAACCACCAGGGCGACCTATTGTGTCAGGTTGTAATTCTATACTTAAACCCCTGGCACAATATGCAGATCATTTTATACGACCATTTGTGATTAACCAACCCACATATATTAGAGACACTATGGCGGTTATTAACCGGATAGAAGGTCAGGACTTTGATCCCACCATTGAATTTCTTGTCTCCATGGACATAGAGAGTTTGTACACTAATATTCCCCAACAAGAGGTTCTCTCTATTCTCAACACTCTGTTGGAATCAAGACCTAGACCACACAGGGTACCAAGTGACTTTATTGTGGAATGTGTGCGAATCTCTCTATGTAAGAACTTCTTTTTGTTTGAAAGCGATTTTTACCAGCAACAGAAAGGAGTTGCCATGGGGGCAGTTTACGCTCCGGACATTGCTAACATTTATGTGTCAGCTTTTGAAAACGAATATATTCTCCAATCGTCTAATCCTTACTCAGCCAATATTACACAATGGCTGAGATATATAGATGATGTTTTTCTTATATGGCGAGGTTCTAAAGAACTATTACAGGCTTTCCATGTGTGGCTAAATGCAATAAGTCCACATCTGCAGTTCACGCTTGAATCTGACACTGATAAAATGAACTTTCTAGATATTACAATCAAGAATGATGCGACTAACCATCTATATACCACGCTATATACAAAACCAACATCCAGAAATACGTTGTTAAATTATAAAAGTCACCATCCACAGGCACTAAAAGACGGATTGCCATTTGGACAGTTCTTACGTTTGGTAGGAATTGTACCTTTAAAGATGACTATTTCTTTGAGGCGAAGAAATTAAAAGATAAACTCAAAGCACGGGGCTATCTGTCTAAATTACTAAAAAGATCTATGAAACGAGCGTGGTATAATGATCGAGAAGCCCTGTTAACTGTTAAGGATCGCCCAAAGGACCCCCAATTGGTGTGTGTATCAACATTTGGCACCCATACCAATTCCATTAAAAAGATTGTCACTAAGCATTGTAGTCTACTAAAAGGTGTCTCGGGACTTGAGCAAAAACCCATGTTCTCTTTTAAAAGAGGTACGAACTTACAAGACCGCCTAGTTCATGCATATAGTGAGAACAAAGAGAATACAGTAGACAACATGAGACAACTGACACCTTTAATAGGTCATCACAGATGCAATATGTGTTTGGCGTGCAATACCACCCAAACGGTTAAAACATGTGTGATTAATGATATTTTGATCACATTAAAGATGTTCTCCAATTGTAACACATCTAATGTTATTTATTGTATCCAATGCCCATGTGGGTTACATTATATTGGTAAAACAATACAGGCCGTGAAAAAGCGCATCCTTCAACATCAGTCACGTATTAGGTGTGGTGTAGACAATGCCCCACTGGTAGACCATTATCGAAGAACCGGACATTCAGAAAAGATATGCATTGGTGGGTAATTGAAGTAGTGAAACCCACAAGGAGACAAAACAATATAGAGCAAACATTGTCAATAAAAGAAGGCAGATGGATCTGTCGCACTGACCTGGTTAATAGAGGCCTCAACTCTGCTTCGGAATGGCATGCGTTAGCATGTCTTAAGTGAAATATGTGTCAGAAATTTCTTATGCTATAAATTGTGTGGGCTCACACATATGCCATTAGATAAAGAGAATTGAGGTCCTCACGTATGATTACGAGAGATGACATCAGTCTAAAATAAATAAAATACCTTTGGTACAATCGGTACTTTATTTCCTTTTGGGGATAAATTACGATGAGAGATGCAACAAACTGATAATTCATTATGTATCATAGGTTAGTTTAGATAACAGCTATTCTTAAAAGGACTATATGTTAATAGATGTTGGTGTCAGCAATGTTGATGAAAATACATTAGACTGTTAAGAAAAGTCACGAAAATGTAATGATTTTTAGTATGTTATACGCTTTATGATATCTATTTGAATGTATAACATTGTGTACCTTTGTCTGATCCAATGATTGAAAAGCTGTACATTCTTAAAATCACAAGCTAAGTTTTGTGTAGAATAATACTCATAATCATAGTTGTGATTTATATGAAACAATTTAGTAATTTTTAAATTGACGGATCATGTATGTATAAATAAGCGGCTGTACACACGATCTGATTGATGTAAATATATGAGTTATTTGTAAGATTAAAATATGCATTTGTATTAAAAATGTTGGGTATCCGGAGCGATATAAATGATGTACATTGCATGGATCACTTTAAACATATAATTTATTCAAAATTAATTTTTTTAAGTTTATTCAATTTGAAATGTAGATGTTAATACTATATGATTATTTTGAATGATTTTTAGTACGTGTATATTCTAGGGGCCTGATTCACAGAACTAACTTACGTCAAAAACGTAAAGTTAGTACTTTTTAGTATTCACAGAATACACTTACTCATTTTGGTATTCACAGAATGAACTTACTCATTTCGGTATTCACAGAAGTTAGTAGTCCTAACTTTAGGACTCCTAAATGCCTTCTGTGAATACCGAAAGTCTTAAAGTTAGGATTTTTCTCAGTTTAGGAGTAGTAAAGTTAGGACTCCTAACTTTAGGACTCCTAAATGCCTTCTGTGAATACCGAAAGTCTTAAAGTTAGGATTTTTCTCAGTTTAGGAGTAGTAAAGTTAGGAGAAAAATCCTAACTTTAAGACTTTCGGTATTCACAGAAGGCATTTAGGAGTCCTAAAGTTAGGAGTCCTAACTTTACTACTACTAAACTGAGAAAATCCTAACTTTAAGACTTTCGGTATTCACAGAAGGCATTTAGGAGTCCTAAAGTTAGGACTACTAACTTCTGTGAATACCGAAATGAGTAAGTTCATTCTGTGAATACCAAAATGAGTAAGTGTATTCTGTGAATACCAAAAGTACTAACTTTACGTTTTTGACGTAAGTTAGTTCTGTGAATCAGGCCCAATGTGTTTTGTAAGTGGTTTTAATCATTGTATAACTCATGTTTGAATCACATTATAAGATGAGAAAAATAAGACATATTTATACTATACACAAGTAACATACACTAATAGTAGTTTAAAATTATTTTTATCGTTAAGTATAAAAGTGGAGGATATAAATCACGCCAACTTGCCCCATAACTTAATAAGAATAGACACTCTGTATATAAACAGTATTATATCAATAGAAAAAAAAATAAAAAGGGTGTTCAAGATGGCCGCCACAGTGAGATCCATTACCAAGGAAATGCATGAGGCTAGTCCTCTTTTGAGCTCCAAACAAAGTATAAATACGAGCTCAAACCGGCAGTAGGGTTGATACTAATCCGACTGCAGACTGCCGAATTTTCGCTGCGCTACAAAACTTAACAGGTATGACTTAGAAAGGATAGGGCCATTTATACTTAATGCCTGGTTCCATATTAACTTAAATTTAATATTGACTCAAATTACATGTAACTTTTTTAGAATAAACTCCTTCAATTGAGAAGTTGCTGGGGACTGGAAATTTAATTACACCGTCCAAAAGCACCAGAGTTCACTTACCTGCATCTTTTGACGATTATTCACCTTAAACAAAGTAGGTAAGGAGATTAAATGACTAATACACATATGGGCAAAGATAAATAAACTCCAACTGATATATTGTCTTTTTATTAATAGAGTTACAGAACGACGATCGATTTGACATATATGTATCAATTGTATTCTATAATTCTTGAATCTTTGGAAACACCATTCAGGTATTTGTTTCTTTTTGATTAAGTCACATTTGTTATAACAGAAAGTATAGGTCCATATTTAATGAGTAAAATGGACAATACAACTAGGGGCATGTGTAAACAGGTTAAAAAACTGATAGTTAATATGAGTGGCTCTCATGTAACTATTTAGGCAGTCTATAATACCAGATCAGTAAGGATGGTTAAATATCACTCTTATAATGAAACTTCTTGAGGATTGCTATTTGTATATTCATGGAGAATCAAGAAATAGGTTTTCTAAGTAATCAGAAATAATGCCAAGGCATTTTAAGATGGTAGTGAGATATGTGTATTCACCATTGCTCTGGCTCCACAACATAACTCTTTTATAAAAGACTTTGCATGCAATACCATGATGTTTGGTTCTAGATTAAACTATAGTGCCTAATTAGAAAAGATCTATGAAAATCATGGTTTTGATAAAATCAGACACATCAGAATCTATGTTTGTGCTCTTGTGGATAGAAATCTCTTTATGAGTTCTAAGGATGTTATATAATATATGCATCTTGAGATATTCTTAACTTCATTGATGTGAAATTTTGTAAATTGAGAAATGATAATTTTTTTGCACGGGTGTATCAATTATTTTTTGTAAATAATGGAATGTATAGTTTAAATTCACGCATGGGAATTATTATTTATTTCATGTTTTACTAGGGGTCAACTGTTAAATTTATGATAGTCCTGAAGATGGTCTCATGGACAAATGCATAGAGACCGAAACGTCGACACTCACACTCTCTTCTGGAAAATAATGTACAATGAGAAGAAGTGTTTACAATAGTGACATTGAAGGATTATACAATTGTATTTATTTTCCTCTTGTTACATTGTTTGTGTAACTGTGTAGTACCCTTGATAAATTTCAAAAGATAAAACTTTTTTCTATATATACCCGTGTTTTGAATATTTATTGTTTTGTGATTAGTTCATTGGTTCTTATGTCCTCACAAGGAACAAAAATATTTCTTAGATAAAAGACATTTGAATAATATCTCTCTGGCGAGTTTATCAATAATTCTTGCAGTTAAAAATATATATCAAAAGCAATAGAACAGAGTATTCTAAATAAATCCCTTGAAGGCGCTTTTACCCGTTTATTTGATTTGCCCAAGCCCTCAAGGGTAGATTGGGTTTCCCATTATATTCAATAAAGTATTTGTGCAGCACTTCAAACAGTAAAACCGTGAAAGCACCACACAAAAAGATACCACACCTGGTTGGAACAATAGAACTTAATTTAATAAATAAAAAAAGATGAAAACGACAAGAATCCAATAAGTAGAACCAAAGATATTGATTTGTAAAAGAATAAGTGAGAATAGCATCAAAAAGCACTAAGCGCCAACAAGGAACATCTGGTCGAGCTAGGTGGGGGAAAAGTCAAAAGTTCAGGCTGACCGCGATGGAGCGAAGGGCCAGCTACAGGGACCAGATTAGGCCCACTAAGCAAAAGTATCTTGGTCTGGGCTGCGATGTTGAAGAGCCTGTCGACGGAGGAGCTGCAGAATGCACCGGGCGATGCATCGATGTTGATCCATGCATTTAACGGCCATGGGCTAGTCCTGGTGATGCAACAGGAATGATGCGTTAGCTCCGATGCGGCATTTCGGCTTTGGTGTTGATGTCGTCATCAAGGGAGATGCTAGAACTTTGCTTGAGGAGTGTCGCACAGGTGGTTTCGAAGGTGGAGAGGAAGCTCCGAGCCACACAGATGCAGTAATGAGTTGGTTTTGGTCCAAGCAAATTGGGGCAATGTGCCCGTTCAGAGCCATGCTGTGGGTGAAATGCTTCGGTGCAGACCACACAAAAGCGACAATGCACCGGTTCCGTCTCCTCAGCGGTGATGTATTGAACAAGCACATTAGGCTCACTTCCAAGGGTCCATGACTGGGATGGCAATACTTGGCATAGCAGACTCAGAGATTACAGAGTCTAGGTGCAGAAGCAGGATAGTTGGAAGTCTTTTATGTCCCTGAGACTTCAGATCAGGAGAGATGCCAGCAAGCCCTTGGAGTCACTCTGGGTTCAAGTGATGTAGGTCCAGTCCTTCTCAAGCAGACCAGAAGGGCAGCAGGCAGCAGGTCAGCACAGCAAGAAAGCCGTTCCTCCAGAGCAGTAGTCCAGTAGAGTGGCAGCCCTTTGTTTGGGGACAGGACCCAGCCTTTTCAGGTGTAAGTGTGAGGCTGTTCCCATCTGCTCCCTCCCACCCTCCCAGGATGGCCCATCAAGTCACACCTAAGCTCCCAATGTGTGTGGCTGTCTAGAGGGAATGCACAAAGTCCAGCTGTCACCCTCACCAGATATGTATTAGAGACAGGCTGCAGGCACACAGGGCTAAGAAGAGAAAAATTAAATCTTTCTAAAAGTCAACCATCGCACAAATGCCAATGCTAATTATACTTCTGCAAACCTGTGTTTCCTTTCATGACAACTGCACTTAATAGCAGTGAGCACCATTTATGTTTTCAATTCTTTAGTCATAACAGTTTTTTCAATGTTTGGTTAAAAGCAAAACATGACCATATCACAATAATACAGCACCTTACATTTAATACACCCAACATCAGGACAAACAAAATACATTCAATATCAATACATACCAAAACATCAAGTACCACAACCACTGAAGCAGTTCTGATTTTGGCTGCCCAAGAGGAAATGCTATTTTGCATACACTGAATCAATCATTCTAAACTCCTCATTAATGGGCGAATCAACCTAACGGTGTCAGGCTGGTTAAAAACCCGGGTAGGGACTATTTAAGTATTAAATTGCATCTAAGCCTAGGTACCTGCACCTATTATTTTGCAGACATTGGTTGGTAACTTGTCAACACGCTTCAAACCCTTTTCTTATTCCAGGTTCTCCTCATGACTCTGATCTATAGACCCGCAAACCACAAAAACAAAACACCATTTGTACATTACAACACAATATCACCACTCGGTGGAAAATTGAACTTGCCATGGCGGCGTTCTGGATGCTCTGCAGATGGTGGAGGAGGTGGTTGGGGAATCTGGCATAGAGTGTGTTGCGGTAGTTAAATCTACTGGTGATTAGGGTTTGAGTAATGGTAAGTCTGGTGCTCTTGGAAATCCATCTGAAGACTTTTTTGAGGAATGCATAGCATGTGGAAGCAGGAGGAGTTAACTGCATTCACCAGTGCAGCTATATTGAGTTTGTCATCTAATATGTTTCCCTATTTACCTGCGTGGTTAGCGAGTGATGGAGTTAGAACGAGTTCTGATGGCCACCAAGTGGAGTCCAAGAAGATCAGCATTCTGTGTTATCTGTGTTGAGTTTCAGGCAGTTGGTTCTCATCCATTCTGCTATGTGGATCATGCATCCAGTGAAGTTGGAATTGGTCATGGGGGACTTGTTTGACATAGAGAGGATGAGCTGCATGTCATCGGCATAGGAGATGATGGCAATGCACTGGATCTGATAATCTCAGTGACTGGTGTCATATAAATGTTTAACTGGGTGCGACTAAGGGAAGGGACTCTGTATATCAGGTCCTTGGGCTCCGATGTGTAGGGGAGATCTGACTCGCTGAGTTGACTTTGTGAGGAAGGAGCATATCCATTAGAGGGCTGTGCCTTGGATGCATGTATTGTGTCATCTTTTGAGGAGTCTGCAGTGTGACTATGTGTTGAATGCTGCTGAAAGGCTCAGCAGTATGAGAGTGGAAGTTTCTCCTCAGTCTAGGATTGTGCAGATCTCATCTGTGGAGGTGATGAGTGCTGTCTCCGTACTGTGATTGCTATGAAATGTGGATTGGGAGTGGTCGATCAGATTGTGAAGTTCCAGGTGGTTAGTGAGTTGCTGGTTGATTGCCTTCTCTATCACCTTTGCTGGGTAAGGTAGTAAGGAGATAGGTCAGAAGTTGCTTAGTTGGTTGGGGTCAGCCAATGTTTTTTTAGGGAGGGCTGTGACTGCCACATACTTTCACAATTCTGTGAAGGTTGCAGCTTTGAGTTTATGATGTGGGTCAGGAATATGTTTATCACAGGTCCTCCCAAGTTGTAGATATGGTGCAGACAAGGTTCTGTGGGGGCTCAGGCCGGATGGTCTCATGACTGCAGTGGTGTCTTCCTCTGTGAGTGTTTCCCAGTTGGTTCAGTGTCTGTCTGAATGGTAAATGCGCAGTTTACTGATGATGTCCTGTGGGTTTGGTTGCTTTTTGAAGTTATTGTAGGTCTTCTTGATTTTGTTGCTGAAGTAATTTGAAGCGTTGCGGTAGAGTTCATGGGAGGGGTGATGGAGTTGGTTGAGGTGTATGGGGTGGTAAAATCCTTGATAATGGCAAATATCTCTTAACTGCTGTTGAAACTAACCCTGGGCGTAGTTCGCGTAGTAGCGCTACGCGTAGCTACGCGAAGTGCACTTCGCACTACGCGAGCTACACGTAGCACTACGCGAACTGCGTAGTGCGGTAGGAAATGCTGTTCGCGATGATTGCACAGTGCCGGATACTTGTCCGCACTGTGCAATCATTGCAAACGGCATCTTGCACAGTGCAAGCTGTCGTTTTCTGCCGCTCGAGTAGATTTGTACTCGAGCGGCAGCTTTCTCAACGCGGACTGGTAGTTTGTCATCGCGAGCGGTCGCGAGCATACGCGACCACTTGCAATGAGAAACCTGACCTCCCCGCGTTGAGAATCTCGCCGGGAGGTTTATTTTCCACGCTCGCGATTGCAACTTGATGTTGCTGATCGCGAACGAGGAAAAAGTCTCGCCGGGATGTCATTTTGCTCGCTCGCGGTCGCCAACTTGACGTTGAGGACCGCGAGCAAGCAAAAAATGACCGCTACGCGTGTTTGCACTGTGCTACGTGCAATTCGCGTAGTGCGAAGTAGCGCAAACTTTGCAAACTACGCGAGCGTAGCGTAGTTCTTCGCCCAGGGTTAGTTGAAACTGGCTTTGATCCTATCTATGAGGGCTCTTCTCTTAGTAACTCTCAGGAGGTAATGGTAGTGCCTGAGGGCAGCCTTGTAGGTAGAGCTGGCATCAGCATCATAGTTGGTTCTCCATTTCCTTTCCAGTTCTTTGCAGTATCTTTTGGAGTCCTGGAGTTCTTCCATGTAACAAGAGGCCCGGTTGTTGGTTTTACAATGTTTATGAACTTTGATGGGTGCAAGAGCGTAAGCGCAGTTGGAGATCCATTGATTGGAGTTGGTGATGTCCTTGGTTAGGTTGTTGGAGGTGTCGAGTTGGTTTGTTTTGAGAGTAGCACAAGTCTGTTTCTGTTATTCTGCTCCAGGTCCAGCTTGGTTGGCTGGTGTTGATGGAAGCTTTGGCTTATGTCATGGAGATACTGAAATGGATAAAGTAGTGGTTGGTCCATGATAGTGGTGCAGTGGAATGGTAGGAGATACAGTTGCGGGAGGCGAAGATTGCATCTAAAGTGTGCCCTGCGTTCTGAGTAGGGTCTGTGATGAGCTAGGAAAGTCCTATGTTGTGTAGCCTTTCAAGGAGGTTGGAAGAGCAGTGTTCAAAGGGTTTTCCAGGGTTTAAAAACATTATTTTTATTGATATTCATGCAACAAACATATAATAAACAACAACACAAAGACAGTGCCTCATGGAAGAGGGACAATGAGGCAGATATAATTACATATATCTGTTTGAATGAGCTCAAAATGCCAACAGTCATGGAGAGAGGAGAAAGTGTACATGTGTCAGAACACATATAGGCAGAAATCTGGGTATTGCAGTTACTTGTTGAGGGCATCTCGATCATCCATGGGCATGTGGGTATAGGAGTCGATTGTTATGAATAGAATTAGTTTTCTCAACGAAATGGAAGAAACAAAACACAGCATTGTTTCTCTGCATAGGAAACAACATTTTGCATTCTGAAAGTGATCCTACGATGGATACAGTAGTGCTCAATAGTCGCCTGTCTATTAGAGGGCAGTGAATGACGTCCTGTGTATATGATTCGTGTGGTGTTTGAGGGGCGCCAGGGGAGCAGGAAGGGAGTGGCAAATAGAGATAGGCAAATGCAGTAGATCGCGTTTGAGACAAGGGTGTCACAGCATCTACAGTTCAAGAGCCCTGAGATGCTTCATCTACCGACAGCAGATAGTCACGGAGGGGCGGCCAGATGTCCTTCGCCCTTGAGTTGGGGGACTAAAGAGAGGCTTACAATTCGCTGGTGTTGTCACATGCACTAAGCTGCTCTGCCAGGGCCTTGGCCGTGGGGGAGCATCTACTACCCCAGTGTAGGGTGACCTTGTTCTTTGCAAGGAATAGGGCCATGGCTGTGTAGCGACCGTTACTCTTTGGTAGATCCTGTACAAAGCCAAATAATGTCAATAGCTGGTCAGGGCTTGGGTCAATATTAGTCATCTGGGCTAATGTGGAGAAGATCTTGCGCCAATATGAAGCGACATGCCTATATGTCCATGTCATGTGTATGAAGGCAAGGTGGCACTTGGGGCAGTCGGAAGGTCTTGTGTGGTCAAATCTGTATTGATCACTGGGGGTAACATAGGCTCTGTGCAAAAACTTGAAATGTATGAGTTTGTGGCGGTGGTTAGGTGAGACAGGCATGTTTGTGTGCAGCAGGCCGCCAATATCTTGTCAGTCAGTTGGCATCCTAGATCAGCCTCCCAATAGTCCCTAAGTTTCTCATCGTGGGTGGGCAGTAAGGCCACGCATGCATGGTACAGTTTTGAGACTAGGTGTCCCCCATCTGCATCGTCGATCACTAGGGTTGGGGGGGTGAATTTGTCCAGTGCAGCGGAAATGTTGGGATAGTAATGCACTATGAATACAATGATTTATTAAATCGACCATGCTGGAGGCAGTAGTGAAGCGGGTGTCCATGGAGTGAGTAAGGGTATGTCCATTGGGGGAAAGATCCCCGAGCGTGTGGAGGGCGTGTCGCACCATAGTGCACATGACCAGGGTTTCGCTGGTAATGGGGAGCCTGGGGTTGTCCGGTAATGCCAATGAGGGTGAGCAAAGCAATAAGCCCCAGTAGAAATTGCAGGAGTTTTTGCCAAGTCTAGCTGGTGGCAGATATTTCTGTTGGGCCAAGAGGGATCCCCGCTGGGAGAAAGAAAACCAGGGGCGTCAGTGCGGCCTGGCTAATTTCAGGCTTGGTGTAGGAAAGGCATGCATCTGCGTGAAACCAGTGGTGGGCATACTGACATTGTGTGGCTAAGTAATACAGTTGAATGTGTAGCACGCCAAAGCCTCCCCGTTCATAAAGGAGCACCAATCTGTCCCAGCCAACTTGTGGGCGCCTGCCGGCCCAGATTAGCTTTAACAAAATGCTGCGTAGTGTACTGTTGTAAAGAATGAGTTGGTGAGTGGTATGGGTACGGGTATATTAATATTAGGGAGGGGTAGAGAATGAAGGCATGAACCACCATTTCTATAATTGTGATTCATCCAGCCATTGACAGTGGAAGGCGAGTCCACCATTCTACCTGTGTAGTCAGCCTATCAATAATGGAGCCGTAGTTTAGCCTTATCACCTGTTCCCTGTCTCAGTGAAGTAATATGCCAAGATATTTCACCGGGCATCGCACCAGGACAGTGGGAATTCACATTGACGAGGCCCAGTGACATCAGTGAGTGGAAACAACTCAGACTTGGACCAGTTGATTTGGATCCCGAGAGGCTGCCAAAAGGGACCACTGCATGAAGAAGTGGGGCCAAGTTGTCTTCTGGGTGCCGTACAAACAACAGCACGTCAATAGCATATAAGGTGATATGTAAGGGGCCGGGTCTAAACTGCAAGCCTTGGTGCATGTAGCGTTTCTGGAGGTGCCGGACTAGGTTGTCCTTGGCTATTATGAAGAGCAAAGGCGATAGGGGCAGCCCTGTCTCATTCCACATGTGATAGGAAAGGGGAGTTTAGCGAGCCATTGGCCCTGATGCATGCCCTGGGGTGGCTATATAAAGGTCTGAGCAAGGAGGTAAAGCCATGGGGAATGCCTAACTTGTGAAGAGTGGCATGGAGAAAGGGCCATTTCAGGGAATCAAAACCTTTTTCTGCATCTAATAGAGCAGCAGCAGCCAGGAAGTCAGGGCAATTCTGTTTAGAACCATAGGTTAAGGGAGGTGGACCAATGGAGTACAAATTCCGGCTGTGCGGGGATATAATTTGCTTCATCACAAGGGAAAGAGGATTGGAAAGGACCAAGGCCAAAATCGTGTTGTCAAAGTTTAGAAATGAAAGGGGCCTGTAGGAACCACACTGAAGTGGCTCCTTACCAGGTTTGAGACGTAGGGTTATTATGGCTTCCCTCAGCATCAGGGGTAGGACTCTAGTATTGAGGGACTCCGCATACATGGCCAGCAGGTGTGGCGCAAGAATGTGCTTAAAATGTTGGTAAAATTCCCCGGTAAAGCCCTCAAGACCAGGAGCTTTAAATCTATCCAATGAGTCTATGGCTTGCACGAATCCTCGCTGGAGATGGGCTCACTCAGAAATTGTTGTTGGGCAGCGGGAAGCCATACCATAGCTATTCCCTCAAGGTATGCCGTTTGATCCGCGGTATCTTTGGAGATCTGGGAGGTGTAAAGATGTGTGTAATATCAAAGCAGGGCCCTCAGAACCCCCTTGTTAGTGGTCACCATCGACCCCTCAGCCAGATGTAGCTCAAGGATGTAGGGAGAACCCTTAGCGGGCGCAGAAGCCTGGCCAGTGTCCACCCCAGACATTTTTCTGGCATATTTCCCAAGGAAGAAGAGCACCTCGCGTTCAGCCAGGTCACGATATTCAGTCAGCAGTGTGGTACATTTGAGCAATTACAGGTTGCCATGCCACAGAGAGTCTGTGGCATCTAATTTGGCCAGTTCCCTCTCAAGGCATGCCAGACCCACATGCATGTTGCGTACCACCCCTGAGTGCTTAGGAATGCATATGCACCAGATGTATGCCTTAAATGCCTCCCATTAGGTGGCCTGTGTGCCCAGCCAGCCCCCATTGAGCTGAAAGTATTCTACCACCACTGTATGCAATTCGGAGTGGAAATGTGCATCTTGGAGGATCATAGTAGAAAAGCGCCATTGAATCTCTAGTCCACCTCCAAAAGGGACATGCATTGTAATACGGACCGGGGAGTGGTCCAAGACTGTATGGGCCAAGTGTGTGACCATGCCCAGCCAGGGACCGAGAGTCTCTGAGATGAACCAAAAGTCAATGGGGGACCATGTATTGTGGGGGCAGAGTAGTGAGTGTATGCTGGTGTTGAGGCATTTCACAGCCGCCAATTATCACAAAGCACATAAGTGTCACAGAGGTCATATAAAATATAGACTGACAATGGCTTACCAGCCGGTGAGACTACCATAGTGTCAAGGGAGGCATCCACCATTAGATATGTGTTGTCCCCATGGTTATGTGGTCACAGTCGATGTACCCAATATGAGTGTGCAGTATCTAAAAGAACTGAGGGGAGTTGACATTGGGGGCATAGATGTTAGCAAGCAGCACCAGGTGTCCTGCGAGCGACCCTGACACTAGTGCGTATTTACCTTCTTCATCCAGTATGGAGGCATTGGGGTGGAATGGGAGATTCTTGTAGATGAGAGAGCAGACCCATGTACTGCAGCATGAGTAGTAGAGGTGTGGGCCCCATTCTAATGGAAATGTGTGGGGCTTCTCATGTGGGGGATGTGACTCCTGTAAAAAGGCGATTGCCTGCCTTAATCTTGTGATAGATACTGCAAAACCTGCTTGTCCTTTTGTGGGTTGTTTAGGCCCCTCTAATGTTCCCAGACAGGAAAGTAAATTCCATTGTCTGGGTCTCAGGACACTGTGGTAGTGCCCTTAAGAAGTATAGGAGACTCTATGTGGTTTCGTGCGTGCGCTAGGGGTTATTATCGAAATGTAGAGAATAACAAATAATAACTCAAACAGTCCCATGACTCCCTACCCCTCCCACCACCCACGCCAGGTAGAAACTAACCCAGTGAATCCCATTGCAAATCTTCCCATGAACCGAAGAAACATATACAGTCACCATGAAGTGTGTACCACTGGGGGGTGCCAATGCTGTGGCAGGTAAGACAAATCTGTGGGTGGATCTTGTAGGATCGTGAGAGCAATGGGTCATTGTCCAGCAGTTGTAAGGTGGACCCCTGGGACTGCTGTGTGTGGCAGCAGGCGGGCAGGGTACGAAGTGCACAGCACCGTCATGGGGAGACATGGCTGGATTGTCCATTGGGGTCCATGGGTCATTTTGTGGGGAATAGGTCCGCACTAGCACTCGAGTGTATATCCAGGGGGATCATTCTGGAGTGGACCGCTGCAAGGACACGCTGTCTCAGACATTTTGCTTGAAGAATTCCTGGGGTCCCATTGGGGTATCAAAAAAGTGTGCCTTCCAGTCTACATCCACCCTGAGTCAGGTCGGGTATGGCATGCCGTAGCGTGATCCCAGCTTACAGAGGGCTGACTTGATGTCTGTAAACTGTCTGCAGGCCAATTGTACTGCCATTGTGAAATCTGGGAATAAGGAAATTGTGAAGCCTGCCATTGTAGGGGGTTGCTTTCCCAGCCTAAGCCTCAGGGCCACATCACTGTCCCAGTAATTAAGCAGTCTGGCAATTATTGATCTTGGGGGATCGCAGCAGTAAGGCATGGGCCAAGAGAGTGTGGAGCCGATTCCACAATGAAAGTAGCTGTAAAGTTTGGTCTTCCCAGTAAGTCAGACAACAAGTATTCAACAAACAGGACCATGCGCCTGGTGTTGGTGGATTCTGCCACCCCTACAATGCGTAAGTTCTTGCGTCTGCCTCGCACCTCGAGGTCTTCATTCTTAATGGCCACCGATTTCAGCAGTCGTTCCAGTCTCTCCAGTCACTTCGTGGTCATCGTGGCTCCATCCTCAAGGCCCGAAATGTGTTCCTCTGCGACGTCCAATCTAGCGTTGTGCCAGTCCAACCACTCTCCCATGCCATTGAGGAGCCCAACGAGGGCATCGAATCTGCTATTGATGGGTCGGAAGCCTGCCCAGAGCTCTGCCATTATGGCGTCAGTGCCAGTCAATTGTTCAGTGTCCAAGCCTTCCACAGCCCCCAGTTCCATTGTGGGTTCAAGCTCTGCAGTGCCTGTCTCCTTGGTTTTGACAAACTGTAGCTTCCGCTGGCTGGGAACCCCATGTGCCATGTCTGGAGATGGGTGAAAAGGAAAGGTGCATATCGAGCATCCAAACTTGATAGGTATTCGGCTGGGCCCAACTGTACCCAGGGCATGCACCTCAAGGGAATCAGGGTGTGATGTGAGGTATTTAACATTGGTTCAAAAGAGTAGGTGGGATGGGTGTTCCACTTTTGCTGCACAACAGTGGATCCAGCGAGATAGTCCCAGCGCCAGGTGATTCCCAGGTGTCTCAGGAGAGGCAGAGGGCTACAGAAGCCAGCCGGGATACGGGATCACAGTAGTGGCACAGTGTTTGTGGCACCCACTCAGCACACATTGAGGCCTATTTGCAGGCAGATGCTAAGTGAAGGTGGTGCAGGCCTGGGGGGCAGTCAAGCAATGATGTGGAGTTCACCAGTAGGCCAGGAGGCTGTAGCATGCAGAGGAATATGCAAAAGAGTCTTACCCCAGGTGGTAAGTATACAGGGCTCCTCTCAGCCGGCGAGAGAAAATGGTATGCGGTCGACTGTTGATGCCGCCACCGTGGTAGGGCTCTGAACCAAACCGGGAGGAGTGTGTGAGGATCAGGCCTCCAGTCTCAGAGAAGGGAGGGGTATCACCCATGCCAAGCCACTCAATACACCATCTGGGCACCGCAGGGAGACACAGCAGGTGCGGCACAGCCGAGGAGCCCAGTCTGATAGGGGCCCTTGCTTGTAGCTGTCCATCGAATGGTGAAGTGCCCCCCCAGCGGGCCCCAGAGCAGAGTCGGCAGGGATCTGCTTCGTGAGAATCCAGTCCCCCAATCGGGGCATGATGAAACGGGGTACCAGTTCCTTAATTGTAGCTGTAGGGAGATGGGCGTCTTAACACCAGCCATTCAGCATAGTTCCCGTTCTGCTGTGGAGGGCCTGGAGGATCACGGCAAGCCTCAGAGCCCCAATCATGGGCAGGTCCAGTCAGAACCCGGTCAAGTCATTTGTGGTATCCCTCACAGATGCTATGGCAGAGCCCGGCGACCTTGTTACCCCAGACCCGCCCACAACCCCTGTTGCTGTGGGGCCTCCGAGGGGTAGGCCGGGCTGCCCATTTCTTTGCCGCTAGTTCCATCACAGCGACCAGAAGCCTTCCCCAAATTGCCATCATCCATATGCTGTCAGTCGGGGGGAATGCTGGTATACACCCAGGATTGGAACGGATGTGGACTGGGGCCCATTCCAGCCGTGATTAGGGCCACATCCACTGGAGCTTCAAAGCTTGGCCACACCCTTCCAGGTGGAAGTTGAGGTCACTAAGAAGAAGAAAGTTCTTGGAATTGATGTAGAGAGGGGTGATGAAGTCTGAGATGAGGTTGCCAAAGTTGCTTCATGGACCGGATGGTCTGTAAGCTAAGGTGCCCTTCACGGTGGTGTTGTTGTTAGCTTGCAGGTTGAAATTCATGTGTTCCATGAAAGGGGTTTCCGGGTCAATGGTGGTTGTGCATTTGAGGGTGTCTTTGTAGATGATGGCAAGACCTCCACCGGGTTTGCAGAGGCAGTCCTGATGTGCAATTTTGTATTCTGCTGGGACGGCGACAGCGATGTTGGGAGCTGAGGTGGTGTTCATCCAGGTTTCCGCTAGAAAGAGGAGGTCCGGTGTGCTATTGTTGATGATGTCCCAAATTTTGATTGTGTGTTTTTTGAGAGAGCGGGTATTTAGGCGCATGCATGTGAGGGTTTGATGAGGGTCAGGCATTGTGTGGAGTGAAGTGGGGTTGTGAGATTGTGATCTGAGAGTCTGAGTGAGGGGACTGTGTGGTGATGAGTTGCTGCAGGTGAAATGACAGTGGGAACAAGAGAAAGGTCCTACCATGCTGTGAGGTGTGATGCAGAAGCAGCGAGTAGGGGGTCCAGGGTCCAGTGCGTGGAAGGTTGCTGTGCAAAGCGGCCACCTTTAAGTAGGTTGTGGGAGATGGAAGAGCAGAGGGGGTGGTGGATGGGGTAAAGGGGAGGCAGGAAGAAGACTCATGAAGAATACGTGGGAGAGCAGGTAAGAAGCGGGGGAGGTGGGAGGAGGAAAGCGCAGAAGGAGTTTGGCCCCACATCCATAGTAATGTGATCCTGCATGGGCTCAAAGTCCCCACCTGATTATGATGGAAAACACACACAGTCATCACCATCCGAGAACAGCATGTTTTAAAATCCTTTACTTAGGTTAGTTAGGGCCTGCGGGGGACGCTTGTATTTTAATTTATCAGGAGGCTTGCAGATAGCGGAACATACGCGGTCTCCAAATTGCCATTCAATCGCTTACCGAATATTTTTTCCCCGCTCTCGGTCCATTGCTCCTCGCGTGTATCAATAAAGTTTTGATCCGCACAGGCTTTCTGGTTTCAATATTTACGGAAGTGGTGTCACATAGTTCGTCCCTTCGGCACTCTTGCGAGATCGTGGAAAATAGAGCCGCCATATTTGGCTATCATTTTGCATATGTATATTGGCATACTATTGCTAGACGATTCTATTTGTACAAATTTTTCATACTTTGGGAAACTCAAAAGTATGTCGTTTTGAAATTATTATTCAGATGTATTGACTAAATTCAAGGTTGCCAAAGAATAGTAAAACCAGAGCTACCATCTTCAAAGTCGTTTTTCTATCGAGGGCAACACTCTAGAAAGTCGTTTTCCGGCAAAGTAATGTTTCTCCAAGAATTCTATTGGTATTCTAAATAATTTAAATGATACATAGTATTTAATTGTTATACCTCCAATTCAGAATATCAGAATACCTACTGAAACGAATGAATAGATCTTACTTCAAGGTAACCCAATGAATGCCAGTATCCTAATAGGCATTTCATTAATGAAAACCTTACCTCATTTTAAAGAAAACAATATTCTCTATGATTATAAATTGGTGTTAGATTTTTATTGTGTTGTATCCTTTTCTTATTTACTGTTTTGGTGATATTAACTGCTTTATACAACTTTCTCCTAGGTTAAGCTTGACTGCTCATCAGCCAAGCTACCAAGGGTTGTGCAAAGATTAATTTATTGAGACTTGACTGGACCATATTTGTGATTGTGGTGTTATTACTAGCTGCAGATACCTACATGCACCTAATACTGCCCTTGATTCTGTTCCCCCCTACTAAATGGTTACTGTTGACACCACTTCAGTTTCCCTGCTAATAGAGGGAGTTATCATGGTCCTTTAGGAAGCTAGTCATTAACCACCATTTGGAGATATGTATTCCAGTCTCTGGAGCTTGTATGCATGAAAAACCAATTCCAAACCAGTTCCTGCTAAGAAAGCACAAAGTTCATTTTTTTAAAGTTGCTTTTCCACTAAATGTAGCAAAAAATTAATTTCAACATTGAATTAGATTGTTAATAACAAGCCAAATAGAGCGTTGACTTACTTTTCTAGCATTTGTTGAGTTATGTTAAGGAATTAATTTTTGTTTTCATTCACAATCAAACCTGATTATGGAATATGTAGATGTTCCTATAAAATGGCAAACAGCTTTTTCCAACTGTTTGGTCTGGGGATGTACTTTTCTTTAATATCTAGCATATCCCACCTATATATATATTAAGCACACAGCCCTGTGTGCTTACAAGTCAGACTTGCAAGGCATGCCTTGTCTAATACACAAAGGTAGCTTTTCCTACATGGCAAACCTTTTCTTGCTGGGTGTAATAGCAGTAGTTTTAAAACTGCAGCTCAGTCAGAGCACAATAATGCTCTATAGAGCCACTCACTTTAGTCATATGATGGTGGTGAAATTACACAGTGACGCACACAGATAACATTTAACTTACAGATCACTGATGCAATTATTGTGTTAATTTTACTATGACCTGACTGGAGAGTTAATAAAGTCAATTTAAAGTACATATTTTAGGGAAAAGCATACAAACTAAGGCACTGTTTGGCAATGTTATCACGTAAAAAATGATAAAGCCAGTAAAAACAAACACCATGAGTCAGGAGACCTCTAAACACCTGTAAAGCCCCAAAAACATACCACCGACACCACTGGACATCTCCAGGACCCAATATTCACCTCCTTTGATAACATCACAGTCAACCAGCCAACACTAATCATCTGAAAAGACCACACACTAGTCAGTTTCAGCATTCCTGTCCCACACCACCACAGACCTACCACCACTAGATCTGCCCATCGCAGCTGTAAAAACATTCCAGAGAAAGACTGGACTGCTGCACTCTCTGCACTCCAGCCCAAACACACCTGCATCCTCTCAGAATCCATCAAAAACTTCAGATCAGCTTATATACCTATACCTTAGTGCCCCCCAACTGCGACAAAACTGCAAGAACCAGTCCACAAACCCAGGTGGTACACAGAGGAACTCAGGCTGACTGGAATATAAGTGGAGAAGAAGCAAGGATACTGCAGGCAAAGAAATCTTCAAATCCATGCTATGACAATACCACCAGCAGATTGGGAGCACCAAGCACTGAGCTCTCACAGACTGTATTAACGTCACAGGACATCTGTGATAAGCACTCAGATTTCTTCTCCAGCAAGATCACCATCATTTACTGCAACTTCCGCCATCAACTGGACCCCATCACCCTTGCCATGCAGCTTCCCATCTCGGAAGATGAACTGGCCTTGATGGAATGGCCAGGCGCCACCACAAATTGAACTGCCTATACCATGTAGTCCATCTACTCAGGAGCCCCATCAGACCCGTGCCCCACCACACCTTCACCAAAGGACTCCTACCAATCAGCAATGCTCTCACATACATCCTTAATGCCTCCATCACCTCAGCCACCACTCTAAACTCTTGAAATCATGCCATATCACCCACCTGCTCAAGAAAATCCCTTCAAGCCCAGTCATGCTTTCTAATCACTGACCCATCACAGTTTTATCCTACAAACCAAGGTCGTAGAGCAACTGATCAACAGATGCCTCATCGACCAACTCAGCAACAAGCAGCACCTTGATTCCTTGTAGTCTGGCTTCAGACGCAACGACAGGACAGAAAACAACATTCATTGCTGCCATAGCCAATGACCACATGATCCTAGAAAGAGGTGATATGATGGCCCTCATCCTTTCCGATCTCCCAACAGCATTTGACATGGTCTTCCACCCATACCATCAGACTACACAAGATTGGCAACCAAGGGTCTGCTCTCCTGATGAATAGAACACAAGCTGTCCTCAAAAGCATGCAAACTCATCTGTGGATTGCCTCAAAGCTCGTCCCCCAGTCCGGCCCTCTTCAATGTGTGCATGGCCCCTCTGCCAATTTCATATGCGCTCATAACATCAACATACTCTCCTATGCCAGCAATACTCATCTCATACTCCCACTCTTGGACAAGACCTTCAACAAACAGAAGAAGTTATTCACTGCATGCCCGAAGTCTCCAACTGGATGAAGAGCAGCTGTCTCAAGCTCAAAACTGACAAGACAGAAGTAGTGATTTTCGGAAAGAAACCTTGCCAGGGGGGCCACCAACTGACCTTGAAGAATGAAACAACCTCCCTTTGCACATCAGAGCATCATCCTATCTTCTTGAGAAACAACATAACATAACATCACCATGGGGGTCACCAACTGACCTTGGACCACACCCACCACCAGTCCCCATGCCGGGAAACTCGAGATCATCATTGACAGCAAATTGGACATGACCACACAAGTCAATGCTGTCACAATGCCTTGCTTCCACACCCTGAAAATGCTGAAGAAAATCTTCAAATGGCTCCCAAGCAACACCAGAAGAACTGTCATTCATGCCCTCATCACCAGCAAGCTGGACCACAGGAGCAACCTCTATGCTTGAATTACCAAGCAACTCACCAGAACGCTGCACACAGTCCAGAAATCAGCAGCCATACTCATCCTCAACCTCCCACACAGAGCACATATCACATCACACCTTGAGGAACTTCACTGGCTTCCGATACACAAAAATGACCAGCTCAAACTCCCCACTCACACATTGAAGGCTCTACACAATGCAGGCACCACTTACTTGAACAATTTCATTACCTTCCACCAACTCTCCAGACACCTTCTTTCTGCCAGACTCCTACTCACACACATCCCACATACATACAGAAACAGATCCACTGGCTGGGCTTAACATAACATAACATAACATAACATGATATAACAGGTGTGAATGCACTCGAGGACACAGAGTGTGAAACATAAATGCACCCTGCACAAATATGCACAAACATGCAGACAGAGATGCACACATGAAAAAAACATGCACAGAAGCACAGATACCAGTGGAAATACAAATACACTTGCCCAGAGATCAAAAGACATACGGACACCTATATGTGTAGGCACTAATAGGCACACAGGAAAAGCACAGAGACACGCACAGCGACACAGACAGCAGAATAAAGAAAAACATTAGAAGCAATCCCAAATCACGTCTTTGTCTCGATCTGCGATTTCAGTGAAATACTGTGTTTGTGCTAGCTTTCTTTAACTGGAAACTGTCAGTGCCTAAGATTTATATATGCATATATGTCAACTGGTATTGTCATCAGTACAGTAGCCATATAAAGTATGTTGCAGAAGACTGATGTTAATACCCATTTATTACTTATGTTGCCTTGTCTTTCTTTTTGTGACAGCACTCAGCAATTGACCCTAATACCTTTCCTGTGTAGTCGGTTGCTGTCCCATTTCCTATTTCTTTCTATCCTGTCCGCATTGGATGTCGGGATTGTAGAACATCTATTGTACGAATATGTACTCAATAGAATTCAGGGCTACGCATACCAGAAGGATGTAGACAGTGACATGCTATCTTTTGATCACAGCAACTCCCCAAAGCGAGTAACTCCATTGGTTATTTCAAGGATGTGCATGTCTGTATCGCAAACACCTAAGGGGGATATTCTCAAGAACGTGCGATAATCACGCCAAAATAGGGTAACGCAATTTTTCATATCACCGTCTATCGAGGGAAAATAACTCTGTATTAACATCGTATTCTCAACACGGCAGTAACATGCGATAGTTTCCCGATAACGCGTCAAATGTCCGCGATAAAATTACCGGGACGGCGATAAAAATCGAAACCCTAACGTGAAAAAAGTTGCGATGGGCCCAACTGCGATAAAAAATTCAGCGATAAGCAGCTCCAGGCCTGCAAGTCCCACAAGTCAGGCGGTAAAAACCACTATAAAAGCGGCAACAAAAAACACAAGCAAAACACAAATAACTGCGAAGCACCATGGAGGTAGCCGGAGCAAGTACAGAGGACAACCAGAACCTAACAAGCCCCACGGAGGACCAGCCTGGGACCTCAGGGTCAGGGAAGGGCAAGGAGAAGAAGAAGAGGAACCCGCGTTTCAGTACGCAGGAAAACCAGATCCTCATTACGGAGGTGATAGAACACTACCACCAACTGTTCATCACCTCCACTGTGTCATTGGTAACTAAAAATACAATATGGCTGTCCATCTTGGCCAAGGTGAATGCTGTCGGAGTGAAGAGAAGGGAAGTGGACGACTGCAAGAAGCGCTGGGCTGATGTGAAGCGCAAAACCAAGCTGAAACTCGCAGCCAACCTGAAAGCAGCAATGCAGACTGGAGGTGGGAGTCCATCGACACACCAGAAGCTGGATGAGATGGAGGAAATGGTGACCCGAGTCATCATTGGGGAGACGGTGGCAGGAGTTGGGGGACCGGACACTGCACAACATGACCTGAGCCAACAGCAACAGGGTGAGTAACGACCAGGGCCTGGGGGGACGGGGGAGATGGGCACAATGGCACACATGCACAATTAAGTATAGCACATCTGCGGACAAACCATGCCCAAGAGTCACAACTCCGACCAAGAGCCCAATTTACCCAAGTCTGCAATATCTCAGCACTGTATAAGCACAGAAGTGAAAGGCACACCACCTGAAAGGGATAAGGGCCAGCCAAATCAGAGTTGAAGGGGCAACACACCCACAATGCAGCACACACACATAAGAATCAGAGCACCTCAACATTGACAACAATGTGGTACAAACTGCAACACTTTCACAACAGAACAGAGGACACAACTGCTGCTGCTTGTGTGTAGAAAATGGCCATTCGCATTTGGCATAGCAGGAAACTGTGAGATGATAATGTACAAGTACAACCTCACATCCCTGATGGTGTAGAAATGTCAACTGTCCCGCATCAAATAGGCATCTCCTCACAAACAGTCACAATGTACATTGTCATGCAGTCTGTTAGTAAACTTGTACAATGCATGAACATACATGTGAACACAATGTCAGTCTGCATTGCCCCTTCACATTGCAGAGGGAGAATCAACACCTCCTGCAGAGCAGACCCAACAACTCAGCACTGATGATGAAGAGGACCTCCCCAACATCGACACCGACGCCCTACAACAGCTCACGGACAGCTTCGGCACCCCAGCTGCATCGAGGAGACCCCACCCCCTGCACAGACCACACAGCAGGAAGCACCCACCACCACGGCTGTCTCCCAGGACGCCCACGACCAACACATGGCATTCCAATGCTGTGTGTTAGGGTGCCAGGAGAAGATGGCTGATCAGCTGCGGGTGGGATTCGACCTCATGGCAGCCAAACTAGATGCCATACATGGGTGTCTAAGTCCCATCAGGGATGACTTACAGTCCCTAATGGACACCCACTGTCCGCTCCATGCTCTCCAACAATCCATGGCTGACATCGCTGGAGTCATGACTCTGAGCCAAGAACATTTGTCTAGTCAGAGTGGCTCCAGCGATGTCAGCCGGGAGTTGGGACACATAAGGAGAATGATGGGGAGCTTGGAGCGGATGCAGGCGGAAAGAATGTTTGCCACAGCTGCACACCAGTGAGATGTAGCTGTGATCTTCCATGCCCTGCAGATCCTCATCATGGCATTGCCGCCACAAGGCCTGGCGCGGATGAATGCTGCTACTACTACTCCATCCACATCTCCGCCCCCTGAAATGTCAGTGCCACACAGTGCGGCAGACATTCCACCTCCTTCCCCTGATGTGTCAGTGCCACACAGTGATGAAGACTAAACACCACCACCCACATGTGAGGCACCTGACACATCAGAGGACGAAGATGATGATGAATCTGGCTTTGTGGTAAGAATGAAGTGGTAGCATTCATCTCCGCCATATGGCCTGTTTCAGCTTGGTTCTGCCCTCTGCATCATGCCCTGGAATAACACCTTCCACTGTCCCCCGATACACTAAGCGACTCTCACCTTGGACCTCGACATGGACTGCCATATTTTGTTTGGTTACCAATGACACAGCAATCACACTGCGGACTGAAGTCTTCCTCTTCCGATGAACTTGTCAATCCCTAAAGGACTCTGGCTGGCCCTCCACGGGGCAACAATGTAAAGTGGGGTTTGCATGGCCCTGTACTGGTCCAGCTTCAACACTCCACTGAATGCGAATAAAACATTCTAATTCACACAGATGTGTCATGGCTATGATCAATCAAGTATGAAAGTATGGATGAGTGTAGGGACAGTGATTCCACAAAAAGGTACTCCCTGGGTAATGCTATCAATGCGCATGTATGGCCGTGACCCAGATAGGCAGTGAGACACACATTGTCATTCAAATCAACACTCATCACAGTTGAATACAAGTGAAGGTGCGTAGACTGTATTAGCATATGCGTGTCAGTACGGGCAAGATAAGTGCCACAACATGCAGACCAATGCAGCAGTATGTCAGAATGAGGAACGTTGCCAAGCGCCGCTGTCCACTCCGGGGGAGTGCCTCACCTTTCACAGGTGTGTGTTAACCCGCATTGTTGTCCGCTCATGTATTCGGAGTCCAGGCGAATGCAGCCATGTCCACTGTTGTCGTGGGATATGTGACCAGATCTCCAAGATGCAACAAGGTGTTGGGACATGTGCAATGGGTTCCAATCTGTTGTGGCTGCAGGTACGTAGTTACTCGTCCATGAAAGTGATTGCAGCTTCGTAGGCTATCATTTCCAACATGAGGTCGTTGTCGACTTCATCAAACAGGACGGCGAGGCAATCCATTAGCAGGTCCGGCCAGATGTGCTGCGTCCACCCCCTTTCACCAATTAGCACTACAGCCCAATAGGGGAGCGGTTCAATGTGGTCACTGCACACGGGGAGTTGTGCAATCTCCCAGGTCCAACTGCCAGCATGTATGCCAAGTATCAAGGCATCCCATAAACGGGTATCACGGTGACACTCCTGGTCGTGGGCCAACAGGGGGCGCACACACATGTCAAAATCCAGTTCAGCTACCGTCCTGTTGGATAGGCAGACATCCATGGACCACTCGAATATGCACGATCGACAATGCAACACAGGCTGACGTTGGCAAGGCGGAAGCTTAGCCGGTAACTGATCCGCAGCACTGCCAATGGCAGTGCCCCCAGTAAATGCAGCATACGTGCACGGTACAGTTCCACGTGACAGGGGTTGTGCATGTGTCCGGGATGTTCTGCCATTGAATTAGTGGCTCTGGTTGAATCGGCACTGTTCTGACCTGTGCCAGTTCTGTGGATGAAATGCCACAGCTCGGATCAATGAGTTGTTTTAGTGTGCAACGGTTGTACGCCTGGGATGGTGTGGGAGCAAGTGTGAAGGCCATTCCATGCAAGATAACTTCGAGCAAGGACTTCTGTGTGTGGGGTGTGTATACATTGGTCGTTCGTCGGGCTGTGCATAGTGTGGGAGTCATCATCAGCTGCTATAGTATCTGTCCGGGGGTGCCGGGCACATGCAATTCCGAGGTCGGAGGTGCAGATGTACTTCCGCCTGATAGTTCAGACAAAGGAGCTTTCATCCCTAATGTTAGCCTGTCATCTGCTTGCATTCAGGAAATGTGATGTGGCTTGTTGGGGGTGGGGTGGGATGTGTGCGACTTTGGGATTCATGTTTGACATGTCTTGCATGTGGCAAATGAGCGGCATCACTGTGTGTTACATTGCCTCACAGCTGCTCCTCCCTCCCCCGAGCCTATTTACTTTTGTGCGCTGCACGGTTGCATCACTTGCACTCCTACGGCACACCATTGTCATGCCTGTCTGCGCATGTCCACAAGCCTGACAACGACACTGTGATGTTTGCCGTTGAAGGTGGGTGGCCACGTGAGTGTAGGCCTATGGTAAGGATAGGGCGGACACAGATGTAGAGTTCATGCCTGGCTGAACTCGCGCTGCAATTAAGGCTAGGCATTTGGCTCATGCTGTGGCAATACAGATACACACAACACTTGGCATGTATGAGCCAAGACCCCGAGCGGTCTTGCGCTCCTTCATTTCTCCGTTCGTGCGAGCCCGCCCTCCGGGTGCATGCTACATTGCAACATTGTCGATTGTGGGCCGGGTGGACACTACAACAGAGACACACGCATTAGTCACTTCCTTGTCCAGGCCAGCACTGAACCACGCCCAGAGCCCCGGGCAAATTCTTCACACCCCTACGCTGGACTGGCGTACGCTGGCCCGGCCCACTCCGCTTACGCTTACAGGGGGGGACGACAAAGCTACGTGTCCAAGGTCTTACCCACTGCCTGAGGTGACATGGTTGCATCCGCTGTCCACAGCACAATGTAATGTGGTAGGGCCCGGGGCCATCATGCATACATAATGACCACACGGACACACTTAGATAGATAGTGGAACTGGCTATGGGCACGTGCACCCGGCCCCTTTTTATTACCAGGGTCACA
The DNA here is from genome assembly GCA_963921515.1 of Calotriton arnoldi. Taxonomy (NCBI): domain Eukaryota; kingdom Metazoa; phylum Chordata; class Amphibia; order Caudata; family Salamandridae; genus Calotriton; species Calotriton arnoldi. Next base: position 1,438,027 of record CAWUFW010001224.1, read on the forward strand.
TGTCCAGTGACGCCTGTGCTGGATGGGTGTGGGGTGAGTGTAAGCCAGCCCTCAGGGAGTGGTTGGTGCTGGCAACAACTAGAACAGTGATCATCGGATCACACACACAAGACTCAATCATAAACGGTCCATGACTTGTGGTGCACTGAGGTAGGGGCACCAGCTCTGACATCACACACACAAGACTCAATCATAAAGGGACCATGACTTGTGGTGCACTGAGTTAGTGGCACCTGAAGAGCTGAGCAGGGTGTCAAGCTGATGATGGCATCCAAGACAGGTGTGAGCAACTTTGATAGGCTGGCTGTAAGACTCCTCCGACTCTGGCAGTTGTTGGTTGGAGGTGGTCCTGGAGGTGGTGGCGGGTGTGCAGCCAGCGATGATGGCGTGTCCTTGCAGGTCAGGATTGGGTTCGATATGTGTGAGCCCTGCTGACCGCAGTGTAGGCCGGAGGCAGCGGTCAGCAAGGGCCCACAGCCACGTGGCGTTGACTTGTGCTGCACAGAGTTAGTGGCACCTTAAGCGCTCAACGGGTGTGCAGCCAGCGATGATGGCATGTCCTTGCAGGTCAGGATTGGATACGATATGTGTGAGCCCTGCTGACCGCAGTGTAGGCCGGAGGCAGCGGTCAGCAAGGGCCCATGGCCACGTGGCATTGACTTGAGCTGCACAGAGTTAGTGGCACCTGAAGCGCTCAGCGGGTGCGCAGCCTGCGATGATGCGTCGTCCGGGCGGGCCGCACTGGAAGCAATGTCTGTTGCCTACTGGACTGCGCCATAAATAAATCAAGACTCAATTTGAATTGGGGGACCTGCTGACCGCAGTGTAGGCCAAAGGCAGTAGTCAGCACACACATAACTCCGTGGTGCTGTGCCGCTGGGTGCGCTGGGGGCATGTGTCGCGGGAGCCAGCGATTGGCTTAGGAGGCTGGTGGTCATGGTGGCGGACTCGTGGCAGGGTGAGGGGCGCCGCCCTGGCAGACGTGTTGGCCATCCCGGAAGTGAACCACGCCCAGAGCCCCGGCCTATTTATTCACACTCCTACACTGGACTGGCGTACGCCGGACAAGCCCACTTCGCTTACGCTTACAGGGGGGAACGACACAGCTACATGACCAAAGTCTTCCCCACTGCCTGAGGTAACATGGTTGCGTCCACTGTCCACAACACTACAAACACCAGCAGTATATGTCCACATGGACATGTCTGTGCTCTGCATACTGAAGTCTGTCCAGCACATCACCGCCACACTTGGCATTGTGTACATTCTTATTCATGGGTGACTTGCCTCCTTCACACATACTTGGTTCCCACCTCTCCCCACATTCTGTAATTGTGTGGCTGAGGGGCCATGCCGTTTTCGGAAGGTCAGCTGTCTTGTTCTGCGCTGCCTCGGTGGTAGTCCGGTGGGGGGAGGGCCGGGGGGGGCCTGGGGGTGGTGGCGGTGGGTGTTGTGAACCTCTTGGGTCTCCGAGCTGCATAATCAGTAGCTCCATGACATGTGTTGGTCTTCAGATGTGGCTCTGGGCTGGGCTCCCTTTCATACTGCAGGTTGTCGTCCTGCTTAACACCAGTAAAAGGCAGGTGTTAAATCCCTGCTGCTAACGCGCCTTATCGCCTGTTTTTGGATCGCATCGCAGATCTGGCTGGTCGTTGAGAATATCGCGAAGTGGTGTTTTCGTGTGTTTTTGCATGGGAATGCCTACTCTGCATATCATTAGAGTTAGTTGTCGCTCTCATCCGTGGCGATGTTTTTTGCGGAAGCTATCGCTGGAAAACTGGTGAGAATAGGGCGATAAATCTATCGCCACTTTTGCAGCGCTAAAGTGCCGATAAATCGGCGATAAGTCCTTGAGCATATGCCCCCAAGACTTGACCCGGGCTGTCTCAAACATGGGATGAGTGTTGTTGAATGATTCTTGATATTGCATGCAAATAAACCAACTCCATAATCTATGGCACGGTGCACGCTCTGATTTATTATAACTTGTTCGAATTGCCACATTATTACTTCATTGTCACCAAATTGACCGGCGCAGGATATCAGTTACAAAATCACTTCATGAGATAATTGCTGACACTTAGATGAGATGAGTATTTTTGGCACAGGGGAAGTCCCTTTGCAGTGTACTCACCAGAGCTTTTACTTACAATGCTGTAAAGATAGATCTCCTTAATTCTTTCAGACAACAATCAACAGTCTTATTTAACATATGTGTATATAAGATCCCACTTTCTAGATGACTCAGTGTCGGCAGGGAGACAAAGGTCTACCTCTGAGTTTTCTTTTGCAAATTATTATTTTAAGGTGTATCAGTTCAAGTGATTCAACATAAGTGATCAAGGGCTACAACTCCCAGAATGCATTAGTTTTTAATTGAAAACCCAGCACTGGAGAACTACGGATGTGGGGAAGGAAGTTATCAGCAGGTAGGATTGCTCAACAGTAAAGTGTTCAGCCTTTCTTCATACTTAAGTTGATTAATGAAGTATAATGAAATTGAATAATAGTTACATGTGGAAAAAAGAAGGTTTGTAATACAAGCTCTGCAGTTTGTCGAACCAGCATGTTTCTTTAAATAATTCCTATAAACATAAACGGGAGTTCAGAAAATGCATATTAATAGAATAGATTTATGTATTTACTGTTCTTGCAAGGTGATTTTTTACATATATGTTTTAGTTACTGGTTTTTGTAAAGAGCTCACTATGGCATTTTTAGTCTTTGCTTCTATATGCTTATCATTTCGGAGGCATATTGATAGAGGGTAATCAATTAAAGACGAGGATGAATAAAAGCATATGGTTCCTCGTGATCTGGAGCTTTGTTTATCCAAGCTGCTCCAAGTTATTTTTGTCTATTAATGTAGGAGACTGGAAAAGACGAATTGTACACTAGAAGAAATGATCACCACTGTATGTGCACGTGCTAGATACATTTTTATTTATTACGTTGTTCCGGTTTTTATATAGCGAGGACTTGACTCAAAGACATAAGAGTACAAGAGATCATGTAATAAGTTCTGGTTAATAAATATCATAAGAATAACCTATTAGCACAAGGAAAGCAAGGAACAAACAGTTCATACAAGCAGGGATGCTACAGGATAAGGAGTAGTTAGTTAACCATCATAGTATATCAGCAGCAACTAAGCAGGAGAACAGAGAGAACATAACTGAAGTGCCTCTCAAATAGGAGGATTTTGAGTCCCTTTTAAATGTGAGCCGACAAGAGGTTGTGCAAATGGCAGATAGGAGGGAGTTCCAAAGTCTTGTTGCACTACCACAGAACTCTTGTCTCATCCAGTGTTCTTGGCTGGTAGTCAGAGGTTCAAGCAGGAGGGTCTCAACGCTTCCTGATACTCGTTGAGCTCCACAGACCTTTCGTTTTCCACCCAGGTTGGAAGAAAGTTGAGTTGTGGAGGACTTTACGAGTAATGCTTGCATTCAGAAATTGGGCTCTTGGATCAATTGGGGGCCATTTAAGGAAGCAGAGAATAGAAGAGATGTAGTTGAATTTTCTCCAACCTGTCTCAAAACAGGAAGCAGTATGGACCACAGCTCTCAGAGGAGCTAGATGTGCCTAGAGAAGAGTTAGGGAACATAATCTAGCCTGGAAAGGTCCAGTGCCTGTACCTCAGGTTTTAAGTCCTATTCAGGAACGAACTTCCTGAGACCCCCATTGTAGGGGCATATTATCAACGGCCAGCGATAAATATCGCTGGCTGTGCTTAGCGATAATTTTGTTATCGCAGGCTATCTCTGGAATTTATCGCCCTGGTTGCGCGTTATTAACAACGCGTTTCTCCAGGGCGATAGAAATTCCAGAGATAGCGAGGTTATCGCCGTTTTGCAGGGAACATCGCTGGTTTTCCAGCGATGTTCCCTGCAAATCGGCGATAACCTTGCTGATACGACCCACAGGGTCGTATCAGCATAATCCACCCCAATGTTAGTGATAGGTAAGTCTGCATTTTAGCAGACGTTAGTTTTGGAGAAAACAGCGGTTTTCTCCAAAACTAACGTGTGCTAAAATGCTTGGGGCAGCCTTGTAAATATCGCGATGTGAACATCAGCGATATTTGCAAGGTAGTCCATCCGGGTACGCCCACTTTGCATCTCATTAGAGATGCAAAGGGAGGCGTTGGGAAAAAGGGTGCTAACATGCGATTATGCATGTTAGCACTAGGCCTGGGCGAAGTAATACGCTACGCTCGCGTAGTTTGCGAAGTTTGCGCTACTTCGCACTACGCGAATTGCACGTAGCACAGTGCAAACACGCGTAGCGGTCATTTTTTGCTTGCTCGCGGTCCTCAACGTCAAGTTGGCGACCGCGAGCAAGCAAAATGACATCCCGGCGAGACTTTTTCCTCGTTCGCGATCAGCAACATCAAGTTGCCGATCGCGAGCGTGGAAAATAAACCTCCCGGCGAGATTCTCAACGCGGGAGGTCAGGTTTCTCATTGCGAGTGGTTGCGTATGCTCGCGACCGCTCACGATGAGAAACTACCAGTCCGCGTTGAGAAGCTGCCGCTCGGTAGAAATCTACTCGAGCGGCAGAAAACGACCGCTTGCACTGTGCAGAAGCCGTTTGCAATGATTGCACAGTGCGGACAAGCATCCGGCACTGTGCAATCAGTGCGAACAGCATTTTGCACAGTGCACTACGCAGTTCGCGTAGCTATGCGTAGCTCGCGTAGTGCAAAGTGCACTTCGCGTAGCTTCGCGTAGCGCTACTACGCGAACTACGCCCAGCCTTAGTTAGCACCCTCTTGTAGATAGGGCGATTGTTTTATCTCCGCTTTTTTGGCTTTTTAAGCCAAAAAAGCGGAGATAAAGCCCTTGTAGATATGCCCCGTAGTTTGGTGGCATAAGCTTTTAGCCATGGCTGAGATTTGCCTCTGGAAGTCTAGACAGATGTGAACAATAAAGGCCAGTGATTTGAGATCCTCCACGATGTGCAAAAAAAAAGGAGGGGACAAAGGGGGAGCGTAAGATTAAATAAAGTAAGAAAAGGGAACATTGATAGGAAGTAAAAAGAGATAAAATAGGAAGGTGAATTATTTGTAAAAGGTGGTGTGGGCACCCTTGTAACAGAAAGCTGGGAAAGTAGGAAATGATACCTTAGACTGGGAGCAAAACGCTTAAATAGCATGTTTTAGTGTCTTTACTGACTTGAAGAATGGCATTTGGAGCGACTCCTAACAATTTAACAAAATCGCATTTGAACCATGACGCTCTTTGTATATTGCTAACATATCTTTCTCACTTCTTTCAGGATTGATTCATGTATAGAGTAGATATAACTATTGGAATATATTTTTAGCATTTTACATATGCGACGGAATATTTAAAATTACTAAACATTTTTACTTTTTGTGAATTAACACATATTTTCCATTTGATTTACAGCAACCAATCGAAGCGTAAAAGTTTGAAATATTTAAATTCTTTCAATGCTTAAGTAATTCTTTGTAATTGTAAATAGCAGAAACGATCGTGCGACAGTGACTATTATGAGTATAATTACTCAAGTCATCCAGTTGATATGTATTTTTCAAGACTGCAGTTGAAAAATGACAGTTAGAAAAATAAAATTCAAATTGTTCAGAAGCACAGCGATACAGTTCTAAGGATAACTGATATTCCCGAGGGTTTTTATCTTTCATTCTATTGATTTCCCATAGCACTTTAAAAAAGAACTTGAAATTAAGTAAACAAAAAAACAACAACAAAAAAATCCACCTACAGCCAGAAAGCCGATTGCATTGCAATTGAATGTTCATAAATTCGTGTGCCTACTGCGTGCTTTCTTTTGTCTGGATCATGTATCTATTCCCATACATTTTATGTAAATTACTCTTGCTAACTACTTTTCAACTCCCGATAAAGAATCTAAATTTATGAACGTTGGCTCTTTATAATGATCTCAATATGGGAAATTAACTTATGTTGCCAGCTCATTAATTACTCATTTCCTTTTTAATTATATCATATCTTTTTATAACATTAAAATGGGAATATCCACAAACGACATCACCCTCTTTCCACCACTGATATCCCATCAAAGCCCCAAATCAATCTCATTCCAGGAAACAATGACGCCAAATCACCTTTGTACACATTCACATCTTTGTACTCCGCATTTTACTGTATTTTTTACTGAAATCTGCTTAGAATGTATGTGCAGAGATTAAATCAAGTTGTAAACATGATATCTTCCATGAATAGTAACGAAAGCTAAAAACCATTACAAGAAAATATACAAGCATCATAGGGGGATATTCTCAAGAACGTGTGATAAATATCGCAAAATTAGCTTAACGCAACTTTGCACATCGCAGTCTTTCGCGGGAAAATAACGCCGTGTTAACGTTGTATTCTCAACATGGTGGTACCATGCGATAGTCTCACACTAACGCGTCAAATGACCGCAATAAAATTACCTTGACGGCAAAAAAGGCGAAACACGAACGCGAAAAAAGTTGCGATGTGGCCAACCGCGATAAAAAATCAGCGATGCCCAGCGACAGGCCTGCAATTCCCACGTGTCATGCGGGAAAATGCACTATAAAAGCACCGAAAAACACAAACAAAATAATTCAAACTGCGTAGAACCATGGAGGAAGCCGGAGCAAGTACAGAGGATGACCAGAACCCCACAAGCCCCCAGAAGGACCAGCCTGGGACCTCAGGGTCATGGAAGGGCAAGGAGAAGAAGACGAGGAAGACGAGGTTCAGTCCGCAGGAAAACAGGATCATCATCACGGAGGTGATAGAACACCACCAACAACTGTTCGTCACCTCCAACGTGTCATTGGCAAATAAAAATGTAATATGGCAGTCCATCCTGGACAAGGTGAATGCAGTCGGAGTGAGGAGGAGGACAATTGGAGAGGTCAAGAGGTGCTGGAATGATGCGAAGTGCAAAACCAAGAAGAAACTCGCTGACAACCATCAGGCAGCAATGCAGACTGGAGGTGGCAGTCCAGCGGAACACCAGGAGCTGGATGAGATGGAGGAAATAGTGGCCACAGTCATCAGTGGGGAGACGGTGGCAGGAGTTGGGGGTCCGGACACTGCTCGACATATCCTGACACAACAGCACCAGGGTGAGTACCGAACAGGGACTGGGGGGACGGGGGGAGATGGGCACAGTGGCACACATGCACAATTAAGTAGAGCACACTGCACACCCACAATGACTCTGGATCATGCCCCTGATCCCCATGGCACACTGCAGCACACATACAAACAGCAAGTAGGCCCCCGTCCACTATGGGCACAAGGGGTCCCTCCCCACACAGCACCAATCTCACAACCAACCCACGCACACGTGTCAAAACCAGCAAAGCTGCGTGTCTGTGAGCCACACTGACAATGCAAGTGACACTGCATGACGAACAGCATGGCTGCAGTCCAATTATCATGACATGGTGCACTCCACGACACTGAGGTGGCTGAGTGTGGAACACATCCGTAAAGGAGCAGGTCACACTCTGACACATCCACGTGCACAAACAACCCCTGACGTCAACAACACATCTGCGGATAAACCATGCCCAAGAGTCCAAAATCCGAACTAGAGCCAAAATTAGCCAAGTCTGCAACATCTCAGCACTGTAGAAGCACAGAAGTCAAAGGCACTCCGCCTCAAAGGGATAAGGGGCAGCAAAATCACAGCTGCAGGGGCGACTCTCCCACAATGCAGCACACACACATAGCAATAACAGCACATCATCATTGACGACAATGTGGTACAAAGTGCAATACTCTCACTACAGAACAGAGGACACAACTGGTTCCGCTTGTGCGTAGAAACTGGCCAATCACATCTGGCATAGCAGGAAACTGTGAGATGATAATGTACGTGTACAACCTCACATCCGTGATGTAGTTCAAATGTCCACTGTCCCGCATCAAATAGTCAGCTCCTCCCAAACAGTCACAATGTACATTGTCATGCAGTCTGTATGTAAACTTGAACAATGCGTCAACATACATGTCAACACAATGTTAAAATGCATCTCCCCTTCACATTGCAGAGGGACAATCAACACCTCCTGCAGAGCAGACCAGACAATTCATCAGTGATGATGAAGAGGACCTCCACACCTTCGACACCGACGCCCTACAACAGCTCATGGACAGCTACGGCAACCCACCTCCAGGAGCAGGGCAGCCCAGCTGCATCGAGGAGACCCCACCCCCTGCACAGACCACACAGCAGGAAGCAACCACCAACACGGCTAACTCCCAGCACCTCACCGAAGAACACATCGCATTCCAAGGCCATGTGTTAGACTGCCAGAAGGAGGTGGCTGAACAGGTGCGGGTGGGGTTCGACCTCATGGCAGCCAAACTAGATGACATACGTGGGTGTCTAAGTCCCATCAGGGACCACTTACACTCCCTAACGGACACCCACAGTTCGCTCCATGATGTCCAACAATCCATGCCCGACATCGCTGGAGTCATGACTCTGAGAGGAGAACAACTGTCTAGTCAGAGTGGCCTCAGCGATGTCAGCCAAGAGTTGGCACAGATGCTGAGGATAATGGAGAGCATGGAGCGGATGCATGCAGAAAGAATGGCTGCCACGGATGCACACCAGCGAAAAGTTGTTGGGATCTTCCATGCCCTGCAGATCCTCATCATCGCATTGCTGCCACTAAGGCAGTTGCTGATGAATGCTGCTGGTACTTCTACACACACATCTCCGGCCCCTGATGTGTCAGTGGCACACAGTGCTGCAGACCAAACATCAGCACCCACATGTCAGACAGATGACATAGAGGATGAAGATGGGGTTATTCCACCTTTGTAGTAAGAAGGAGACAGTTGCATTCTTCTCCGCCATATGCCCTGTTTCAGCCTGGTTCTGCCCTCTGCATCATGCCCTGTAACAACACCTCCCACTGTCCCCCGAAACACTCTGCGACACTCACCTTAGACCTCGACATGGACTGCCATATTTTGTTTGCTTACCAATTACACAGCAATCAGACTGCAGACTGTACTCTTCCTCTTCCGATGTACTTGTCAATACCTAAATGACTCTGGCTGACCCTCCACTGGACTACAATGTAATGTGGGGTTTGCATGGCTATGTACTGCTCCAGTACCAACACTCTACCGAATGTGAATAAATCATTCAAATTCACACAGATGTGTCATGTCCATAATCGATCAAGTATGAAAGTATGGATGAATGTAAGGACATTAATTGTCCAAAAAGGTACACCCTGGGAAATGAAAGCAATGCGCATGTTTGACCGTGACACACATAGGAAGTGAGATGACTGGGAATGTGTGCACTTGCTGTGGCCTCATTGCTCTGAAACAACAATCGCGCAATTCCTCAACTTTGCCCCCACACAATGTTAGAAATAGGGCTGGGTATGAAATGTCAAAGTCGTTGGTAGGCCTAAAGTAGTGTCCACCATCACATTTGACAACAGAACATCTCTTCGCATACCTACTCACGCTCAACTGGGTGGACACAGCATGTAGTGATGGATCACATTGATCCACATAGCAAGAATATGGACACCATACTCACATTGCTGAAGACACGTAGGAGCACAGGTCTATCAGCAACTATCCCAACCACTATGTCTGGCTCACAGAGGTGGAGCTGGCAATAGGGACTCACCCCTAAGTGAAATGCGTCAGTCAGTCCCTCCCTGTGTACGGACAATGCTCATTGAGGCACACGATTTGTCATTCCAATCAACACTCATCACAGTTGAACACTAGTGAAGTTGCGTAGACTTTATTGCCATGTGCCTGTCAGTACGGGCAAGACAAGGGCCACAACATGCAGACCAATGCATCAGACACTAACAGGCAGCAATCGGTCATGGTACAGTTCTACGTGACAGGCGTTGTGCATGCGCCCGGGATGTTCTGCCATTGCGTTGGTGGCTCTCGTAGAACCGGCACTCTTCTGACCTGTGGCAGTTATGTGGATGATATGCCACAGCTCGGAGCAATGAGTCGTATGTGTGTGCAACGTTTGGACGTATGGGTTGTTGTGTATGTAAGTGTCAAGGGCATTCCATGCAAGAGTACCTCGAGCAAGGACTTCTGTGTGTGGGGTGTGGATACGTTGGTCTTTCATTAGCGCTGTGCGTAGTGTGGGAGTCGTCATCATCTGCTATGGTATCTCTCTCAGGGGGTGCCTGTCGCATGCAAGACCAAGGTCGGAGGTGCAGATGTCCTTCCACCTTATGTATTGAGACAAAGGAGCTTTCATCCCTAATGTTAGTCTGACTACTGCTTGCATTCTGGAAATGTGATGTGGCTTTCGCGCTGCAATTGTGGCTAGGCCTTAGGCTTATGGTGCACCAATAGCGATACACACACAACAGTTGGCATGCATGAGCCAAGAGCCCGAGCGGCCTTGCGCTCCTTGTACAATCCCTTCGTGCACGGCCGCCCTACGGGTGCATGCAACATTGCAACATTGTCGATTGCAGGCCGTGTGGCGCAGACACTGCAACAGAGACACACGCATCAGTTGGTTTCCTGTCCAGCCCAGAAATGAACCATGCCCAGAGCCCAGGGATAATTATTCACACCCCTACGCTGGCCTGGCGTATGCCGACCCAGCCCACTCGGCTTACGTATAAAGGGGGGGACGACGACGCTACGTGTCCCAGTTCTTCCCCACTGCCGGAGGTGACATGGCTGCATCCGCCTGGCATATCACGAGACTCAATCAGAAAGGGTCCATGACTTGCGTTGCACAGAGTTGGTGGCACCGGAAACACTGCGGCCGGCACGGGCCTACTGCCACGGGACGGTGACTTTCGGTGCACTGAGGTAGGGGCACCTTAGGTGCTGAGCGGGTGTGCAGCCTGCGATGATGCGCCGTCCTGGCGGTCCGGACTGGTAAGGGTTTGTGTGAGCCCTGCTGCACTGCAGTGTAGGCCTGAGCCAGTGGGCAGCATGGGCCTACCGCCACGTGGCATAGCCTCGCAGTTCACAGAGTTAGTGGCACCTATAGAGCTGAGCGGGTGTGCAGCCTGCGATGATGCCATGTGAACTGATATGATCTCTGCCATTGCGAAATCAAGACCCAGAATCACGTGTGTGACCTGGTGGCCCACGGGGCGGGGCTGAATGATGTGGAGGCTGCCAAGGTCGCGGGCCCCGGGCTTGGAGCTTGCACCGGCACGTGGTGGGCCCTCTTGGAGACACGCTGGTGGCGGAAGGTGAGCAGTGAGGCCTGGGTGCGCAGGGGCTGGCAAACACCGCTGGGCAACGGGAGGGGCTGGGGTGCAGCAGCCTGTGTGCGCAGGGGCGGCCAAGCAATGATGGCGTGTGCACTGATATGAACTCTGCTATTCATAAATCTGGACTCTGTTTCAGATAAGGGACCTGGTGGACTGGAGTGTATACCGGCACGTGGTTGGAGACACACCGGTGGCAGCAGGTGAGCAGTGAGGCCTGGGTCCGCAGTGTCGGCACTCTCTCTCTCTCTCTCCCTCTCCCTCTCTTCCTTTCACTGTCTCTCTCTCTTCCTCTGTTACTCTCTCTCTCCTTCTCCCTCTCTTCCTTTCACTGTCTCTCTCTTCCTCTGTTTCTATCTCTCTCTCTGTCTCCCTCTCTCCCCCTTTCTCTCTCTTTCTCTCTCTTTCTCTCTCTCCCTCTCTTTCACTCTCTCTCTCTCTCTCCCTTTCTTTCTTTCTCTCTCTCTTTCTCTCTCTCTCTGTCCTTTGATGAGCGCATGACACACCTTCTTATCTTGAATTTTGTCTTGCAGGCTGTGTCTTACAGATTGTCCAGAGAAGACCCGCCATGACTCTTCCGAATAGTTGTTTTGAGTTAAATTTGAATTAAATAATTTGTTTGGAAATTCAAAGATGAATGAATGATTCTCCTTTTTCTGACCACACATGAATGTTAATTGTTGTACTTGTGCGACATCAGGCGAATTGTTTTGTTCATGATTTCGTAAAGTTGATGTAAAATATCTTTGTCCGGGGTAGGGCCCCGGGGGGCGGGGAGGACCCAGGGGGGGTCACGGTGGGTGTTGTGCCCCTCTTGGGTGTCCGGTTGCATGATCAGTAGCTCCATGGCATCTGTTGTTCTTCTGGTGTGGCTGTGGGCTGGGCTCCCATTTCTGGTGCAGGTTATCGTCCGACTTAATACCAGGAAAGAGCAGGTGTTAATTCCCTGCTGCTAATGCGCCTTATCGCATGTTTTGTGATCTTATCGCTGATCTGGCTGGTCGTTGAGAATGTTGCGAAGTGGTGTTGTCGCGGGTTTTTGCACGGGAACGCCTACTCTGCATCTCATTAGCGTTAGTTGCCAGTGTAATCCGTGGCGATGTTTTTTGCAGCTGCTATCGCAGGTAAACTGGTGATATCGGCTGTTAGCTCCAGCTTGTGAATAGGGCGATAAATCTATCGCCACTTTGGCTGTGATAAAGTGCCACTGACTCGGCGATAAGTCCTTGAGAATATGCCCCATAGTATTTAATATAGTTTTGACAGCCCCTTTGATGGAATTTAATGTTCAGCTACATTGAGAGGTTACAGGAGGTGGGTGCAGGAGAGGTCAGAGGGTTAAGTAAAAAGCTCTATGGGTTGAGCAGTGATAAAGGGAGTTGTTGTAGGTGATACAATAACAATAGGCTGCTATAAGACTAGGTGGATCTATGGATAAAAGGAAATGGTGTCCACAAGACTCACCTGGCGGCGAGGTCATGGTCATATTTGAACCCCTTAAGTTTTGAAGGAAGGTGTAGTTTGCACTACAGCCTTCATACTGTTTTTTTTCCCACAACTTATATCCTGGCCTGAGAAACTAGACAACATAACGTAAGACATTTGTTTTGTGAAAAATGGCATTCAAAAAGTGCTGACCTCCCACCTTACAGAAACCAACAGATAGCAATAAAAACATTTTGTGACCGTATCTGAAAATGTCTTTGTAGGGGTCTAATATTTCCTATTTTTGCTCCCTTTACCTTTTTCCAACTTGCGGGGGGGCGGGGAGGGGGGAGGTGGGGTGTAAAACTAATCAGTGAACCCCAGAACAGTGTACATTCATCAAGATGTCACTTGTATACCTCGTTCAAGGTTTTCCCAAAGAGGCACATTGTTTCATGCATGTGGGGGGGGTGGGGCAGGAAACAAATAGTTGATAAAGTATTCATCTGTAGATTTTTTATCTAAAGTCTGATCCACAAAAGTAATATAGAAATATGTGCCCCAAACATTTTCATTTGCAGAGATGTCTAGGGGCAGATTTATCAAAATTTTGATATTTACGTTTCAGTGCAAAAAAAGTTTGAATTGCAAAAATGCCCTCTTTGTACAGCATGCAGGGCTTAGCTCTGATTCACGCTACTTTAGGTCAATGGCGTGTTTAATGTATGTATGTAGTGGTATTTATATAGCACGAACCTAGCAGTGAATTACTTTGTGTGTCTGGTGCTAGACAGCCTGTTTTTGTGCCAGCATAGAAGAAGAGCGCAGTCAAAGGCCATATTTAGTAATGATGGCTCTGCGCTGCTCTCTTCCACTGGCACAATGTAGCAATTATGGCTACAGCATTGTTCTATTTTTTGTAAAAGTGCTTCATAGTGCTAACATCTGCATTTCCCAGTCCAAACAATCAAGCCATGTCTTACAATGATATTTCATTGTGTTCCAGCGGTGCATCAATTGGTGTTGACCAATATATTGAATAAATTGAGTGTTCCAGAGGGGAAACAGCCAAACATCGCATGCGTTACATCGCATGCTTTTACAACGCGGTCGTTACAACGACCGTGTTGTTACAACGCGAGCCATTACATCGCAAGTCGTTTCAACGACTTGCTGTAGGGGGCGCACTGGTGTTGGATTTACAATCCAACACCTTCCCTGCTGTTGCGCAAACTGGAGTTGGAATAGTAAATTATACTATTACTAAGTCCAGCGCGCGCCCTACAGCAAGTCGTTGAAGCGACTTGCGATGTAATGGCTCGTGTTGTAACAACGCGGTCGTTGTAACAACCGCGTTGTAAAGCATGCAATGTAATGCAAGCAAACTAACAGTATAAAATCGTCCAGAGAGTCTTGCCGTTCTAAATGTACCCAAGAATCTAAGTTCTGAATTATGGATCACCCACTGTGAAAACATAGTCATATATTCCTATGCACTACAATGCTATTGTTTTATATGTCTACATATCACTGTGTGTACCTATGTATTTTAAATTCGAATATGGAAGTCATTTCTAAATGATCTGTAATGTAATTTAGATATAATAACGGTTGCTAAGTGTATAGATGTAGCATGCCCAGAAGCCATTTTAATTAGAGTAGTATATTTACACATTTCTGCAGGTCCTAAACTTGTTTTCAATGTTGGCAACTGGAATAATGAACTCAGTATTGTATTCATGAATTATATCTTTTTCTCAAGGATGTTTCACGCTTCTTCTAGGAGAAGATCCTGCCATCTGCTCATTAGATACGTTTTTGCTGACAGTAACACTTTTCTGTCACATTTCTGTCACGTTTCTGTCACGTAATTAGAACCATATACTTGAACTGGGAGAAAACATATTTAAAGTGTCCAATGCTCTGTATTTTAGCGTTAGGCCCCAACTGACCCTTTTCTCATGAGAGCTCTAGTCAGTTGAAATGACATTTTTTTTTAATTATTTGCAGTGGTGCTTGCTATTTTGCAATAAATGCATGTTAATCAGGTGGGCTTTCAGATGTCTTGTGTTTTATTTTTGACTGATGGTGCATGTGGCATCTGGAATCACCGCAAGAGTTAGGAGTCAGTAAAGCACTGGACCATAATTCCCACAATGGTGACCATAGGTATGGAAAAGTTTACCTAGGGGAGCTGAGGTGGAGAACATCCCAGCACTGGACCTGGTGAATTGACTAAAGGCGTGACTGCAAATCAAACCAAAGCTTTAGGACGTCTAATTGTGCCTACTGTGTGTTTTGTTTGCTTGCTCTGCATGGCTTATATTGTCTTATGGTTAATATATTGTTAAAAAGGTGTGCAACGATGTCGTCTGTGTAGCAGACAGCAGAGAATATTCAATTGGTTAGGCAGATAGGACTTGCAGGAGTCCACTGAAGAGAAATTGCGTATAAATATTGTGAGGAAAAGCCCCTTTTTGTGTGGTCACCCCAATTGTTTTGCTGCTTTTTGTTGCTGCCTTTTGTTGCTGGTTTCTAGTCTCACAACAATGGGAAACTGTTGTCCAGTGCCCAGTGTGTGTGCTCTGACCCCTAAAACATGTAGAATGTGGCTAGTCCCTGATTGGCTTATTTAACTTTACTATAAGGCCATAGTATATGGTACGAAAATACACCCATGGCGTGAAAAGTTAAATGCCACCTGCGGACTGCAGAACTCGTTTTGCCATCCAATAGTGTGACAAAGAAAAACATTGCTTCAGGCCTATAATTGAAGCTTAACTGCTGAAGTGTAAAACCTCCAGTTTGATGTGCTAAAGTAACCATTCTTAACAGGTAAAAACATCCCTTTTAAATATTAGTAAGTCATCTCTTTTGAAGCCTTGTAGTCCAAAAAGTAGGGAGCATAGTATTTAAAAATGAGACATTTTGAAAATTAATAATGCCATGGCCCTAAAAGCTATTGTCACTGTGCCATGCTTAGCTTTCCTATGTAGAATCAGAGTGCAGATTAAAATACTAATACTGTACCTCGGGTATGGACCAGATAGAAAAAATTAAATCAATATTTTTAATAGTTAAATCCAATTTAATGATAAAGTCAGATTGTTTATGAACATTAAGGAAAAGTAACTTTTTGATAGTTACTCTTTGCCTGCCTGAACTGTGAGAAGGCTACTTAGCATAAGCCTTTGCCAGGTCCCAGCCTGTGCTCAGGCCCAGGAATATGTGTGAGAGAGGTGTGAAATGCCTCCCAAGAGCAAACAAAAGGCTGACCTAAATGGGCAGAGATCACTTCACAGAATATTCAGAATGGGGTGTGCGGCCATTCTGCTGACACTACACTGTCAAATCCTGATTGACATACCTATTGAGATACATGTGACACTCGTGGTACACTGGAAAGGGAGAGAACACTATTCCATGGCAATTCTCGTGTATCCCTGTCTGGTTCCAGAAGGACCCTACTTTTTTCCTATCAGACTTCTGCCTTTGTGTTTTTTGTGGCCACAGTATCTGTTTCAAAATGGATTTTAATGTTAGATGTGTGAGGACACTGGCGATTTCTCTATGGCACACCCACATACACACCCACCTCTCAGAGACCAAATTTAGTGAGGCTGAAGACCTTCACCATCTTAAAAATGCCCTGGCACATGGCAATTTGGGCCTGTTCGCAGTAAGGCAAACAGGAACTAGTACAAAATGTGTATCGTTGCCCCTGAGAACATTTACTCCATTGGTTAGGGAGTATCGTGGAGACACCCCCACCCACTAGCTAGTGCATACTTAAAGGTGGCATCCCATTAGAGCACTTCTGGACTTGCGAGAGGATACCAGGAGGACTGAGCATTCTGCACTTGGCACCTGTATCCTGTGAGAAGAATCTGAGGAGGATGGAAACTCTTCCACTTGAAATGCAAGGACATAAAGATCACCAAGGATCAAAAGGGTGATTTCCTAGGTGGCTCTAGAAATATAAAAAAGCTGAGGAGGACATACCTTTGAAGAATTCCAGCTGACCAGTCGCAACTGGGCCTGAACTGGTCTTTGCTGTTCCCTTCTGCCTGACACCCTGAGAGTCTCTAAGTTCTTCCCCTGAGGCTGTTGGGGCCTTGGAAGTATTCTCCTGTTGTGGCATCGAAAGAAGTTTGGGAAATTTGTCAATACATTTTTTCTCCAAAGCTGCAGAGTTTCAAGGGGACTGACCGCATAAAGAATCCAACCACCATTTCGATGGCATCAGATTGAATTTCAATTTTGTCCTGCATGGAGAAGAGTTTTTCTTCAGATTGGGGCTTATAAATGTTTTCAAACTTCCATGCCCTAGCAGAACCAATGTACTTGGTCTATTCAACCCATGCTTCATCATGGTTGTCTCAAATCCTGCTTAGGTCCCAGTCTGCTGTGACCATTGGTTACCTTTGGTGCTTTACACTTCTTGGTGGTATTTTCTCTTAAATAATTAAAAAATTCATAATTTTCGGTTCTCATTATTGGAATATTGCAATTTTGCGTTCATTTTGTTAATCAAAATTTGCTCTATATTTCTATATTGGAGTTGAATTGTTGTGTTGTGTTTTTGACGTTTTAACTGTTTTGGTACTTCTAAATGGTTTACACATTATTGTTAAATTAAGCCTGCCTGCTCTGTGCCATTGTTACCACGGGTGAAGCTCAGGTTTATATTACTGAAACCATTGACTGGACCTTACACGAAAGTAACTATAGAATTAGTGCGATAAAGGGGAAGTTAGGCAGGATTAATAGGACCCCAAATCATAAACCCTTGAAGGATGAATGTGAGTGAGAGAGATGCCCCTTGACCTAGCCACTGGCCCCTCAGTGTGTTGACAGAATGTTAACCAAACATAATGAGATGTTAGGGTGTTAGTTTTCAATACCTTTCTTCCATCCCTCCTCAAGATCACGTAGAAGAAATATAACTGAAGGGAACCCTATCCCATTTTCCATTTTCTTCCATAACTCCCTCCACCGGATGACCCCGAGCAAAAGGCTTGCAAACCTGTTTCTTTGTTACCTAGGTGCGAGTGAGCAAAAAGGAGCAGACATTGGGCTGACCAGTCTTGAATTTAGCAAACCCCCACCAAAAAAGGCTACTGCCAATACTATGTAGCAACTAGGGGTGGGCGGAATTTGCGTAGTCGCGCTACGCAAAGCTCCGCGAAACGGTAAAAAATCTCCGTGAGCATGCAAAAGTTCCGCGAACACGCGGAATTGCTTGTTCCGCCCATTCGCGATGCTTTTTTCCTGTTCGCGAATGCTGTTTGCGTGCTCGGGTAGAAATATCTTGCGAACATGCATTTTGAAAGCGCAAACAAGCAAAAAATTCCGCAAAGCAGCGGATCGTGGAATTTTTGGTAATTCCGCGTTCTCCGCGGAACGCGAAATTACCCAAATTCCGCAAATTCCCCGAGCGGAACGGAATTTACCGCCCAGGCCTAGTAGCAACAATACAGTAAAGGAACGTACAAGTACTTTTGCACTAACAACAATGTAAAGAAGTCCTGTCTTTAGCATGGCACTTTTGATATCGAAACATTAGTAAACTTAGAGAAAAAAATGAAAAATCTTACAAGTAAAATAGATGCTGAGCAGTGGCCTTTCCTCTTACAATGGCATGAAGCAGCACACAAGCGTCAGGATGAATCCCAAGTCTGAGGTATGAGAAATACCCATGAGAAATTAGAATAACAAATCAGCCACATTAGGAACAGAGTTAGGGTGTATGGTCCAACTGCTCTTCCTCCTCCTCCATATCTAGTTCCACAGATCATTGACCCACCAGAAAAAAAGAGAGTGAGGATGCATGAAAGGAGGATATGCTGGACATGTTTACCATGTTAGCCCAAGTGGCTGGGGATACAGCTGCTGATGCAGTCAGAAATGGAGGAGAGCTTGCGGGATCTCAGTGAGCTGGATCACAAGGAAATAGTGCACAAGCAAATACTATGAGTTGAGCAACTGACAATAGAGTGCCCGCTGAGGGGTGTGAGCAAGCAGGCAAGAGGCTGACACTACTGCCGTGGATCGATCGAGGACCACAGTATGGTCCACCACAAGCCATAGTGACCACAGAGAACAAAGTAGTATTAATACTTTTGAAACATTTAGGCAGACTACAGACCGATTGTCAAGGAGGCATTTCTCATCTCCTCATGTTAGTGACACTGATGAAGAGGACCCTTCTTCCTTCTTTCTTCTTCCCTTGAGATATCACCTAGTGGCCGGGGTAGGATTATGGTCCACATTCTAGGAACACCAATGATTTAATGATTATTATAGATAACTCCCCTGAATCAGTCCTGGAATTCCAGGCTACCATGCTTCACATCCGCCATTGGATGGACCAAAACCATTTAAAACTGAATCCAGGCAAGACTGAACTAGTCCTGACTGGGAACAGTCAGACCTTCTGGGGCCCATACTACTGGCCGGCGGAACTTGGCTCCCCCCCAAACCATCCACCTCGGTCGAGAGCCTAGGGGTAACCATTAACAACGCCTTATCACTAAAAACACAAGTGGGCACAGTGGTCTCTACCTGCTTCTTCCAGCTACGTAAGATCAGGAAGATCAGCCTTCTGCTCACTCACTCAGCACTGATTCAGGTTGTGATAGCCTTGGTACTATCACACCTAGATTATGCCAACTCAATATACCTTGGCTTGCCGCTTTTCTTAATTAAACGGCTTCAGCTGGTCCAGAACCAAGCAGCAAGACTGATCCATCAGCAACCCAGATGGCAATCCGCCAGACCCCTTTTAAAAAAACTTCACTGGCTCCCCATTCCCCAACATACGGCCTTCAAGACGGGCTGCATCATCTTCAAGTCTCTTCACAGCCGGAGCCCCAAATTTATTAAACGTCTCTTACCTAGGTACACTCCTTCCCGCAACCTCCGATCTGCCCACCTCCAACTTTTGACCACCCCAGCCTTCAAGCTAAAACGTCAGGGAGGCTGCAGGTTCGCTGCCTTGGCCCCCAGACTTTGGCACTCCTTTCCACTAGAGATTCGATCATGTACCAACCTGCTGAGCTTTAGGAAAATGCTCAAGACATGGTTGTTTACGCAGGCCCACGCTTAACTCCTCCCAATGGTACTGGCACACTCTAGAGCCAGTGCCATGAAACCTCTGGTGTACGTGCGCTATATAAGAAATTGCTAACATAACATAACATTAAGTAGCTAGTCCATGTTGTAAGAGAGTGGATTATCATTTTGAATAAGCAAATGACAACCTCAATGAATAATTACATAACTCCATCAATGTGAAACCCAAAAGTCACTAAATAACCTGAGCTCACCTCCCTAGCACCTATGTCAAAGAGCAGACAGGCTTAATTTAGGACAATGTGTAAAGTACCAAAACAGTAATAAAGTCAAAACACCATGCATTAAAAACCTCAACCTGATGTAGAAAAAAAGAGTACATTTTAATTAAAAGAAATAACCAATAAGGGGAATCAGAGATAATATTTTAAAATGTTTTAGCTGAAAATAGTGCCAAAAGGCACTAAGGCACTATGAGAGGAATTATGTTCATCGTCCCCCTAACTGGGCCTCCTGCAAGGCAAAGAAAACACCTTCTTGCACCAATGGCATTGATTCCACCCTGGGAGCAGTTTTCACATCTCACTAAAGTCAAACACTAGTGAACCAGCTGGTAAAATGCAGCTTTCTAAAAGTTATGTTTCCTTAATATTTATTACAAATCTAACTTTACCAATAACTTTGAATTAAATAAATATTACAAATAGTCTTTAAATTACTTTTGTAGCAGTTTCCCATCAAAATTTACTGATTAAAGTTTATAATTTCTTTTCCCAGGATTCAGCTACTGCCCTGCCAGTGAAAACAGGTTTTGGGGGCTACTCACTGCAGCAGCTTGTAAACTTCAATTTCGCACATGATCCACTTTTAAATATCAGGGACCCTAGCTTGTGGGTGACAAGGTGTGCTTAGGGGCTAGTTGATAAAATTTGAAAGCAAGGCTCTTGTCCGTCAAAAAGAGATATTTTGGCAAGCATGACAGCAGGGTTCGAGGCTGCTGCAGTCAGACTACACATGGTAGACCTGAAGCCATGTTTTACAGGCCCCCTCTGTGGATGGAACAATAGGTGCTGCAGTCCACAGATGGTATTTAACTTCCAGGTCCTGGGTGCATTTTCTACTCCTTGTAGGCAATCAAACAAGTCAATCAGAAATAAGCCAGTTAAACCATCTTTAAAGAGGGAGCACAGTCACTTTACTCATGATTTGCAGGGGCAAATGTGTACAGAGTTTTAAGTCCAGCAATAATAGGGTCCAAAACAAATGAGAAAAATTGGGGTGACAATGCAGAAATGAGAGTTTCTGAAGTATACAGACCTAACTGGGCAGAAGTGAATCGTTGTTATGATTAGTGGTGCCAAGGGAGGTGAGAGAAAGATAGGTGTAGAAGTCAGTATGGCTGAGGGTTTCCCCTGACAGTGAAGGAGAGTTGAGTGCAGTAAAAGATGCATTGTTGAATGTAGTTTGAGGATGTGTGTCCAGTAAATGTTGATTGGACTAAGATCTTGAATTGTAAGCAAAATAAGGGTGAAGCATTGGCTGATTATTTAGACCAACTTAAGCATGTGTTTGAGAGATACACATGTATAGCTATCCTCTGGAGTGACTCCAAGAAGCAATAGCCGCTGCCTTTGTGCAGGGTTTGTAACCAAGTTTCAGTAGACAGTGATGACTATTTGCATGGGATGGCAGACTATAGACGTTGACTGAATTGATGATCGTCGTTAACCATTCAGTAGCAATGCAAAAGAGAAAACGGGAGAATATTGATTTGAAACTGATGTTACTGAAGTTGCAGAACATGCACAGAACCATAAAGGCAGTGGAAAGGGGAGCCTTGCAAAAGGAAGAACAAACTGGGGAGGGAAAAGGAGGAGGAAGGGTTATAAGGGGCAATGGTAGGGGCTGGGGAGAGGACCCGAGAGTCAGAGGTTGTGCTTTCCATGCAGACAGCTGTGGCACTGAAAATAGAGCTATCTCAAAACTGTATCAAATTCATCAGCTGTTGACCTGGTTCTTTCTGCAGGATCATGCCCAATTTTTGCTTTCCTTTGCTGAACCTGTATTTGTTGGCTTTTAGGACTCCGCACACTTTACTCCTGCTACCCAGTGGTGAACTAAAGTAAATAGCTTTATTGTTTGGTTAATTAAAACCATAAAAATGTTACATATAAACATTCATAAAACATATCAAACATGATTTAAGTAGTAGCAACCCATCACGTAAGTTCATTCAATCAATCAGTCTCAATCTATATAAAAAGTCGCATGGTACCAGTCTTATATTTTAACAGATAACATTTTTCATTTATAATAAAAATCATCATTCTTGCTGGACCGTGATTATAAGAGCCTGTTCATTAACCTTGAGGTATTTTAGCAGTTTAAAGTTCAATTGGGGTCTGGCGGGTCAAGACCTTGCATAATAGCAGCTCTGCAAGTCCTTATTCCTCTAGTTACGAAGTCTTTTTTTAAGAAAGTGACACATGCTGTGTGCAAATAGGAGTATATGCAAATTAGGTGAATAAAATCCTCTTCCTGCTTCTCCAGAGGCTGCATGCTGTCGATCCATTTTGTTTCCAACTCGGTTGGTCCGCTGTTGATGGTAGCTGGCCAAAACAAAGTGCCATTAATTGTTTCTTTAGGTATGATGGGAATTTAAGACTTAAGTAGTGGTGAAGTGCTTGCACTGTATCTTCTAAACATGGTATTTGGTATACACCTGATTGGTCAAGTTAAGTTTTTTATAAGTCCCCAGTATATGGTAATACATGGTCCCAGGGCCTGTAATTTAAATGATACAAGTGGGCTGCAGCCCTCCTTGTTCCACCCACTAAACTGCCATTTCAACGTAGCAAAATAAACCTTGTACCAGACCTAGACCTTCCTTTTTAATACTTATAAGTGCCCCTCTAAGGTAGGCCCTAACAGCTAAAAGGGGCGCATGGTATTTAAAAAGTAGGACATGTGTACTTAACGTTTACATGTCCTGACAGTAAACAACTCCCAAAATCGTTTTTTAATTTAGCAAATCAACCTCTCCCATTGCCTAACATTGGGTTACCCTATTACACTTCGTAAGTGATAACTTCAGTTTGGGATCAGATAGAGAAATATTTCTCCCTCTCATTGAATTGTAATTTCAAATCCACTTTAATGGTAAAGTCGGATTGTGAGTTGCAATTCAGAAAATGCCACTTTTAGAAAGTTTGCATTTTCCTGCCTAGATAAAATGTGTCTTTCTGCCAGTGAGCAGGGTCAAATAGCTGTCAGTGGCTCTCCTGTAGTGTGATGCGCATTCCTTCCAGGAAGGGGATATAGGGGCCTGGAGGGAGTGGGTCTTCATGACAGGATGGCTGGGGAGGAATTGTACCCTGCCCTGATTGTACCACAAAGGAACCTGCCTTTCAGTGCCCAGATACCCCTAGTATATTCCCCTGTGGCATACACATTCTGATTAATTGATTGACCTGCCTACAGCACATGCAAAGGACTCTGACACCAGGCCTGCCCTTACCTTTGTCCCCTTAGCCAGTTTGGAGCCAAACTAATTTAAGAGGGAAGAAGTGGCCAAAACTAGTTTGGCAGTAGGCCAGGGAATGCCCCCCTAACCACAGGCTGAAACTAGGTATAAAAGTGGCACCCTCAGAACCTAGAATGAGAACACACCTCATCCTCCGAAAGATTCAGAAGAAGGACTGCCATTCTGTCTGAAGATGGAAGACTGGACCTGCTTGCCTTGAAACCAGGATCTGAGAAGTTTCCAACAGGATCCACCAGTTTGAGCTACAGGGACACAGCAAGTTTCCAAACTCATCCCTGCAATTGCCCAGCTGATCAGCGCCAATTGGACTTACCTGGACCTTGCTGCATGCCTCTTCTAGAGTATGTCCTGACACACAACAGGTGCCTTCCCAGGTCTTCAGCCCTTGGCTGGTGTCAGAGTGTACTCCAACAACCTGCAAACTGCAAGAACTGGACTCCAGGTGAAAATACAGAGGCTCTTTATTCTTGATGTCAGCAACGCCGCCCCCATCTCCTGGCAACACAGAGATCCCATGACAACCTGCTCTTCATGTCAGCAATGACCTCCCACATCTCCCATCAATGCAAAGCTCTAATCATGATCTGCTCTTCGTACGGGCATTGACCTCCTCACAGGCCTCTATAACGTGAAGCTGCAACTGAGGCTCCTCTCAACTAATAACCCAATTTCTTTCACCAGTCCTCCCTGTCTAAATTTGATCAGATTGCTCAAAACTCTTATCCTGAATTTTAGAAGAGCCCAAGAGGTTCTTACTGTGCATGTAAATACCTTAAGCCCAGTAGATCCAGAGGGCCCCATGTAGATTTTGTCATTAATCGTAAACGTACTACCATTCTCATTGACACATGAGCTAGTAGCTATGCTCTAAAAACCTCTGAATTCTCCACTTTACCTTTTTCGTGTATGTCCATAGACATAGTCAGTATTTCTAATAAATGAGTTCCTCTCTATATTTCTGAACTCTTTTTTATTTCTCTCGGTCCCATTATTGATAAACATTCCTTTTGTGCTGAGCTCAACTTCCCCAACTGCTCTATTAGGTAGGAACATACTCTGCAAGTGGAATTGAACTGCATTTTGCATTCCACCAGGGCTCTTCTAAAATGTATCTCATCAACAAGAAAACAAGGTATTTGCACTATTTTGTAAGAGGTTAAACTACTAGAGTGAAGTGGGTAAAGCTGTTATGTCCCCTGATGTAACTGAATTGCTTTCATAGATACCATTCACATTGTGGTCCAAATCTTTTCGATGGAACCGGTAAAGGTGAAGATTGATCCTCAGAAGAAGCTACCTAGAATACCTCAGTACTCTTTGAAACCCAAAGCAGAGGAGGAATTCTGCTCACCACGATCCTCCTGATATGCAAGCCAGGTTAAGCCAATGTGTAGGGATTCGTGCAGGACCTTTGGGCCATTACTAATGTAGTTATCCCAAGCTTCCCTGTGGCCCCAAATCCTGCCATCATCCTTTCTTGCATCGCCACAAAGCCCAAATGGTTTACTGTGAACTTTGTTTCACTTTCTACTCTATCGCCATTCCCCATATATGAAGAGAGTCAAAATCTCTTCTCGTTCACTTTTCGAGGGTCCCAACATTTGGAGACCGGACTTCCGCAAGAATTTACAGAGTGCCTTCAATTTTTACTCAGGTCCTGAAGAAGTATCTAGATACATTGGTTTTCCCCAGGATTCATTTTTAGTACAATCTGTTGACAATTTAATGTTGGCATCTGTTACTCTGGATCATTGCAAGGAGGACTCTATCTCTTCACCAAATTGGCTATTAAAGGGCATAAGGCTTCAAAGAAGAGATTACAGTTCTGCTTTCACCAAGTGTGATACCTTGATCAGGAAATTTCTGCAACAACTTCAGACATTGTCCTGTAACTGTCTCGCAGGTATGGATGTTTCTGTGCATGGCTGGGTATTGTAGATAGTGGGTCCTAGGCTATGCCCAAATAAAAACCTTTGCAAGAGGGTGTCAGAAATGACATCTTTGAACCCTTGTGGTGATCTAGTAAAGCTGAAAATGCGTTTGTGAAAATTAAACAAGAGCTGACCACTACACTTACTTTAGGACTCCCTGATAATGCCAAACCTTTACTTTTGCATTCTCATGAACCTAATTGATTTGCACTTGTAGTTTTGGTACAGAGTCATAGGGGTCAGAAAAATGTCATATGTTATTAGTCCTCAAT
The DNA here is from genome assembly GCA_963921515.1 of Calotriton arnoldi. Lineage (NCBI taxonomy): Eukaryota > Metazoa > Chordata > Amphibia > Caudata > Salamandridae > Calotriton > Calotriton arnoldi. Next base: position 1,463,509 of record CAWUFW010001224.1, read on the forward strand.
TCTGGACCTAGACCCAACTTGTCTCCCACCATTTTTATGGTCTCTGGTGACTGCAGCAAATCTTAAATCTGAAAAAATCTGAAAATATTGTGCTGAGATGTCCTTTAACTCTTGCTTTGCCCCATTCTGTGGTTGCACACTCTTTACAGCCTTATTTTTCCAGTATTACATTTTATTGTTTTCCACTGCTCACATTACTGTGATCCTGTGTCCAGCCCTGAACCTTCAATCAATCAATCAGGTGTCTTGTAAAGCATGACTACTCACCCGTAAGGGTCTCAAGGCGCTGGGGTGGTGGTGAGGGGGGACTGCTGATTCGTCGAAGGCACTGGGATTCAGTCAAAGAGCCAGGTTTTGAGGTCCTTCCTGAATTGAGGCAGTGACAGTGATTGCCTGAGGTGGAGTAGCAGGGTGTTCCAGGTCTTTGCTGTAAGGTAGGAGAAGGATCTTCCTCTGGCTGTGGTCTTGTGGGTGCCTGGGATGGTGGCCAGGGCCAGCTGGGTGGAGCGGAGGTCTCTGGTGGGTGCGTGGAATGCGAGGCGGTAGTTGAGGTATGCAAGCCCCTCGTCATGCAGGTCTTTGAAGGCGTGTGTGAGGAGCCTTGTTTCTTTAATTCCAACTAGTGCGGGGAACCTCATTACTTTATATTTGTTACTGCTCCTGTAACCACACCCCTTGGGGACTTAACTTATGTGCCTATTCTTGACTGTGATTTAACATATTTTGTTGATGGATCATGTCCAAAAGAAATAAGGATGATGCCCTAGTTGCTGCTTACACTACATGCACTGTGTATCAAATTATGGAGAGTCATCTCCTGTGAACTGTGAACTTAGCTCAAGATGCTGAACTTATTGCTCTCACCCAAGCCTGCATCCTAGGCCAAAGAAAAGATTCTAGCTATGTATAGTGACTTAAAGTATGTGTTTGAAGTGGCACACAACTTTGGGCCTATATGGATGCGAAGGGGGCTCTTAACATCAGTCAGAAGCCCTATTAAAAAGCAATAGTGTGTTCAAAATTGTTTGAATGCCTTACAGTTGCTTAAAAATGTGGCTGTGGTGAAGCGTGCTATGCTAAACCAAATAGAGAGACTGAGGAACACCCAAGCTCGTGCTTCTCCCCTAGGCACTTGTAACAAATTAAAAGAATGAGCTCAATGAAATCTCAATTGACCAGCATACTTTTAGTCATTGAGTAGTTTCCAAATAGGAAAACCCATTAGTTTTTTTTTTAAAGAACTCTTAGCCACCAACCCAGTTGATGGCATTCTTCAGCATCGGGTTCCAACCTAGGGGGCCGAATGCCTCCTAGGTGTGCTACGATGCCTGATTGATTACAGCGGAGTAGGATTTTTGAGTGAACAGGTGAATTTAGTGAACGTGAACCTGAAAACTACCTCCAGGACACTCTGTCAGATAAGGATAATTTTAATAATGAGTTCCTGGGGCAGGATTAAAAGCAAGGGTGGATGCAGAAGAGAAAAAATGATCTCACACATCCAAATGAGGTACAAAGTGGTCTACATGTTTCAGCCAATCAATACTGTGTGAGAAGGCTTTCTTCAGGACCAGTGCTGCTAGGACCGAAAGCGACCCTGAGCAGGTGTAGTGTACACACACACCCTAGGGTGTGCGTGAGTGAGGGTTGATTTGTAACTTACGATTTGTACCTGAAACTAAATATCTGTAAGAGAAAATGGAGACAAGACATACATGAAATCAATCATTTTTGGTGGATGCAGAGTATGGTGCAGTATGCAAATTGCCCTGTACCAACTTTGTGCCAGTGGCTAGAAGTCTGAAAAATTACCATACATGCGTGCTGAGTTTAAAATCCGCATACAACCCTAGCCTTCAGAGGCACAACATTGTGTGTGAAAGCTAAGATATGGTCCTGAATTTCTACAGTGTAGTCAACCTATATGCATCATGTGTGACCCTTAAGATTCAGGGCCAGTACTAATGCACATCACGTGCCATTGTTAGTGACTGCAAGCATTATATCATGAAATCATACAATCAAACATTAAAGTCTCACAGACATGCAAAGAACCATGAGTCATGGTGAAATCGCCCTGTAATCATGAGGGGTTGAGTGGCCGCCCCTTTATATGCAATAATAAAATCCACCTACTAGAGTTACGATAGTGATTCATAACATTTATCCTGGCGGGAGGCGATGTCTGTAGTTACACTCTGTTGGAAAAGTTTGGAGTAAATGTTAGCCAAGCACAAGGAAAAGGCACAGAGCTACGGCCACAGCCGTATCCAAAAAGGAAGACTCACCAACGCACAGGAGCCCCCCTGTGTGCCCACTTACTTCTTCAAGACCTTCCGCTTGCTCGGTTACCTACTGCGGCCCTGAGCGGTATCCCGACGATGTTGAGTGTCCGGCTGCTGAGGGCTAAGTAGTGGTGTACGTGATGCAGTAACCCCATGCTCCTGCACGTGGTGGCATCAGGGCATGTGAATGCTTCGTCTCGATGGGCAATACTACCAGGCCTCCACTTCATGCTTGGAAATATAACCATTAGATTCTGCTTCTTCCACAAGGTAAGTAATCCTGGTCTTGAGTTCCAAGGAAGGGTCCACAGTAAGGGGCCTATAGTTCTTGACATCATCCAGTAGTCTTCTGCACTTGATTCTGTAGTCATGTTTGTCCTGTAGGACCACACCTATCCTTTGTCCACTTGTTTTATGACAATGGTGTCATTTGATTGGAGCTGCTACAATGCTCTGAGTTCTTCATTGCTCAGATTATGGTAGATGTTCTTTTCCTGTGTCTTCTCGATTTCATTTAATACAGCTTGTTCAAACTTGAGCAACTCCACGGGCATAGCAGTGTTGGGGGGCAGAAAGTTGATTTGTTCTTGAGGTTATTATCGCTCCTTGCACCTATCTCTTCAGTGGGTTCCCTGTTTTCAAAGAAAGCTTTGAGTTTTAACTTTCTGAAGAATTCTGACAGTTCACAGTGAAGGCAGAATTTGTCCAGGTGTGCTGTAGGTACAAAACCTAGTCTTTGTTCAGGACATTCACCTCGGTATCATTGAGTCTGGTGAGGACAGGTTGGTAACTACTCCATGTTTGATCTGGTTCCTGGTTGTGGTTCCTTGGATCTGCTCCTGGTGTTCATTCCCGGATTGTGTTCTTCCCAGTGTACTTGATTGCCCCTTTGTCTTTTGCTTTGGCTTCTCCTACCTCTTCATAAAATAGGAAACCTCTGGTTCTGGGGAAAAGGGGGTGGTAACCCTCATTGGAAAGGAGAGTGCCAACCAAACATAGGGTGCAGTTGTGGTGGGAACTGTGTAGGGAAACTGATTGGGCCTTGAAGATGATCATTCTGCCATTGTCGTGGCCACTGTTGGTACCTGACTCTGCCCCTCTGTCGACCCTTTGTACTGCCCCCACTGGACCCACTATCTGTATCTGATGAATTTTCATCCAAGAAATCTGATGGATCCTCGTTGTTCTCTGAAGGGGTGTAAGCTGGATCAGCGTATGGGTAGGTGTTTGTGTAGGAGAATCTGTAAAGGTCTTTTTGGAATTTGCGTATTTTTGATTGTGTCAAATACTCCTTATATTCCGTCATTTCCTTGTTAATGTTATCAAGTTTATTTTTGAAGTATGTTATGGTTGTTTTAAAATGTTTTTCTGTTGTTTGTATCTCAATTAGCATGGCATCCGACAATCTTTTAGCTGCTTTAATTATCAAAATGATCCAATCCCTTGTGCAATGCCATGCTATTTGTGCCCAATCCTTCCGGAAGTCAGCATCTTCCAGGAAAATACGTGGTGCATTAGTGTCAATCAGCCCACGGGGGCGTTATTAGATCTTAGTACTCTGTTTAGATAACCCCATGTAAAATGGTCCTAGTCCTTTTGTGATCAGTTAGACTATTGCAACGTTTGGCTTGTGTGATTGTCTGGGCTATTTTGAGGTCCTCAAGTAAGGGGGGCGGACAAAATATGGTTTACTACGTCCTCTGTAAAAGTGAGTGAAAGGATGCAGGTAGGTGAAGAAATATCCTTTATTGTAGTAGGAACATGACAGAACGAGCCGGACCTCCGACTCCAAGAATAACCAACTCCCAACTGACACCCATGTTCCGTTACCTAGGTAACTCAGAGATTCCACCAGACGAACAGGGTAGAACCTAACACATCTTCCCCCTTACATAAACCTAACACATCTTTCCCCTTACATAACAACACAAAATATATACAAAATATATACACTAATTTTCAATGCATGTAGAACATATCATGTAAAATAAAAACCTAACACATCTAACCCCTTGAATAACAAATACGGAATATACAAATAATGTACTCATGCATGTAATAGTATAAAAAGGAAAATCCTTTGGACTGGATTGCTAGTAACAGTGGAACTGGGAGTTTTAACCCTAACAATATGATACTCAAATGCTATCACTACAGATATACCTTTGGGAAGACTGATCATACATCTGAAAGACAATCTAAACAATATACCACATTTTTAGAAAAATATCTAAATCTTTTATTAAAAAATCTCATAGATCATAAAAAACCACAGCGACGTAGATCATAAAATTACAGTGCACAACATATCTAAATGAGCTTAAACAAACTTCTAAATGTAATTCATACACATATGCATCAAAAAAACAAATTTTTAACAAACTTAAAAAGACATATGAGAGTACATGGAAATAGACAAAAATAATATGTCATTGAAAATCCAACCATCCGTGATTACACAATTTCTAGGGCTGGAGCCCGGTATGTCTCACTTCATTAAATACTCAAAGGCCCAGACCGTGACACAGATTAGGTTGTATTCAAAGGGGCGTCGATGCGTTTCGATGGCTAGTAGATGATACCATCTTTATCAAGACAAGCAGATTCCGGCTCTCAAAAGATTAAAAAGCAACAATGCTGCAGTCAAAACACACCTATATTCAATGGGGAAGGCCACTTTAACTTCCAGACACTATTATGGTCATGGGAGGATCAAATAAATCCTTTCGTCGTCCAAATGAAAAGGTATATATATATCTGGATTATTAGTATTGACTAGCCGATTCGTTTTTCATACCACCAGGAAGTAATAGTTCAAAAATGAACTATATCTCTCGTCAATTCCTTAGTCACTGATCAGAGATTGACGCGAGTCAAGGATTTTAATTTTATGTCCTTGGTAATTGTTTTCGTATTTTCCTCTGGCTTCCACGTACCCTTTTATAATTAGGATTTGTGGCAATATTGTCCGTTCACAGTGGCGTCTTCCTGATGGTGTATAATGACGGGGGAAAGGCAAAATTTAAAAAAAAATTAAGATACAAAACCACGAAGCCTAGAAGATGGAAATCTGGCTCTGGTAGATGCACGTCTCTCACATTCACGCAACATGGAAGATGGACCTCTCTCACATTCACGCAACATGGAAGATGGACCTCTCACACCGTTGGACACACATTCCTCACCACCAGCCACAAGATTATTGTTGCCAGACAATTCACACCTGTGAATGTCGTGAGCGATGGCAACCTTATCCTTGTTCCACCACTTACCATTTTGTAACTTAACTAAAAAAATTTTTTACAACCACAAATTTTTGTGGAGCGGAGAACTTGGACTCCTTCATGGCAATGATCCTGGGTACTTTAATTCTGACAAAATCACCAACAGCAACCTTGGACTCCCTTCCCCGCACACTCACATACTTATTCTGAGCAACAGTTCTTTTCTTAATCACATCATCCATTTTCTGCCTGGAAAAAGAGGAACACCCCATCCAATTTCTAATTAACTTAGATGCAGGTAATCTGCCACGTAGAAGGGAAAACGGGGATAAATCAGTGTCCGCATTAGGAGTGGTGCGAACAGCCCACAACAACTTGCGCAACTCCTCCTTACTGTTCAAACCACTAGACCTAGCTAACTGAAAATTATCCTTAATGACTCTGTTAAACCGTTCTACCAGTCCATTACTCCTGGGGTGATACAAAGAAGTTCTGGTGTGCTTAATGCCGAAAAAGATGACAAAATCAGCAAATTGAGAGGAAGTGAACTGACAACCATTATCAGACAAAATCTCATCTGGAATACCTTCCCTAAGGAAAATAGACTCCAAAAATTCAATGACATTGAAGGAATTAGGAGACTTGACAAACTTAACCTCTGGCCAGCGACTGTAGAAATCCACGACAACAATACCATACTCCAGTAATCCTCCAGAGATCACCATGGGACCAATAATATCAATTGCTATCTTCCCCCACGGCTTGTTGGGAACCTCAATAGCTTCGACTAGACTAGGAACAGTGACTTGACTCTTGTCGCTTCCAGCACAATTGATACAATCCCTAACAAAATGCTCAACACTTCTGTCTAGCCCAGGCCACCAAAAATGTTTTTCTGATCCTCCTCTTCATGGCTTGCATACCAATATGTCCCTCGTGGGCCAAAATGAGAACTCTAGTCCTCATACACTCTGGAACAACTAGTAAGCTGGAGCAGTAAAGTAGACCATTAATGATAGAAAGTTCCCCAAAAACATGTTTGTAGACATCACTCTTAACACCATCAGACTTCCATTCCGACCAACCTTGAAGAATACCATTTTTTACTTCCGTCATCTGGACATCAGAATCGCAAGCTGTAAGCCATTCACTCTCTAATATGGCACCATTACACCTCTGTTCCACCGCACACACCAAATCAGAATCTAAATTTCCAGATAATTCAACTTCATCCACCTCATTGCAACTAGGCAAACGAGACATGCAATCCGATAAGACATTTTTTGCACCTGGAACATACTCAACAGTATAATCATATTCCTGGCGCCTATACTGCCATTTGGCAGTTCTAGGTGTAGCACATTCCATGCCTTTGGTGGTGAATAACTGCACTAAGGGCTTGTGATCAACACGAACAGTAAAATGTGAACCCCACAAATACATTTTAAAATGAACAATGCCCCACCACCACGCCAAGGCTTCTCGTTCGATTACAGAATAAGATGATTCAGCACCCTTTAAACTTCTAGAAGCGAAGGCAACAACTTCATACTTGCCTTCTCTGCGTTGAATGAGAATGGCACCCAAACCCTTCTGGCTGGCATCAGTCATAATGATAGTTTCATCAGAAGTGTTGAAGGACTTCAGAGGTATAGCATGAACAAGTTCCTTCTTAATAAGATAAAACTCCTGATTACACAGATTACACCAATTAAAGGTTTCATTTTTCTTAAGAAGATTCCTCATGTGGAAGCATTTTTCAGTACACTTAGGAATAAACCTTGAGTAAAACTCAACTAAGCCTAGGAAGGACCTCAGTTGATCCTTATTTTTGGGAGTATCAAAATCATCAATGGCTTTAACAAGACTAAGCTTGGGTTCAATACCCTTATCAGAAAGTTTGTAACCCAAATACTCAATCTCGGTAACACCAAATGTACACTTTTCTGGACTGAGAGTTACACCTTTACTCCTCAAAATGGACAAAACATGACGCATTCTGTTGTCATGCTGATCTTGATCATTGCCGAACACTAAAACATCATCCTGAAAGCAATGACGCCTTTAACATCCTTAAACATGCCTTCAACCACTCGTTGAAATACCACGGAGGCTGAAGCCAACCCAAAAGGCATGCGCTTGAATTGAAATAAGCCCTCAGGAGTAATAAAGAATGTCAGGTGTCTGCAATTAGGATGAAGGTTGATCTGATGGTATGCTGAGGTCATATCAAGTAAGCTGAAAATTGATCGCGCAAGTCCACACACATGAGTACAGAACCACTGGACTTGCGCGCCAAAACAATGGGGGCAACCCAATTAGAAGATACAACAGGTTCAATAACCCCTAGATCGCGGAGTTTCTGTAACTCCACTTTGAACTCAGGACGTAAGGTCAAGGGAACCCTTCTAACTTTGTGAGCTACCGGGCATGATTCCTCAACAAGCTTGATCTTATGGATATAGCCCTTCAAGGTACCTAACCCTTTACAGAAAACTTCAGGAAACTGCAATTCCCACAAGTTGGAATTTTTAACAGGCATAACAGGTAAGTAACTGTCCCTTAACACAACCAGAGCAGGATTATTGGGGTCAAGCAAAATGCCTAAATTCTTCTGATCATGCCAACCCAATAAACAGGAATCATCCTTGGCTATGTACACAACCCCATCAGAAGAATTAGATAGGAACTTCAAAGTGGCAGAGAATTCACCCACTACATCAATTGTTTTACCACCGTAACCCACAGGACGTCATTTAAAATCAGATAATTGGGTGCCATTGAACTGATCGTGCCAAACTTTCTCACTCAACAAGGTATAAGGTGAACCAGAATCCGCCATTACCTTTACATTAATGCCATTAATACTGATTGTACAATAGGGTCTTGCAAAATTATTCAAACCAATACGACATATGGAATCATCAGCAGCAGGGTCCTTGATCAAAAGTATTTCATCATCATCACCCGAATTTTGATCTTCCTCATCACCATTATTTGGGCTTACTCCAAGAACTTTTTTCTTATATTGGATTCTTTTGGAGGCCCTACAAACTTTAGAAAAGTGACCCTTACGTATACACTTGGCACAAGTACGGTCCTTAGCAGGACAAAATATGGCATTCCCTAAATGAGAAGGACTACCACAACAGTAACATTCTAATTGTCTGAAAGGAGGTCTTTTAACTTGGTTGTCTACGATTCTAGCAGACTCAGAAGTACCACCAGAAACATCCTTTTTTTAAAATTTGGAATACTTGGATTTAACAGCTAAAACATCAGAAGAGGTAGATTTGTTATCTGACACAGTCAATTGACTCATGAAGGACGTAGTGCTTTCAATTCTAGAAGCAATTTCAACAGCCTTCTCTAACGTTAGATTAGGTTTTGATAACAAGGCTTCCTGAACCTTCTTGTTATTGGTTTTCTCCACCAGCTGGTCACAAATCATTTCATCTTCAAAGTCTCTATACTCACACGAAACAGCAAGAATTCTTAAGGCTCCCACTTAACTGGCAGCTGATTCACCAGAAATCTGAACCCTTCTATAAAATTTGTGCCTCTCCATGATGACATTTTTCCTTGCCTTGAATCTCAAATCTAACGCTTTTAGTGCCGTGGCATATTCATTAAAGACGAAGTCTCCTTCCCCTTCACCTTCTGTAGCCAAAACAAGGTCAGAAGGAAGGTGCTTGAGGATTTTTCGTCCATCAGTACCCAAACAATGGCGAAGAATAGCAAACTTCTTTTTATGCGTAAAAGTATCGCCATCTAGAGCATCCAAATATGCCTCAAAAGCTTCCTTCCACTGCTCCCAATCAGATTCAGGAGTAGTAGGATTTGGAGAAAAAGCTGGTGGAGGCACTAGTGAATTTTGCATTGTAGAGAGAATGACGAACGAATATGTGTAGAAGAACACACACAATGATGCAATGAGTTGTGTGCATCAGCGTAGACAAAATACCAGTGCACGGGGAAGGAATATCACAGACTGTGTGAAATAACAATAAGAAACTGTAAAAATCAGTGATAGGAGAAGCCTAACACTGCAACGACAATTAATAAAGATACAGGAACAGCTGTACTAAACGCACTGTAGAAGCAAACTGTGCATAGTAGAGGGGCTGTGCGTATCAGTGGTAGCGAAAACATGTGTGATAGGATCCAGCAGTGAACGCTGAACGCACTGTACTTGGCCAACAGAAAGCTGTGCGTATCAGCGAGAGAAAACTGCACTGTAGCTACAACTATTAGGTGCCACACACTGCATGACAATTAGTAAGGATACAGGAACAGCTGTACTAAACGCACTGTAGAAGCAACCGTGCGTAGTAGACTGGGCTGTGCGTGTCAGCAGTAGCAAAAACACGTGATTATATCCAGTATTGAATGCTGAACGCACTGTACTACAGGTCAACTGAAAGCTATGCGTATCAGCGAGAGAACCTGAGCTACAACTATGTAGTGCGAGCTGTAGAAACGCTGTAGACGCTGAACGCACAGTAGCACCCACTGTAAGCTGAGCGTATCCGCAACTGAATTAACAATGAAGCAGATTGAGGGTAATTGGGGAGAGCCCCGGTTGCCAAGGATACCGGAACACAATAGCGTAAACTGATGCAGCGTGAATATTGACGTCAGCGAGGGAGTTGGAGGCACGCGCAGACAAGCTCAAGACAGCGAAAGCTCGAGACGGAATGTCTGATCAAATTACAGTACTCATGGCTGTAGGAAAATCGAGCAAAAATCCAGAACAGGGTGATGAAGTATCCGTGTACCCTGTACTGCAAGATGAAGGCTCCAATCCAGCAGAACGATGGCCTCACGAAGACAGCAGCATAGCAGGAAGTAGACAAGGTGTGGAAACCGTATCGCCGCGTGGGGGACTCGTCCTGTCCCGGTAACTCGTCGCCAGTGAAAGGACGCAGATAGGTGAAGAAATATCCTTTATTGTAGTAGGAACATGACAGGACGAGCCGGACCTCCGACTCCAAGAATAACCAACTCCCTACTGACACCCACGTTCCGTTACCTAGGTAACTCAGAGATTCCACCAGAAGAACAGGGTAGAACCTAACACATCTTCCTCCTTACATAAACCTAACACTGAGACCCTGGTTCTCTGCCATGACTGTGATTGCCTTACAAACCACAAGGGGTGTATGATAGAAAACTCTCACAGCTGTGCCCTGCCACTCAATTTTAAACCAAAAAGAGAGAGTGAGAAACACCGAGCTGTTGTTTTCCCCTAAGCAGTAGTAACAAACAAAAAGAACGAGCTCAATGAAATCTTAATCGACCAGCATTGTGTTAGTCATTAAGTAGGCTTCAAAAAGGCTTCCAGGCAGCTGTGACCCTTTCAGTTCCTGGAAGTTACTTGTGGATGTCATGCAGATAAGTTGGATGCAAAACATTTAGCCCTGATTATGTGGTTCAGGCGTAATGTGTTTGTCACATCTGCCTTAGTTGTAAGGGTGTGAAAATTGTAATGCCCCATGAATGAAACTAACAACAAGCCTCAAGGGGGTATATCTTGATCACTAGTATTATTTATTGTGTGAAAAAAAGAGGGAAAAAATGGGAGGGGGGGCCCGGCTGAGTCCGCAATGGCACGTTTATTTAGCCCAGCTATTCAGTGTCAAGTAAAGGGTAACTATAGTTCAACAAAAAACCACAGAACAAGTATATTGAAGCAATGCTAGCACGACAAAAAGTGTCAGTCCGTGTGAGTATGCAACTACAGCACCATGGCATGGATGAGCCTGAGATGATAAGTTTCTCATATCAATGGGGGGATATTGGTGGTGGAAACCTTGTTTTGTCAGGTCCCTACACATGTCAGTTTCTTTGATATTAGTGCATTTAACAGGGACTGAATCAGTTGAGGGTTATTGAGTTCCATGGTATATTATTGTTTAATCCACTTACTAGGTCAGGTGTGACAAACACATTACACCTGAACCACGTAATCAGGGCTAAAGGTTTTGCAGCCATCTTAACTGTATGAGATCCGCAATTAACTTCCAGGAACTGAAAGGGTTACAGCTGCCTGGAGGCCTGGAAGTATAGTCCTTTGAGACAAAGCGTTCAAACGCTGTGACACCACCACGTGCAGGAGCGTGGGGTCATGGTAAAGCGTACACCACTACTTAGCCCTCAGCAGCCGGACACTCAACGTCATCGGGATCCCACTCAGGGCTTCTAGGTAACCGAGCAGGCGGAGGCCTTGAGGAAGTAACTGGGTGCACAGGGGGGCTCCTCTAAATTGGCGTGTCTTCTTTTTTTGATGCAGTCATGGCCGTAGCTCTTTATCTTTTCCTTGTGCTTGGCTAACATTCACGCTAAACTTTTCAGACAGAGTTTGACTACAGGCACCGTCTCCCTGCGGGATCCATGTTATGAATAACTATTGTAACTCAATTAGGTGCAATTTATTATTGCGTGTAAAGGGGCGGCCACTCAACCCCTGATGATTACAGGGCGATTTCACCATGACTCACGGTTCTTTGCCTGTCTGTGAGATTTTAATATTTGATGGTATGATTTCATGATATAATGCTTGCAGTCACTAATAATGGCATGTGACGTGCATGAGCACTGACCCTGATTCTTCAGGGTCATACCAGACGCATACAGGTTGACTACACGGTAGCAATTCAGGGACACATCTTAGCTTTCACACATAATGCTGTGCCTGTGAAGGCTAGAGTTGCATGTGGCTTTTAAATTCATCACACATGTATGGTCATTTTTCAGGCCTCTGGCCAGTGGCACAAAGTTGGAGCAGGACAATTCGCACACTGCACCAAACTCTGCATCCACCGAAAAATATTGATGTTAGATGAATTTTCATGTATGTCTTGTCTCCATTTTCTCTGATAGATATTTAATTTCAAGTGCAAACAGTAAGTTACAAATTCACCCTCACTCACGCACACCCTAGGGTGTGTGCGCACACTACAACTGGTCAGGGTTGCTTTCGGCCCTAGCAGCACTGGTCCTGACGAAAGCCTTTTCACACAGTATTGATGGGCTGAAACATGTAGACCACTTTGTACCTCATTTGGATGTTTTGGATGTGTGAGATCATTTGTTCTCTTCCGCATCCACCCTTGCTTTTAATCCTGCCACAGGAAATCATTATTAAAATTATACTTATCTGACAGAGTGTCTTGGAGGTAGTTTTAAGGTTCATGTTCACTAAATTCACCTGTTTATTCAAAAAATCCCGCTCCGTTGTACTCAGGCGTCACAGCACAACTAGGAGGCATTTGGCCCCCTAGGTGGTAACCCGATGATGAAGCATGCCACCAACTAGGTTGGTGGTGAGGGTTCTTTAAAGTAACCTAATGGGTTTTCCTTTTTGGAGACTACTCAATGACTAACAGGATGTGGGTTGATTGAGATTTCATTGAGCTCGTTAGATGTGTGCTAAGCACGAGCTCCACAGGATGATGCTTCAAGTGGTAACATCACACTGGTTCAGACACTAAAAATGCTTGTTGCAGCATTTTAGGAGAATAATAAACTCAGTGCTGTATTCATGAATGATATCTTCTACTCAAGGATGTCAGCCACTTTCCGAAAGTAACAAGTTTCTATACCATGATTAGGTTCCAAAGACTTCTATTGAAAGAAAAAATTCATAAACTGGCCTAAATTGTATGTTTTTTAGCAATCGACTCCAATTGAGAACTAGTGAGAACTCTGGTCAGTTGAATTGAGGTTTTTATTTTATTCTCTGCTGCACTACTTGCTATTTTACATTAAATGCTTGTTAAACTGGAGGGTTTTTCAACATATATGACACCACAATGACGTGATTTGGAGGGTCCATTTCCTAAGGAAGCCAAAAATGTAGAAGAATTCAAGAGATAATAGTAAATTGTTGGACTTGGCCCTCTCTGCAGGGCCACTCCCAAACATTTTTGCCTTCACCCCTCCTGTTTTCTGAACTCATTTTTCAGCTTTTAGGACTCTTTGCACTTTACCACTGCTGACTTGCGTTTGTGCTCTTTTCTTTAAACATGATCAAATTGTCTTACACCCTATTGACACAATTAATTTACTTATAAGTCCCTAGTAAAGTGGTACTACATATACCCAGGGCCTGTAAGTTAAATGCTACTAGTAGGCCTGCAAATAAAACTGTGTTCCCCTGGGAGTCAATCGATCATTCCCTGTACATGGCTGACGTTGTCACAAATGAACAAGAGATAACTGAAACTGCTGATTTAAGAGTCTGTATTCAAATAATCTTTACTAAAACATATGAAAGGTAATCACAGTAATCAACAGCAATGCAGGTGCTTCATGTGACGGCGCAGTGCATTTTCAATGAATGATCGAATGATTCCCAGGGAACACAGTTTTATTTGCAGTTTATTACCCTTGTTCTCTGGAATACTGAATGCCCCATACATGTTATACTAGTAGGCTTGCAGCACTCATTGTGTCACCCACTAAAGTAGCCTTTTAAATCATGTCCCAGGCTTGCCATTTCATCGTGTGTGCTTTAAAACTTTTTCCAGGCCTAAACTTTTCTTTTTAATACATATAAGTCACCTTTAGTGTAGGTCCTAAGAAGCTCATAGGGCAGGGTACATTGTATGTAAAAAGTTGGACATGTACTTTTAAGTTTTACAAGACCTGGTAGTAAAAAACTCTTAAATTTGATTTTCACTACTGCAAGACTTATCTTTCCCATAGGATAAAAATGGGTTACCTTATTACATTTAATAAATGATAACATTTGATTGGGAGCAGGTAGGAATGCCATGTTTACACTCTAATGAATTGTAATTTAAAACCCTCTATAATGGTAAAGTCAGATTTTAAATGACAACTCTGAAAATGCCACTTTTAGAAACTTGGCATTTTTTTGTCCTAATCATTTGGTGCGAGAAGCCTGTATCCTGGGTCAGATGATAAGGTGTAGATGACAGATGACATTGGTGTATTCCTCTCACACAGTATCACAAAGGAGGATAGGGTGTTGGCAGGATTGGTCATCCTGACTTGATATGAGGGGTGGACCTGTCACCTACCACGCTTGCACTTCAAAGGTGCTGCCTCATCACAAACACACAAAGAACTTCACAATAGCCTTTTTTGCCACTCCAGACATTCTGGGACCAGGGTGCGGAGGAAGGAAAATCCAGAACCAGATATGGGGGAAGTCTAGAAATGTTCTCCACTTCAAAGCTGGCACCAAGTATAAACATAAGGCCCTCAGACCCACTCTTCAGTACACACATGGAGCTGTGGATGCTATAGAAGAAGACCTCCTCTGCTGCCAGAGGACTACCCCGATGATTGAGGCCTGCTCTTCTTTCTAAGAAAGAAAACTGCACCTGCTTCCTTGGTGCACCATGGTGCAAGGGTGCCTGCATTGGCTCTGGCAGCAGTTTGTGTGCCAGCACAGGCAGAGAGCAGGAATGTGCCATATAATGCTAAATACAGCACATTTCTGCCCTCTCCCTTTTATTTGGCGCAGCAAGGTGTCTTGCTGCATTGCATTGTTTTAAAATTTGATAAATATGCCCCTCAATGGTTTGATTATTATCGTCCATTACATGTAGGAAATTCATTTTCCCATTTAATGTCCTTACATAGGCATATTTAGAAAGTCCTGATACCAACATTAACCTAGAACTAAATTGCAGCTGTATATCTGAATGTATGTGATATTTTGCTTTACAAATTTACATATGTACAATAAATATTGGATAATGGATGGCTGGTTCCTAGACCACAATAACTTTACAATCAAGTAGTGTTGGCCATCCTTTACCAATGGGCTTCTATATTCTTCAACCAAATTTCAAATGGATTCTGAGAGCCAATAGCACCCCATGCAAGGAAGCTGTTAGAAATGGGATTCCTGGTTGGCTGAGGTATGCACCCAGGCCAGACAGGAAACCCCACTCTAGTCAGGGTAAGCTAGATACCCAACAAGATAATCTATGATCACCCTATGGTAGCTTGGCACAGAGCAGTCAGGCTTATCTTAGGAGGCAATGTGTGAAGTATTTGTGCAACACACACACATACAGTAACACCATGAATACATCACAAATAGACTCCACACAGGTTTACAAATATAGATTATATTTTTATGAAAAAAACAAGACCAAAATGACAAAACTCCAATAATTAGAACCAGAGTTAGGAATTTTTAAAGATTAAACCAAAAATAGTGCTTAGAAGTCAATAGCGCTAAAAGGTTACTTTAGATTGTGCTAGACCGGGGGAAATCCAAAGTTCAGGCCGGCCACGAAGGAGCTCGGGTCTTATACACTTCCAAACAGGTCCAACTGAAGTTTTGCCTTCTCAAGCTGAGCCAAGAGCCCCGTTCACGGGGGAAACGGTCGCTGGGAGAAAGTAGAGCATCGCTAGCAATGATCCTGAGGGCACGAAGAGTCAACTGGGCATTGTGGAAAGCAAACGGGGGCATGCAGTTGCTGGTGGCGATGATTGCTGTGTCACCTACTTCTGAGGCCCAGAGCTCGGAGGGGGTACCTCAGGCATGGGTAGGACTCACAGAAGGCAGAGTCCAGCTACACCATCAGAATTGTAGTAAGTCTTTTATGTCCCTGAGACTTCAGAAAACAGGAGGCAGGCCAGCAAAACCATGGAGATCACTAGGAGGGAAGGAAGTGTCCAGCTCTCCTTCCAGCAGAGTCAGGGAGCAGCAGGGCAACAAGCAGAAAAGCAGTCCTTCCTGAAAAACAGTCCAGTTGAGTACTTTAGGCAGCACAGCAGTCCTTCTGACAGAGCTTCAGTTCAAGATCCAGAAGTGTCTGACTTTAGGGGGTCAGAGACCCAGTACTTATACCCAAAAGTGCCTTGATGTAGGAGGAGACTTCAAAGGAACTCTCTGAAGTGCACAAGGATCCCTTTCAACCTAGTCCTTTCTGCCAGGCTAACCCTAGGGGGTAAATCAGTGCTTTGTGTGAGAACAGGACCCAGCCTATTCAGATCTAATTGTGAGCCACCTCTCCCCTTCGCGCCCAGGCAGGCTATCAGAATGCAGATGAATGAATATGAGTCCTCCGTCACAATCAGCCCTTCCTGTGTTTGTGGCTGTGTAGAAGGAATGCACAAAGTGTAGCTGTTACCCTGCCCAGATGTGCATTGGAGACAGACTGTCAGGCACAAAGAGCAGCAAGTACAGTAAGGAGGATTTATCATTACAATTCCAAACATATCAAACATTAAAACGTTACTCCTCTCTTTTCAGGAATTACAGCTTAAAAGTGTATTAGGGAATTCTCAACGCTTGCCTTTAAGAGGGGTAGGCCTCACAGTAGTGAAAAACTAAATAGGCAGTTTGTAACTACCAGGCTATGCAAAACATAAAAGGTACATGTCCTACCCTGTACTTACATAGCACTTAGGGCCTACCTTAGGTTTGACTTATATATAATAAAAGGGTAGTTTAGGGATTAGCAAGTAGTTTTAAATGCCAAGTTGAAGTTCCAGTAAACTGCCCACACGGGCACTGCAGTGGCAGGCCTGAGACACGTTTGAAAGGCTACTTCTGTGGGAGGCACATTGAGTGCTGCAGGCCCACTAGTAGAAATTGATGCACATGCCCTGGGTATATGGTATACAACTTTACAAGGGGCTTACCAGTACAACAAATATGCCAATCAGGTATACACCAATGTCATCATGTTTAGGGGAAAAGCACACGCACTTTAGCACTGGTTAGCTGTGGTAAAGTGCTCAAAGTTCCAAGGCCAACAAAAGGAATCAGCAAAAATGGCAGGCAAAAGTCAAAAGGTTGGGCGAAAGACCACCCTCAGGATGACAGGTCTAACAGAAACCAAATCTGATCTCATAATGAAAACAGTTTAGCTCACACTATCTCAGCATAGAACTTCTATTTGCTGCAAATCAAATATCTATTTAGGAGGTCAGCAAAAAGGAATTACAGCCAAACAAGAGAAAAGCTTGCTTTGCAACAGTTTGGTGGAATGGAATAGCAGGCTACAATTCCTTCAGTGGGGAGAGTTTGAAGCAGGGCATTCAAATTATTTTGCCAACATGGGACTCGAAATAGGAACGTGAACCCAAAGGGAAGACCTTACATTTGGCTAAAGAATTTACTGTAACAGGTATAACCTCTTTATTGACAATAGACCATCAATATTTCACATGGAAACCTGGTTTTACTGTTAAGATTTCAATTTAGCCTGCGACATAAGACGCCCTTTTCTTTGTAATGGTTGCATGCATAGTTTAAGCTGAGTCTACAGACGCTTTCAGAATTCATTGGTGAGCTGCATTAATTGGCAACCATTACCGTACCGCTCCCCTGCTCACAGCAGATGTATTGATTGACAGCTGATGTCATCAGCCTGAGGCTTTTTATGTGGATGTCTGGAGTGAAGGAAACTCTAGAATTTAGCTTAGGAAGGGGCGGTGACAGGTTTCTAGTTTGCATTGTGAGAAATGTCAGTGTTAAAGTGTTGAAATGTCAAAGTGCTGATGCTCACTTCTCTTAGTGGAAAAAACACCTGGTTTTATAATGTTCAAAGCTGAATTCACATTTTATTTTTGAAGGCCATTATTATTTCACTCATAATGAGGACATGGATAAGCTAAACGTGGCAATAAATTCCTATATAAAATGTGAAAAGATTGGCTGCCTACTTTTGCTCAAGTTAAGCGGATCTTCTTTATGTTAATTGGCTAATAATAAACCATATTTCAGTAGAAAAATCCTCAAAACGCTTGCACCTTCCCAGACACATGCCTAACAAGTTGGCCAAAGCAGGGACATATTTTGGGGGGGGGGGGGTCCTGATCAGAACAGCACTGAATTTATGATTCAGTTTCAGCTTTTTCAAGCCCTCATTGGCCAGGTCACTGACACTGCAGAGGCACTCTCGTCTAAATTCTAAATGTGTATCCTTTGAATATTCAGGGACAGAGATTTGACTTTTCAATATTGTAATATAGCAGCAGCTCACTAATATTATTGCAAATAAACTCTGAGACCCACTGCCATATCTAATATGTGAGGTCCTGTTTATATCTAAAGGGACTTTTTTTTTTATAGATGTTACATGGTACTGAAAAACATAAAACATTTTGCTACAAAATGTTTGTAACAAACTCCCACACGACACCTATATTAAAAATAAATTAAATGAAAATAGTATTTAAAACAACCTGGGCCATATATACAAGGACTGGCGAAAACTACCGCTAACACTAGTTAGCGGCAGTTTTCTTACCGCTGTGTAGCGCTGAAAACTATCGCCTTGTTAGCGACGTATGTACAAGACGTCGCTACATGGCGATAGCTTCAGGGATCAGCGGTGAAAACTGCCGCTAACATTAGCGTGATGGCGATAGGAATTCCGGCGTTAGCGGGTGAAAACCAACGAAAGGCCCATTAGCGGTAAAAAAACGCATGTTAGTCAGCCCAACGTGAGTTTTTTTGCCTCTATTGGAAAAAATAACCTATTAGTCAACCTCCAATAGAAAATAGGCAAAAAAACAATGATATGCAGAATGGAGCAGCCAGGGCCAAGTGCAGCACACATCAACAACCCCCTCAAGCCACCCAACATCCAGGATGACCAGGGTGAGAGCCTTGATGCCTCGGAGGACCTGCGCCTGGATGCCTCGCTGGACCTGCGTCTAGAGCCTGGATACCTCGCTGGACCTGCGTCTGGAGCCTGGATGCCTCGCTGGACCTGCGACTGGAGCCTGGAGTGGGATGCGGAGGTGCTGTGGAGTCGATGAGCCGTGGTGGTAGACATTGAGGTGCAGCGATCGCCCGTGCCTGGTGGGGAAGTCTGGTAGGTCGCATGGAGACACGTTGCTGACCTGGGTGAGAAGACCACATTGAGCCCCTTGGAGCTGTAAATGGTAGAGGCGCCCCTGCGCACCAACGTAGGGAGGTCTGCATCGCATACTACGATCCACCACTACACGGGGGTGCATGTAGGGGATTATGAACGGTGGGCGGCACCTCTCTGCATCACAGGCCGGATGATGTTGCGCTGGCCGGACGCTGTGGAGGGTGAGGCCCCTGAGCTGCGCCGAACTTGTGTGGTGGCAGCGCTGCATCTTCATGCATAAGGGGGCCCTGTTGCATCACCTGCATCGGGAGGTTCCCCAGCGGACTTGGCGGCGACTGCTGTACCCAGGCTTGTGAAATCCTGCCTGGCTGAGGCTCCTGCTGGCTGAGCCACAAATTTGGAGATAGTGCAGCAGGTTGCGCCACGGTGTCAATGTCTAGGTAAGGAGAAGGTGGGACGCGTAGCGGAGGAGGCCCAAATGTCGAGTCACCCAGGCCTAGCACCTGTAGATGACGCACCCCCAGTGACGGCTCATCCGCTATGGGGGAAGAGCGTCGCCCCACTGCTTTCAAGCAGTGCAAGAAGAGGAAAAATCATCAGATGATGATAACTTCAAGATGTAATCGTGCCATGTTTCCTTTGCGGGCGGGAGGGTGGGTAGGGCAGCTCCACTCACGGAGCAGGGCAGAGGCGGAGTGGCATGCCCACTTAAGTGTGCAGTGACTGTTTGGTCGGCCCGCTCAGGCCACCCAAAGCAGTCATGCGTACTGTCCTGTTCGCAATGCAGGCTGCATCACAGCCTGCATGGAGAACATGCCCACCCCTCCAGCCCCTGGCCGAACGCCTTGTCCCGGCGCCAATGACCAATCCCAACACCGCATTGCAGCATTGTGATTGGCTTAGGGGAGGGAGCCTGGCTCCCTACTTCCTGTTCCTGGAAGCAGACTCAGGAGAGCAGGAGCAACGAAGACACAGGACCCGGCCTCGAGGTAAGATTTCTCTCATTTAAATATTTACAACACCCGCTCACACACACACCCATGCGCCCACGCCACATCCAGTGTTCTTTCCGGCGTTTCCCACCTCCCAGCTGTCCAGTCCCCCCAGCAGCACTTCTCAATGGCAGTCACTGTGCGGCCATGCACAGCGGGCGTACCACTGGTGTGCCAAAGGTATATATGAAGTTACGACGCATACCATTAAATCGCATTCCATTACAATGCATACTAATACTAGGCATATTGCAACAGTAGGGAAGCTGTTGGATAGCGGAGATGTAAATATTACTATTCCCACTTCAGTGAGTGCAACCCTAAAACTAACCCTTGCACCCCAAAGCAAACCCTGAACCCTAAAATTCATCTTTGAGCCCCCAAAACACACCCTAAAAATCATATTTGACCCAAATGCACACCCCAATTTTCATAATTGACCCCAAAACACACCCCAAATTTCACATTTTACCCCATACTACACCCCAAATTTCATCTTCGACACCCGAAACCCATACCCACCCTAAAACTTAAAAATATCTCATTACTGACCTCAAAATGCATTGTAATGGAATGCGATTTAATGGCACCTGCATTGTTGGGGTTGCGTTGTAAAGGCATTACGATGTAATGCCTGCATTGTAATGGACGTCTCCCGTGTCAAAGGCAAGCCATAGGCAGGCCCGTCTGCGTCTGTCTGCCCCTGGAATGCGCTCAGCACCAAGCACCCTTCCTCTCGGACACTCCACCGCTACAACGCCAGCACCCTCCTCGCCATTAACCCTGGACGCCACATCACCTGCCAGGATCAACCTCTGTTCCAGACCGGACATCGCCATCGCCATCACTGACGGCTACTAAATCACCCGCAAGGTCCACCCCGACCGTCCAGGAGGAGGCATTGCCATCACCTACAGAAGCACACTCCGACTGATCACGCACTCTAATGACCCAACCGTGACCATGGAACACCTCAACTTCCAGAACCGGACCAACCCCAAGCCCATCCTCTGCGGCACCCTCATCTGCAAGCCCCCCGGGCCATGGACCCCCATTCTCCGATACCATTGTAGACCTCATTGCCCCCCAGGCTCTCCCATCCACCAACGACATCCTACTTGGTTAACTCAAGTTCCACCTGGACAACCCCAGTGACCAGAACACCACCCCCTCCATGGGAAGCTCCCCAACATCAGACTCAAGCAGCTAGTCACTGCAGCAAGCCACATAGCAGGACACACGGTCGAGCACGTCTCCTCCGCCAGCGTGAACTTCAACTACAGCCACACCACTGGACTATCCTGGACCGACCATCGTTGTATACATCACGTCTTCACCATGCCCACCGTACATCACCGCCATCATCGCCCCCCCCTCGCAGCTGGATCAAGGCCACCGAAGAACGTCTTGTCAACTCCCTCAGCACCACCACTCCGCCAACGCTTACAGACAATGACACCGCTGCGCGCAACCGCCGCCGATGGATCTCCAACTGCGCTGACACCCTGGCACCCCTCAAGAACGGCACTGCGTCAGTACCTTATGCCTGCTTGATGGCAGGCGTAACGGTGACGCAGTGCCACAGGGATAGGCTGGCCCCATGCATTGCTGGAGTTGCACCATGGTTGTGACACGACTGCAGCAATGCATGACTTTAGCGCAGACAGATACGTCAGGATTCCAGACGTATCTGTCATTACTTGCGTCATGGAGCGCTGTCCAGTGAATACAGCGCATCCATGGTGTCGCAAGAAGGGGATAGTCAAAAGTGTTGCAACGCTGTCTTGTCGCAGCGCTGCAACACTTTTCATGACTGAGGCCCAGGAATGCACACTATCTTATTGATTGTGCGCATTCCTGCCCTGTAGTTTTGTTGCACGGCAGCGCAGCAACATTGCTTGCAGCACTGTCCAGCACCAAAACCTGCTGAAAAGAGGCCCCAAGTGTTATCTCCATTTTTAAGACCAGCTATTTTCTGGTCTTAAAAAACTGCCTCTAACTGCAGTTAGCGGCAGTTTTTTTGGTCCTCCAAAGTTCAGGAATCCCCTTGTAACTATCGCGAAGTGGGGTTAGTGGCCATTTTTGCACGGGAACGCCTCCCTTGCATGTCATTATCGCTAACAGAAGTGGCGATTTTTAGAATGGACGTTTTTGCCGGAAAACTGCTGCTAACAGAGGTTAGCAGCAGCTTGTACATAAGGCGATAAAAATCTTGCTGCAAAACCATCGGAAAAGTGCAGCTAAGGCGGCATTAACTCCTGTACATATGCTCCTCAAAGTCAGAATGCATGGCTGGAGACACAGCTTACAATTTAAGAGTCAGCAAGGGTAGGGGAGTGATGGTCCAAACCCAGTCAAGTTGATTCCATTGCAGGGAAACACAGGCTGGCGGTCTATGCAGTGTGTTGGCATAGTCTGGAGATGACAAACTACATTTCCGCACAGGCCGTGAACTCCGACATAGTTTGGAGATGCAGTGACCATCTTGGATTCCTGGGTATAACTTCTGTCATGGCCCAAGATATCTTTGCTGGGCAATCCTGATACTGTGTTTAAGCATCCAAAACCTTGCTTGGATTTCCTTTGCTAGGACTGTTGCATTATTGTTGAGGTGTTTTAAAGGACATTGTGAAAACTGAGCAGTATTCTGAGAACTTAGTCATGCTGTAAAATTGAACTTTGGACAATGTAAACACGTAATTGAACGTTCTGAAAGACTTTAGAATTATTGTTACTCTTAAGATTATCCTATGTTGGAACACAAAGGATTCATAAGTCAGAATTATTGTGCACTTGCTTTGTATTTACGTTAATTCGTAAGGTAATCAGCATTTTGCTAATGTGTACAACATTTGCTCAGTTGAGAATCAAAGGGTATTAGTGCACGCTAATTACTTTGCAGTGGCACACAAATTAAGTAGAAACTATAACTCATCCTCCCTTGAGAGTACATAGTGATGAAGATTGAGGTAATTATCTTACTCATAAAGAGAAGAGGTAATGAACATATATATAATATACTCATCTTGTGTATGTTTAGTTCCACATTAAAGTGCAGAGAGCTGGTTACTGGGAGAAATTGGGTTGTTGGTTGATTGGGGTGTGAGCCCTAGTCAAGCAACAGCCACAATATCTGGGAGGGTGAACCACCAAAAGTCACTAAATTAACCTTTGTTTAACCCTGGGTTGCTTGGCACAAAAAGCAGTCAGGTTTAACTTAGAGGCAATGTGTAAAGTATTTATGCAGTACACAAACAGTAAAAACTGAAAGCACAATCCAAGAAAACTCCCACACCAATTTAGAAAAACAGAGTCAATTTTAAAACCTTATTTGAGACCAAAATTACAAAAGTCCAATCAGTAGAACTGGAGTTATTTTTTTCAAATTGTTTGTAGTAAAAACTAGCGCCTAAAAGATCAAAGTGCTAACTGCGGACATCTAGTCACACAAGGCTGGTTCAAAGTCGAAAAATATCATATGGCCGATTGCGATGGAGCGTGGGTCGGATGCAAAAAGTGGATTGGGCCAGGGCTATGTTTCCCTTCTGACTTAGAACACATTTTGAAGAAAAAGTCCTGAGAAAGCAAAGTGCAACAGGGCAAGGTGGGTTTGTCGTCATCGGGGAGCCACTGGACAAAGTAGCAGTGAAGATTTCTACGTTCGGAAGTTGAAAATCTTAAGCAGGATGATGTAGGAGGCTGTGGTCGAAGACAATTCTAGGAGGTCTGATATTCATTTGGTGAAAGACCGCTGAACAGATTTGCTGCTGTGGAGAATAATGTAGTGGTAGCAGCTGCAAAGTCAGGCTGACCAGCGATGCACCTTGAGTGGATTGATGAGCAGGCTGGTCCCAGTCTTCTCGCGGTTTTCAGAGCAGTTTTTAGCCAAAAGTTTTCTAAGTCCCAAGTTTTGGCTATCTGGGCACCTTTGGCACACCACTTGGTGGTTTAGGACTCACTCAGGCTGCAAGTTAAAGATGGTGGGAGCATTTTATTTCCCTGTGGCTCTGAATAGGAGTCCAACAAACTAGTCTTTGCAGTGACTCTGGTAGTCCTGGCTTCAGGTGAAGAAGCAGGGCTCAAACAGCAGGGCTGCCCACTGGGGGTTCAAGTCAGGCTCCAAGCAGAGAAGCAATCCTTCCAGGTGCAGCAAAGCAGTCTTGTGGAGTACCCAGCAGGCCACATCAGCAGACAGTCCTCTGAGAGTCCTTCCCCAGGTCCACAAAGTGAACTGAAAAGTAAGTATGAGAGCCCTATTCTTATATCTGGTGCCTCCTTTGACTTTGGGAGAAGTTTCCAGAGCTTTCTCTTTGAAGTGCTTGGAATTTCCTGACTCCCCTGCCTACAAACTAGTTGCAGAGACAATGTGGAGGTGACAAGCCCTATGTGTGAACGCAGAGCACATGCTATTCAGTTGCAAGTGGGGCTTTGAGCAGCTCCCCCCACCCTGCCAGCAGATGGCCCATTCAGGGACACCTAATCCCTCTGTTGTGTGACTGTCTGGGAGGAATTCACAAAGTCTATATGCCAGTTATAACCAGTCATGTAACCTAAGACAGTCTGCAGGCACCAAAATGCTAAGGTCAGGAATATGGCAAATTTCTTATCTGTGCCCAATCAAAAGTCAGCACTTATTAAATGTAATAAGGCAAAGCAATGCTGTCCTATGGGACAGATAGGCATCACAGAAGTCAAAAATGCAATTAGGAGTTTCTCACTACCAGGGCATGTAAAACTTAAAAGTGCATTCCGAAACTTTTAATTACAATACAGAAGGACCTTTTGGCTACCATTCAGGGTGACTAATATGTAGTAAAGTGTTGAGTTTAAGGCTTGGTAATGGGGTTATATTGCCAAGTCAAATTGCAAGATTAAAACTTCAGTCAGGCTGCAATGGCAGGCCTGGGGCATGTTTAAGGGGCCTTTTAAGTGGGTGGCACAATAGGTGCTGCAGGCCCACAAGTAGCATTTAATTTACAGGCCCTGGCTATATGGTATACCACTCTACAAGGGTCTTATACATAAATTAAATATGCCAATCAGGCGCATACCAATGTAGCTATATTTAAAGGAGAGAGCACAAGCATGTTAGCCCTGGTTAGCAGTGGTAAAATGTGCAGAGTCCTAAAAGCCATTTAAGACGAGTTCAGAAAATAGGAGGGTGAAGGCAAAACATTTGGGGATGACCCTGCAGAAAGGGCCAAGTCCAATAGTTACACAGAGATATCATGGAGGTATATCCATTTTCAGTTGCAGTTAAATACAGGACAGTTATGGCCAATTACTAAAGATAGCTATCTTTGCCTTTATACAGCCCACTATGCCATAGAGACCTCAGAGCCAAGCAGAAGTGATGAGTCAGAGTAATGACGTCCTGTGTCTTTTTACCACTCTTATCATTTCATTTCAAAAATCTTTATTTCAACATCCAGCCATAAAGAACAATAAAAACAAAGTGAATCAAATAAAGCAATATATAAATACGTAATAAAAATCGTCAGTTTAAAATCAAGCATATTACCTTGGTAAAAAAGGTAACAAATGACAGAAACAAATACAAGATTCAACACTATCAATACCCCAGCCAAACAGAAAGAATCTAAAATCTTGTTTCCTGCATTGGGTAATAGCTGTGTAAATTAAGCAGAGTGCCAGGAAATACCCACAACCCCAAAGTGCAGAGGTGACAAAAGCCAATAAATAGCATACAATACCAGAAGAACAGGGAGTTAACATTGTGTTAGCTCAACCTCAGGTTCACGTATCTTACTAAGTTTTAACCTGATGCACCAAATAAGGAATAAAAACCTGGAAACGCAAAGACTATATGTTGGCTTGTGTCAGTTTGCAAAATCCTGAAGGCTTCCATATGCTGTCTGGTACCAAAATTGTGAGATAACAGAATTAACCATTTAAACCTGGGTTTTAAATACGCAGTACAGAAAAAAAAAGATATGTGCCACTGTTTCGGGTGAGGAACCACAGGACGGACAAGCTATCTCAGTTGGAGTAGTCGGGCATGCCCACCTGGCAATAAATGATTTCAAAGGCAGAGACCCACACCTGAATTGAATGAAGAGCTTCCTGGCTAATACAGGTTGGATCTCATCAAGGTACTTCTCAGCTCTAAATCCATCCTTCCTCAAGAGGAAAGCATCAGTCAGAGAGCCAGCAGAGGGCCTAGATAAGAGAGAGCTCAAATTGAGCTGTCTACAGTTACTCTTGAGAACAGCTTTGGGAGTGAGAGAAGAAACTCCCCCCCGGGTCCTCCCATAAATCTGTTCTGGCCCATGTCTCTCAGAGTCTCTCTTTTGTACTTTAACGAGGGGAGATCTATAGACCCAGATAGACTGAGGATTTCCTCAAACCCTTGTTGATAGGGTTGAAGCTCTGGAGTAGCCCAGATTCATCTCCAGTATATGATCGGTCTGACGCCGACCCGACTGAGATGGATCTGTGCCCAACATCCAGTCTAAGGGGTTGCTACAGGGTAATAACCATGAGTCCCAGCAGCTGCCGCAAAAAGCGGGTTCTCTGAGATTACCAGAGTGTTAACATCCCAATGCCCCTAAAACTAAGCTCCATAAAGAGCTGTGCCCAGGGCTTGGGGATTATAGATTTGAATCACTGGGGAGATAGGTCAGGAGTAGGACCCCAGATGTAGCATTAGCAACCCCCCATATGATGTTCCAGTTTAAGTCTACGTCTAAAGATGTGTGTAGCCCACTCCGTTAGCTCGGCAAGGGTGATCCCGAGATATTCAATGGTATACACCGCTCGAGAGGAGTCCCTTTCAGATTGGGGTTAGGTCTGGTGGTCTGACTAGAATTAAAAAAACATATATTTTGTTTTTGCCACATTGATTTCCGATCCCCACAATGTGCAAAAACTGCTAAATTGGTCTAGGATTTTATGTAACCCCATTGAAGATATAGACTAAAGAAGAGTATTGTCGGCAAACATTAAGTTGGCTAAACTGGGGGCATCACTCTCACAAAGATTTAGATGGGCTATCAAATCAATCACATACAGGGTGAAGAGAGTTGGAGCAAGAACACAGCCTGCCTCACACCGTTATTGACAGGGAAATGCGCAATCACTTCGCCCAGCCAATCACATCTAACCTAGGCAATGTTTTTCTTGTAGAGCCTTACAATGATGCCGAGGAGATAGTTGGCGAATCCCCATGTATACTAACACTCGCCACAACCTAAGTCTCGGGACCAGATAGAAAGCAGGTCGTAGGTCTACAAACAACACGTGCAATCAACCACCTTCGTGTCCCACAATTTTTCAGCATAGTCTCTGGGGCCTAAAAACCCGATCAATAGTAGAGGTGTGGTCATGAAAACTCGCTTGTAGTGGTGTTAGGATGTTATTAGCTACCTTACAATCTTGAAGTCAGTCAAAAATAATTTTACCAAACAACTTTTGTGTACTATCGATAAGACTAATAGGCCTGTAATTGGTCAGTAGAAGAGGAGAGCCCTGTTTATGAACCGGCAAGATTTCAACCCCCACCCAGGATCGAGTAATAGGTGTCCCACTCATTATGGCATTAAAGAATAGTGTAAAATAGGCACCCCAAACATCAACCTCCACACAGAACAGGTCTCCCAGAATATTATCAATCTCTGGCGCTTTGTTGGGGGTAATCTTCTTTACTGCTAAACAAACCTCCTGGTTCGTAATAGGAGGAAACTCCGCAAAACCGGGCATATCACTGAAATCTACTACAAGAAGGCCCGACTCAACTATAAAGGGGGAGTTCTCTCGTATCGGGAGGGCATACAGGCCAGAACAGTGTACTACCCCAATCGGCAGCTGCAATATTGTTTTCTAAGGGACAGTAGCACTCTCTGATCCCGGTGGCTACTATGTTCCAAAAGGAAAGTTGGTCTCCCTCTTTAGCAGCTGTCAGAAGGCCACCCTACCCCCCCTTGATCCCATTCCTTTTTCACATCGAGGACAGCTTTTTTACAAACCACCCTCCTGAGTGATATCATCCCCCTATCCTGTTGCTTAATGAAGGTTAGAAGAGCAACCATCGCATATCTACAGGTCTGGTTAAACCGTAAAGATTCCCTTCTCCTGCCTGCCACAGGCTTTGATACCAGAAAAAAGTAATTCTTAAGGTTCTCAAACAGTGACTTATGAACAACCCCAATCTTCTGAAGGGATCTCCCTGGTCCAGACCCAGGTCCAAACAAAGCAGTTTCCCAAGAATTCATTTCACAAAACTATACATAGACCTGACCTGCTCTTGTGAGCATGCCATTGAACTCCATTTAATTCTACGCCGGGTGGTAGATAATCTGATCCTATTGTCAAGGGGATCTAAGTGACTAGCAAACCATCTTTGATCAGGTAAAGTCATAGTAAGATGTAGAGCGTTATGGTCGCTGTCGTGTCTGGGTGTGACTACCATGTCATTAAGAAAAGCCCAAAGCCTTACATCAGTCAGTATGTAATCTGTAAGGCTAATGCAAGAAATACAGTTAAAAGTGTGCTTCCCATCCCTGTCAGAAGGGGTTCTACCATTACATGCATGAATACAGTGTTTTAGAACTAAAGCATATAGTTTAAGAGCCAGGGAGGACCGTTTTCTTATTAGAGGAATTGCTAAAACAGGAATTAGCCATATTTTCTTTCTGCGATAGATCAGTGGAGTTGCAGCCCAGGTGCTCAAATTGACAAATCTCCCCCACAATTTTGTATACCCTTTCAGGAATAGAGGCAAGGTGCGAGGACAATAACTCAATAGTAGGAGATTCCCGTTTATTCCCCGCTGGCCTAAAATATACATTATAGACATAAATAACTGTGTTTGGGGCAAATGATAGGCTAACACATAAGATGTCATCAGAGGCAACTGTAATCTCATTGACAACTCACCAGAGGGAAGAAATTACCCTGATCGCAAGTACCCCTGATGGTCTGCCCTTCCCTTTTTTAGTTGCCTCCTTGCTGGACTTTGCATATCCTACTCAATGGGCCTGCGTGGTTAACCAGGTCTCTTGAAACAGACATAAGTCATGCAGATCTAAAAAGAGACCCCAATTGACACAATCAATTTTGGAGCCAAGCCTGCCACGTTTCACGAGTGAAGCTTAAAGAGAGTTGGGGACCTGATGGCTCCTGGTACGTCAAGATTCCCTTCCCAGGAGGCCACTTTTATGCACCATGTAAATTGGGATCTGTAAACAATGGCCTTCCGAGTTTCACCTCCCTACTACCTGTCTGACTGGGGCAGGACTTACCGGGGGGTTTAAACAAGGGGTCAGCCATGCAAGTGGGAACCACAGATCTACTGCCGACAGGGCTGGAATTGAAACTTATCTCCTCCATGGGTAGGTGAGGATGGCCTACTAAATCAATAGGGGTCCCGATGCTCAGCACAATGCTAACCTGGTGGACTAGGGGGCGGTCCCCTTGTATCCCATCACCAAAAATCGAGGTAAGAAAACTATTTGCCACCCACCCCCACACTCTCCTGCCACTGCTTTTCCAAGCTCCCCCCAGTGCTAGTTACAACAGCCGGGACAATACAGTCAACATCCCCGGTATTTAGGAGTCAGTGGACTCCTTCAAGGGTGGCATATCGGTTAGAAATGGGAACATTATAAACCACACAATTACGCTGCAGGCCCTCAAATTCTGGCACTAATACCAGGGGGTGGTACAGAAGTTATGCTGCAGCAGGGGATGGTCATGCCTGATGTAATTGCTGGGTTTATAGAAATAACCTAGGGGAATTAGAACAATGCCTGACCTACCATCCTTGTTGTCCACAGGGTCAAAAAGTAGCCGGCGTGCCAAATGTGGATTCTTGAAGTTAAGTATTATACAGTCCTCAGGTTGATCCACAAGCCGTCGCCCAATCCACCCCACCCTGCAAGTGAATAATATATTATTAGCCAAAAAAAGAGAAAAATCCTCATTCCGCATGAGCCAGTCAGTGTTTCATTCAATAGCTCATTGTGTGATTCTCGCTGATCCTCTCGCAGCTGGGGAAATTGCCACATATGGACAAGACACGGGGGTAAGTTTATCACATGAACTTTCCAGCTACCAAATGGGCCATTGGATCCTGAGGACTCATTGATACTTTCTTTACCGAGCAGTGAACCCCCTTGGGAATTCTTGTTAGTCTCTTTGCCTCATTGCAGGGGATCACCAGACGGAACATAGTGTAGGCTAAAAGGACCTCGATTACTACAATTTGGAACACTGGTAACAGGTGTAACAGTCCTCGAAATGGAAGAAGGGGTGGGTGTTTAGCTGGAAAGGTCTCCCACACTGCTTGTGGCAACAGGCCTATGTGCTTGTGAGGTAGGAAGCTGCGCTTTGCTGATGTCATTGAGTCCTAGTTCCACTGCCATGAGGTGTGCCAAGATTGGGGCAAGCTGCAAACTCAAGATGTCCTGAACTTGGAAAACAAGATCTACCACTAATTGTGCCATCCAAGGCAGCGGGCTGACATTGCCCCCCCCTAGGGAAGAACTGTGGGGCAGATGGCCGAATAGCTGACCTAAGTTTATATCTACTTGAGTGCCAGACTCTGTGAATTTGGGCTGGGTCACCCTTTTAGACCACTTGGCCACTACTTGAGATTGACAACACTTCTCATGGGACACCACCAAGGGCGGGGGACAGCTTCAGATGAACAAGCAGGTGGGCTTGGGCCTTGTCCAAAATGCAAGAGGCCCCATTGGCCATACTAGTAGGTGTATTAACAGTAGATGCGTTAGATGTTAAGGGTGGAGACAGACCGGAGGCCAGAGAAACCCTCCTCTTGGTTAAATCGATCTCTGTTGAAATAGCCCCCATAACCTGCTGCAGCATCCGATCAATTGAAGTGGCCTTGGGGGGAGGGGAAATGGCCAATGACCCAGCACCTTTTCTTTTAACCATGTTGCCTGCTCAGAATCAGCATAGGGAGCTTCGAGACACAAGACATACAGAGCTCTGAGTCTCAAGATAAGATCAAGTGCAATGGGCAGTCAGTGTAGTGCACAGCGCCGTTGCCCTAAAGGAAAAATTCACAGTAAAGACTCAGGATAAAATTCTGAATTGATGCAACGTAAGGCTTTAAACAGGCATGGGCGGAAAATCCTTTAGGGGACCAGAAAGCCTAAAATAAGAGAAAAGAAGGCCACATAGGTTAGGAACCGAGGCAAGGAGGTGGCCCAGCCTCGTCCAGCCGTGGACACGTACAGATGAGCTCATCTTGGCCAGGTCTTCACCCAGGCGCATGCCCAGGTGCTTCCCGTGCTGCAGGACTCTACTAGCACTTTAGTGAGTGAGTCCAGCTGGGCTTCTCATGCCCCACTTTGCCAGTTGGAGTCCGGAGGATGAAGTCCCACCCTAGGCCTAAATGCAGGATAGCATCCAAGGTTGCAGGAAGGGAACCACTACAACAACCCATGCCGTGGGGCTCTGCTAGTGCTTAACTGCACTAACCCAGCTGGGTCTTCTCAGGCCCTGCCTTGGCCAGATAGAGTCTGGGGGATAAAGTCTCACCCCAGCCCTAACTTCAGGATGGCATCCAAGAATGTGGCCATGGAACGACTATAACAACCCCTCTCTCTTATCACTATTCCCCTTTTCCTGTTTTTACCATTCTTGTGGATGTATTGATTGGTGGAGGTGGTTAGAGGCAGAGGAGTGCATCAGTCCTGTTGGAAATCAAGTACAAGACTAGTGCATTCTGACAAAATTGCAGTCCTCCTAACTTTGGTCTAGCCTGTAGTATATGTTTAACCAGCCACGGTCCGTGCAGGTAACAGCAGTGGGGCGGTGGGGCTGCGTGGGGGGGATTTCGAGGGACGGTACCGAGGGAAAATTAAATAAAGGATTAATTTTCCCTCTGCATCGTCCCTCGAAATCCCCCCACACGCGGCCCCACCACCCCACCACTGTTACCTGCATGGACCGCGGCTGTGTTTAACATCTTTTTTCCTCCACCTATTTTAAAACATCCTCACTAATAATGATTCACTTAGAAACTACGTGTTGCCTTCTGGAAACTTTCATTCAATGTAGATCTTAAGTCTTCCAATCCTACACAGTGTGCAATAGCTACTGCACAATTAGTATGTTCTTTCCAAAGGTAGGAAATAAAAATCATTATGGAACCTACAGCAATCTATCTTCATAAACTTATACAAATAGGATGATTTCAAATGTGTCATGTCTGGGGTATTGCTGATGTATCACTTGAATATTCCTTTTTATTTTTCAAAGACATTTTGGTGAAATCAGATTTATTATGGTAGGAGATTTGAAAGTAAGGCTATTTTTCAGGTTGCCAGTTAAAATAATATTACTTGCTCTTCTTGATTGCAATATAGCCAGAAGTGTGTGACATACTGGTATGAGAGATAGGTCATAAAAAGAAGGTATCAAGGGCAACAGTTACTGGGCTTTAAACTGGGTGAGCCATTTAAGGTACAGAAGAGCAAAGGGGCTGGAGGCACTGGTCTGCTCTGGAATTCAAGGGTTTGTTTTATGTACCTATGAATCCATGTTTATTCATTTGATTTAATTTTATTAAAACTTCTGGATTTTCACCAGGTTGATCTTTGCACTCAGTACTCTGATCATAATACAGAAGATCCAAAACAATTAGTAAAAATTGCCCCAGACATCCACGAGATCTGGGTGTTATTGTGAGAGAAATGTCATCAATAAAAGATAAAATGACAAGGCTGGCAGCTCAGAAGGGCTTCCTGTGGGTCGTCCAGCTCCTGCACAAAACGGTGTTGGTGATTCAAGGGGACTAGAGCAGGAAAAACTAGGATTCACACAGATAGAAATAGAATCCCTCCATTAAATGCAAGAACCCCGTCACAAAGGCATTAAGAGAGAGCAATTTGACTGTCAGCAGCATAGTGTAGCACAAACTTCTAAACACATCTATGGACAAAGATGTGGACATGCACAGTCTTGGATGGGCTTATTGCTTTGTAGAGCAGTCTCATTAACATTAGTTGGCAACAAATATCATTCATTTCACCAACATAGCTCAGGAAAAAGAAATGCACATGTTGGCTACAGCTGAAATAAGGTTCTTTGAGTCGTATCTGCGACTCCTTGCTGAATCCACCCTAAGTCAGCCCCAAGGATTTATATTTATACTCCCACAGGACCAGAAAGTGTTCTGAGGAGGCTGCCTTGGGGATGCCACATTTATAGTTGGCACTAGCTAGTGGACAATGGTAACTCCTGGATCCTCCCTAACCAATGGGGTAAATGTTTGTTGGGGCAACCCTACCCACTTTTGAATGCAGCTACTGCTTGCCCTACTGTAAACAATCCCGTACTGCACCTTACTCCCAAAATCCAAAACGGGGGAATCCTTTCTCCCTTGTGCACATCTTGTGTGCCCACCCAAAAGTGTGACATAAATTAGCAGCCCCCTCCTCTGTGGTCACCCAAAACTAGCTCTGGGGATAACTCCCTTCCCACTGGAGTTAGAGTGTGCTAGGGAAACAAAGGTTTTCCTCTCTAGGTCTCACCTTATATTTACTTGTGAAAGGACAGGCCCCTTTACAGGTTAGTGAAATTCCTGGGTCCAACCTAACTGGTTTTGCTTCAAGGAGAAGAAAAACACCTCCCAGAATGTCTAAATGTGGCATGCGGTGGGTTCCATTACTTCCTTAAATTAGGTATCCCTCTGGTGCAATACTGAGGAGAATGAGGCTGACACGTAACTAGTCTACACTATAAGCTGGAAATCAGGATACCACCTGCAAACAACAGCTTCAAATTGAGAGTTGGACTATAGTCACTCTGCATAGTAAACTATCATGATATGTATACATTTCTCACTGTAATGATGTGTTACACTATTGTGTGTGACCAAAAGTTTTATATTTCCAGAAAAAATTAAAATCTTAATAAAAAGCTAACTTAAAACTCAATAAAAAACATGTTCCCACACCCAGGCCTTTGTCTCTGCTCTGGGAGCAGCATACACATCTCATTAAGGTCAAGCGCTGGCCAAGAAGCAGCTGGATAGTTAATGCAAATTAGCCTTCAGGAGCTTTAGGTAGAGAAGCGTTAACTTTCTAAAAGTTAGCTTTCCTAAATATTTATTAAAACTCCAACTTAAAAGTTGGGCTTTTAATTAATATTAAAAATAGTGGTTGAACTATTTTTCTAGCTTGTCCCAAACTGAAGATTGCAGAATTAAAATTTACCATCACTTCCCAGGGTTTCTTTATGGGCCAGTTTGAGCCTTCTACAGTTAAAATAACTTTTGGATGTCAGTTACTAAAGAGACATGCTAACTTTATATTACTACATGTCACACTTTTAAAGACCATGCACCCTACCTTGTGGGCGTATGGGCTAACAGGCTTACATACATATGAATTACTAACATTTGAAAGAAAGGGTTTTTGCCTGTTAAATTGTTATGCTGACAGGGTGTACTGCAGGTGTAAACTGCAGCAGTCAGGATACAGTGGTAGGCCTGTAGTCATGTTTGCCTTGTCACACTAGTGGATGGCATAATTTGTGCTGCAGTCCAAAGGTGACATTTAATTTCCATGCTGTGGGTGAATTTCTGCACCATATACTATGTCTTTATGGGAATGTTGAATAAGCCAATTAGGAGTTTGCCAACCTCCCTGTAGTTTGCTAAAGGAGACTGCTACCCAAGGCAGGATTGAAAATTAGGTTCTTCCCACTAGGATCTTTTTGTGGCATTGAAAGATACAGGGTGGGAAAGGGGTTTGTGAATGTCCGCTAACATACAGGTTTTTAGGAGTGGCAAGACTTACACAGCTAACAAGGCCTTATTCCTCCCTCCTATTCAGTAGGAAGTACTAGTACTTATTTCTCCACAGTCCTGGTGGGTAAATCCACTGTAGGAAGCCTATTAAAAGGTGCCACAATTCCTTTTGTGCATTTCTGGCAAGCATAAATGTAGCATTATTTACTGTAAACGTAGGCTCCCAGCCATAAATGCCTTTGTGAAATGCTCCCTTATTCTTTAACAGCTCTGATCCCTCATCCTACTCCTTTCCCCTGAATACCATGGCACTGCTATCACTGGGCCAACTCATGACAGATGTTAGTGTACGTTTATTACTTCCAGACAGGATTACAGACAACGTGATGTTTTAAGTTCTACTTTTCAAAAGTAAGTATTTGAAATATGGGACATTATAGGATAATATTAAAATAATGACATTGTCTAGCCAGGCAATTCGGGCTGTGTTGTCCCATTTGAACAAGGTAAAGTGTGATTTGCGTATCCTTCGCTCCAAACTGAGGTGGCATTGTGTCAAAATAACATGGATTGGGATGCTTCCCCAAGTGATTACCAGTGGTGAGATTAATTCAAGCATTCCATCCATCGCTTTTTTGTATGCTTCAGTGTGACGCCCTAAGTGGTACGGGTATGCCCAGACATGGGTCTTGTGCACACTGTGCCACTGGAAAGGAGCTAAACTCGGCTGACGAACACTAATTACCATTTGTTGAGATTAATTCAAGCATTCCATCCATGCTTTTTCTTTGTATGCTTCACACTTATTTTAGTACCGGTAAAAAACAACATGAGGGTGCCCGTAGACCCAGTTGAGACTTGGGTGAATAGTGTTATAGCATACAGCAATGCCTCAACAGGTAATATTCATTGACAATTATATGCAACATGCACAAAAATTGCAGAAAGGAGGAAACAAGGAAACAACAATAGTTGTTTGAGAAATACAAGGAGCAGTCTGTATTTAGAAAAAATGAAGACAAAAACAGCATCAGCACTATTTACATTAAATGTGGGGTAACCCATAGGACCTTGTGCACAAATGTGCTAGTGGAAATAAGTGAATGGCGCAAGTAACAAGTGAGGCAGAATAACAGTGAAAACGGCACAAAGAAAATGTACAATCTAGTCAATGGTAACAAAACTGCAAAAATTCAGATGAGTTTGTTATAAAATTCAACAAGGTAAAGAACCAAAAATGCGCCAAAAGTTGCGCTGGGACTGGGTGGTCAATGGCGTTTCCACCCGTCATCAATTCAGGACATCTTCAGGACCGGTTTACAAAGGAATTTGTAGGTGCTGTGTGGGAGGCAGGAAGGAATTCCAATTGTTGGTGCTTCTGGAAATGCACCCAAGGTCTGGTGTGCAGGAAATCCAGGTAGATGGATGGAGGGAAGGCACTACCGTCCGGTGTGCTGTGGGAATTCCGGTAACTGGAGAAAAACGGAGCCCGCATGCTGGACCAGGCGTCCGGATTCCGTATGACGATGTAGTTAAAGGGAGGGGTTGGGGGGCGCGTGGTGAGTCCAAAGCCAGCACCATGATGAAGACGTCTGGACGGGGAACTATGTAGTGAATGAAGACAGCACCCGGGGTGGGTACAGAGGTTTGCAGAGAATGGAAGGAGACATCGGCGTGAGTCCACTTATTTTAGGCCTATCTAAACCTCCCAACACTTGCCAGGACAATGGAGTGTCTGGGCCATCCTGTAATTGGACCCGTATTGACCAAGCACAGCTCTAATGGGGCAATTGAGTCAATATTTTGTGTAGCGCATGGGTAGTTTGCTATTGCTGATATTTGGGGAAAACTCAATTTCAACCAGATATCAAGGGTTCTTGGCAGGGATAGTGTTGCTCAACCGAACATCCATGGCAGATGATTACCTACTTCTGGATCGATCTGAGAATAGACTGAGACTGCGGGAACAGTCGAAGTCTGGCCCTTAGCAGGCAGGTTTCAGCAGTTTAAATTGGGACCTTTCATCTCATGCCCATGCAAAGAGAGTTGTGGGGCCCCTGCTTCCACAAGCCTCTGGCTACGTTCATGATTGTTTCTGATATTATTTATTGATACATTCTGATGATTCCAAGCTGGCATTACAGACTGATGATGGTCTTGCAGTGGATCTGTTTTACGATTGCCTTTGTGACATCTGTGCCTAGATTATGGACAGTAATCCGGCTCTTAATGCTACTGAAACCTACGTTTTCAAGACATGGTGTAAATGCCATATCTACTGCAATTGAAATGCTCAAGCCTAATGCGTCATCCCCAATGAATTCTTAAGCAGTGAAGAATATCAGGGTCTATTTCAATTGTGACCTTTGCAATGAGCACCAGGTCTTGAAGGAAATACACTAATGTTTAACTATTGCCGCCACAAACCTTCCCTGCGTTGGCCACACAGATAGGACTAGTGGAGCTATCCATGCTTGACTTAGCACCTTGAACCTGCACGTCCAAGAGGCTGGAATAGGAGAACATACTACTGCAGCATCATGTTTTAAGATCAGAAGGGTGCGCTAGCTTCACCGGCTGATGGGGAAAAATAAGGACACATTGAAGGCCCTGCTCATGGTCCAGCAGGCTATGGATGAGGGACACAATGTGTGAAAGGTTCGTTTTTCAATACATCGGGATCTATTCACAAAGGTAAGTTTGGCTGTAAACCAACTTTTTTGACAAATTTTACTACAGTTACACCTGACAGGTATTTACAAAGGGATTACGGGCAGATGTACGACTTTTACAGCTGTGAATCTCTGTACCCGTAAATCTCGCTTAAGGGGTGGAATTGAATGGTTCTTGGGTGTTCTAAGGGTGGTTAGCCTTGGAAGCTTTTGAATGTCCACAATCAAGTATGTTTGTTGGCATTTACACTGGAATGTAGGGAATGTAGAGAAAGGAGTCATATCTACCAAGAATTTTGCAAACAAACCTGCACAAGGCACAGTTTTCCATGCAGATTCTTTGAGGAGTTAATCAATTCCAAAATTGCAGAAAATGTAAACCCGGACATAAAAGTAAGAAATCATACTTTTTGCAGATAGGCCCCATAAGACCAGGAACCATATTTATTCATGGGGTGCACTGCCTTAGTATGCAACACAGTGCACCTTTAACTGGTGCAGACTGGGTCAGTGCACCCTATTAAAGTGCTCCTTCCAGGGCAGATGTGAACCTGCGCCTGCCTCGGGAGCACCACATTAGTGAAAGGCGGACCAGCTTTTTGAGGCAGGGAGTGTCTCAATTTTGCAGGCACTAATGTGGCCTGCCTTTCAAAGGGGGTCAGATATCCCCCTACAGGTAGGTAGGGTGTGTGACTGCACCCATCCACCAGCAGAGGGATGTCTGGTGAACCCATTAGACTCCCCTTACACTGCTATCAGTTTGCGCCCTCAGTGTGTGCACTGACTGTGCCACCTCATATGTGGAACAGAATCAGTGCTCTCCCAATCAGTGCTCTCCCAGACAACTTCTTTGTCTCTGCACCCACATCTACAATACGGTATTGGTGCAGAGGCAAAGTGTTACCTCATTTGTATAGGGACGTGGGAAGCTCCCTGTAGAAACTTGGCTGTTTCTACTTGTGTGCCAGCATGATCTCTATTACAGAAGGGGCTGCGCAAGCGTCAGCAGCCCTTCTGTAACACCAAGGGGGAGATTTACTAAGATTTTATGCCACGTTCGCGTAAAAAAAGTGATGCAAATCAGCGCAAAATCTTTTTTTCTGATTTACTTTTCAGTGCTAAACGCGAACGTAATGCAAAGCAGCACATAGCACAGCTTTGCATTACTTAGCGCCAAGGGGGCGTAGCATGAGTGGAGCATGGGCATTCCAATGCAGCCACCCAAGGTTTCTGACACTAAATCTTATTTACTAAATAAAGTAGACAGGGTTTAGTGTCAGAAAACGGTGCCCTTATGAAATAGGCACAAGGAAGGAGAAATGCTTTCATTTCTCCTTCCTTTTCCGACTTTGTACATGTGCTGCACTTTACAGCACACACGCAAAGACGGAAAAGGGTTAAAGTTAGTCTATGCATAGTATTTTGTACCGGAAGGGTACGTTTCTAGTACAAAACCTATGCTAGACTCACAGTGACACTGTTGCACTATGGCGCAAAGGTGCCTCCGTGGTGCAACGCAGCTGATTTCAGCACCGGCGCTAGGGAAAGGGGAGGAGAGTGCCATATTTCTGTAAATATGGCGCTCTCATTCTCTATCCTTTTCATGCAGCGCAGCATTTGTGGCTGCTGCTTTGCGCTGCGTGAATAAGTGGTAAATCTGCCCCCAAGTGTCAGGGTGCACGAAAGGTGGCAGATACACCCTTTACACCACTGAGGCACGTTCCATAATTTGCAGGTCGCTGGAGGGTCAATCCACAACGCCTCAACGTAGATGCCAAAGATTTTTCACCAGACATCAGACCACCATTCATTTAGGGAAAGGGTTAAAGGCTTGTACAAGAAGGTGGTGGATAGAGATTTAGTAGTAAGGCTGCAACTCATGCCGTGATGGTATCCGCTGGCCTTATGCTCGGTCCTGCGCCTACAAGCAACAGAAGGAGTGTATTGCTCATTATGAAATATTTTATAACAGAGCATCAAATATTTCTCTTGCAAACTCCTTTCGTGAAACAGCTATCATCAAACGTATTCAGTTCTCTGTCAGTGTATGCTATCACATTCCGTGGTTCCGTGACTATATTGTTAACTTAACTATTTGTATTCTCGTGATAGTCCACATTTCTTTGTTTGAGTCCGGTTGCGCATTGCTGAATCAGTAAACATTAAAAAGATATTACGACAACTGGTATATTGTAAATGCCTCAGAAGCCCGTCGTAAACACTGTTTTCGTTACCTCTCGGCCTTGTTGTCTACCTTAGGACTCAGTGTTATTTGATGAACGTGCCATTGATTAACACAACCCCTGACATCCAGTTTAGTCAGCTTAGCCAGCAATTTTCAGATCCTGAAGTCGAGAGGCAATGTTCTCTTCCTCACACATTTATGTAGCACCTTTATCCTGTAAACAGCATCAGTTGCTTGATTTTCCTTCCCTGACATCTCTTAAGATGTTACATCTGCTGGCAGTTTCCTGCAGCCGTTAAAACCGGTAGTCACATAATCCATCAGATGTTGTTATCGTATGTGCATTGTATATCTTTAGATGTAAATGTTCTCGGGAGCATCTAGAAAAAGACAGATAGACCTTGTATTTTAGCTTTGTGACCCGAGTATTTCTTCTCCATGTCTTAATTATTCGTGCAAGATATGTTTATTTAAGGAACCGATAAAGGGGGCGTTTACAAGTTTGGCTGTCTCACCTCCATACCACCGTGGCAGTGGGCCCAAAAAGACAGCTGAGCCGGTGGTCTTCCGCCTGCTGTATTATGACTTTCGCATTGGCGGGCAGTGTGTGGGCGGCGGAGTCATGGTGGCAGCACGCTTCGGCTCTGGAAACAAGCTGGAAGCCAATGAAGGCCATACTGAGGTGCCTCCAACCAGCCAGGAGCACTGTTTTCTTGCATTCTGTTGTGCAAGTGAAACATTGTGGGCACCCAACCTGAAGGCATTGGAGGGCCCTATATGAATGAATGAAGGCATTTATATAGCGCACAGCTACTCAAAGAGAATGTCCCGGCCCTTCCGAAAGCCTTGCCTGCAACCCCACTAACAGCCCCCATATGCAAGTGCAAAAAAAAATGGAAATAAAGAATGCTGCTAAGGAGTAATCATTCATTGATTAAAAAGCCAAGTTTTAAGGAGCTTCCTGAATGTAGCTGAATCCGTCACCGATCTCAGCGACGCGGGGAGCGCGCTCCAGGCCTGTGCTCCGAGAAACCTAGAAGAGTTGCCGCCCGAGCGGGCATGCAATATTCTAGGAACCACAGCCAGGTTCAAGGAAGAGTATCTCAGAGTTCTAGATGGTGTATAGTGGGTAACCCTCCTACTGAGGTACCTTGCGCCCCTCCCGGGGAAGGCCTTAAAGAATAACACCAGGGCCTTGAATCTGATCCTCTTTTTTACTGGAAGCCAGTGAAGAGCTCTGAGATGGGTAGACATATGAGTCCTAGATTTCAGCATAAGAATAGCTCTGGCCGCAGCTTTTTTGGGCCACCTGTAAGCGCTTGAGCAGGTATTCCGGGAGGCCTAGGTACAGAACATTCACATAGTCCAATCTGGAGGTAATTAATGCCTGGATCACAGATTTCCTGCAGTCCAAAGACAAGAGTGGAAGGAACTTCCTCAGCATCCTAAGGAGGCCAAAGCAAGTTCCCGCCACTGATTGGACTTGGACTTTCATAGATAGGGAATTGTCTATTATAACGCCCAGGTTCTTTACCATTTGTTGTGCGGCGAGTGGGGGTGACATATCTTCCGGCCACCAAAGTCTCCATTTATCCGAAGGAGGGGAGTCAAAGAAAAGAATTTCCGACTTTTCTGTGTTACATTTGAGCTGGTTGATTCTTAACCATGTAAACACTTTTGAGAGGCATGTTTTAATCTTACCTCCCTCAAAGCTCTTTCCCTTGTCACAGGTGAATAAGAGCTGCGTGTCATCGGCATAAAAAATAATTTTCGCTCCATATGCCTCATCCAAAGAATTGTAGTGTCTGGCATGCCTATATGTCAGTGACTTTGAAAAGAAACATGTGTTTAATGAGATGGCCCCATTCTTTGGGAACATCAGTCACTGGTATCGTTTTATTGAGATGTCATTTTCATCTGGAACGGTACCAGTGAGGACCTGGGTGAGTTTGTTTCCTGGCTCAACCTGGGTGACCCCAATTTGAAATTCACTGCACAATGGGATAGCGCTAGGATTAATTTTTTAGACATCTGCATAAAGAACTGTGATAGCCAGTTGGCTGTAGAGTTATATACAAAACCTAAGGACAAAAACACACTCCTGCACTATGGGAGTAACCATCCGAAATCACAAAAGGACAACATTCCCTTTGGGGAATTCCTGCGCTTGCGCAGGAATTGCACGACAATAGAAGATTTTTGCGCACACTCAGAGGTCCTTATGAAAAAATTGGGAGATAGAGGCTACCTAAAAAAACTAATTAAAAATTCATTCAAGCGAGCCTGATTTTACGATCGAGATTATATGCTCGATATGAATAGAGATAGAAAAAAGAAGGAAGACACAGAGAAGGTAGTGTTTGGGAGTCAATTCTCCCACGTCAGCAATCAAATAAAAATATAATAAATAGGAATTTGAAAATTCTTAATGACGAGAGAGAAAACCGTCTAGACAAACCATTATTTGCCTTTAGACGGAATCAAAATATACGAAACTCCCTAGTCCATACCTATAAAGATAGTGAAGAAAGTACACAGACTACCATAAACAACCAAAAAGCGGTAGGCAACCACAAATGCGGAACTTGTTCGATCTGCGAACAGTGCATAACCGCCAAAACCTTTGTTTTTAATGGCACAACATTTACTCCTAAATCACTGAATAATTGTCGCAGTAAAAATCTAGTGTATCTTTTGATCTGCCCATGTGGTTTAGGCTACGTGGGCGAGACAAGCAGGGAACTCAGATTGAGACTTTGAGAACATAAATCAGTCTTGCGAACAAAAAAAGAAAATGCGCCACTTACTGAACATTACTCTAAATTCAATCATCAGTGTGATGATTTTAAGTGGTTCATCCTGGAGAAAATGCCAATAAATAGACGAGGAGGTGACATAGATAAGAACAGAAAAAAGAGAGAGCAATGGTATATGTGCAAACTTGATACTATAAACATAGGCTTGAATTCCAGAGAGGACTGGATGTCCTTCATTGTGTAAGTAATCCATACATTTAAAGCTAGTTTTTTCAGTAATTTACACATAGGTGGGGAAACAGTGTTTTATTTCCCTGGGGGTAGGATGCCCTCCTACAATGAATGTGATGCCTAACATAGGGGGTCAATAAATACAATACACTCACTGACGAATAAGGAGCTAGTACTGATTTAGTAGCCTCTGATAGTATACACTTGATGCTTAATAGAGGGTGGTTAACACATTTTTTATAATATACCTCATGACGAGCAGGGAAATAGTACCGATTTAGTAGTACCTGATAGTACACACTTAGAGCGTGTAAGCCCTCTTATGACACCATATCTGACTATACATATAAAAATACGAATCATAGTGATAGTGCTGCATAAAATATCGGAGATATGTGAGTCAGGCGATATATAACAATCTAGAGATATAAGACATCGGATAGATTAATGAGGGGAAGTGATACACTTAAATATGAGAGTATTCCCCCTGGCATATGCCGTTTATAATACACTTAGGATAAGCAGGGAGTGAGCATTAATGAGGCAGACCTGATCGTACACACTGAGAACATGGAAATCCCTTTTTCACAATATCGCATTTGACCATATATATTAGAATACAAACTAAATGACAGTGTAGGGGACTTATGAGTCATGCGATATAGTGGAACTCAGATGGAGAGATATTATATACGGCATATGGAGACAAGTGATGCACTCCAATATGGCGGCAATTTCCCTTAAACACGCAAATGTAGGGAACTGTGTACCCGTTTTCTATTTTTACTACCAATAACGGAAGAGTAGTCCGATCTGGAATTCAAATCCCGGGCGTAACCTGTAGAAGATGGGCTGATTAGGATCAGGTGTACTCAGATCAGGGTATATAAAGCAGAACGGTAAGATCTGGTTTTTATACAAACCAGTGAAAGTACATAGTGCCATTATTGGCAACACACCCCACCCATACCATAACAGAGCAT
The DNA here is from genome assembly GCA_963921515.1 of Calotriton arnoldi. Classification (NCBI taxonomy): domain Eukaryota; kingdom Metazoa; phylum Chordata; class Amphibia; order Caudata; family Salamandridae; genus Calotriton; species Calotriton arnoldi. Next base: position 1,507,397 of record CAWUFW010001224.1, read on the forward strand.
GCATAATGAATAAATAAATACACAACACAACTTTTGTTTGGGAAAATATTGCTGCAGGTTTATTCCATACAAAAGTATGCACTATGGTGGGTTATCTTACGGGCGATCCAAGGGAAGGCAGCTGTAACCAACCTATGCAGCCCCGCCCGCCTGATGAGCCAAGCACTGTGGGGAACCCACTCAGTGCTCCCTTATGGGGTGATCCTCTTTGCCGGATCACGTGACACATTGGTCCCTTATTACTCATGCCCCTTTCAGGGCGGAGCGTAGCAAGGCAAGCCCCCAGTTGCTCAGGCCTCCAACCGCTCGAAGGACTAGCGTGGCGCCGCGTATTTCTTCCAGGAACCTGCCATGAGGCTCCTGGTAATTGGCTCTGGCACCCTTATTGTGCCCCTGCAAAGGTACCTTTCTATACCCATCTGCTTCCAGATCGCCCTGTAACTCTGCCTGCAACACAAGAAAAAACATTACAATGTTCCATGTACCTAGCCTGCCACCCCCACGCCGGGTAAGCGGTAGGGTGGGAGATGGCGTGACTGGCGCAAAGAGGACGCCAAGGTGGCCGGGGGGAGGCATACATAGCCTCCCCGAATCCTCGGCGCAGCGGAAGTGACGCGCATCGCACGCCAAGACTAACAAGGGGGGTGGGGACTCCTACTGAGTCCAAAGCACTGGTAAGGGTGGTGCAGTGCCCAAATGGCACTAAAGGGCCACCCTTTTAGGGTGGCCCCTGCGTGGGCCGCGGGTAGCCACATAGTGCCATTATTGGCAACACACCCCACCCATACCATAACAGAGCATGCATAATGAATAAATAAATACACAACACAACTTTTGTTTGGGAAAATATTGCTGCAGGTTTATTCCATACAAAAGTATGCAATATGGTGGGTTATCTTACGGGCGATCCAAGGGCAGGCAGCCGTAACCAACCTATGCTGCCCTGCCCGCCTGATGAGCCAAGCACTGTGGGGAACCCACTCAGTGCTATCTTATGGGGTGATCCTCTTTGCCGGAACACGTGACACATTGGTCCCTTATTACTCACGCCCCTTTCAGGGCGGAGCGTAGCAAGGCAAGTCCCCGGTTGCTCAGGCCCCCAACCGCCCGAAGGACTAGCCAACGTAGTTCTTCCAGGAACCTGCCATGAGGCTCCTGGTAATTGGCTCTGGCACCCCTATTGTGCCCCTGCAAAGGTACCCTTCTGTACCCATTTGCTCCCAGATCGCCCTGTAACTCCGCCACAGCTCTGGAGGCGGCCCCGGTTGTCGCCAGAGGCCCCCACCAAAACAGCTATATTCTCACCTGCAACCTCTCATCTCCAGGGCCTCCTGCAAATCCAAGAGGAAGAGATCCATCCCTACTGGTGATAAATGCACCCCATCCTTATCAAAGTAACCTTTTACATTAGCTTGAATCATCTAATTTCTGATGAAACCCAGACCCCTCTGGTCTGTGAACTTGCGCATTGAACTATTCAATCTCTTTCGGGAATGTTCAATGGCCTCCTCTGACTTAGCCCCATGCCACACTCTGCGGGGGGTAATCTCAGACCACCAGAGCTCACATTGACCCATGTATTTGCTGATCTCGCCTAAGTCAGCCTACATGGCTTGCAACAATGCACCCCTACCCATGGCAGTGAGGTCGGTGCCTCCTAAGTGGATCACCAAGATATTAGGGAAACCTTCCCCCAGCCAGTCTCTGCTCCGATCTGTTCGGAGCTGCTCCATCTCCTTCCGGGGTACCCCATCCAGACAAACTGCGTCTGGGAAACCACATGGAGCTATTTATCCTTCTCCGGGAGGTACAACTGCCTCACATTATCTGTAGGAATTGGATGGCCTCCCAGGAGGGAGCTCTACTCTTATCATAGCTATATTATGGGACAGCAGCACCCTTGTTAGATGACCGCTTCCACAACCAGCCTATCTACTGAGGCTATCAGGGCAAGGAATATTGTGCTTAACTGAAGCAACCCGAAACCTGCCCATGGAGCAGGCACATACTCCATTGCAGTTGACCAGACATTTGCACCGGACCTTTTTGATTGTTAAACCATGGTGACCAGGAATGCTCGTATTGCGCACCCCAATGCAGTCACAGCACCTGTTCAGAGTGACAACTTCATCCGTCTGCCAGGCTTGCTTAACTAAAGCTCGATCAAGTGACCCTTGGATCTCAATCCAGCTAGAGACCTAGTTCACTCTGTTATCCCTGAAATGATTGCCCTCCACCAATTCAACTCCACATTCAGCTTACCTTCTAGTCACCTTAAAATTCAGGGTGGGACATAAATACCCCACATGACCAGGGAGTCGTGTGTATATTACCAATCACACTATTAGAATCTAAGGTTCCCAGTGTCAATTGGTGACTACCCCACCATGGAATATGTGACATTAAGCAAGGGAGTCTTCGTGTACTTGCCATTTATCCCTCCTTTCGTACAGTAATTTTGCCTTTACAGTTTAATCTGTGGTATTCGCCCCCAGACTTCCCAGACTGCGTACTGCTGGCCATGTGCGCAGCTGCTGACGTAATGAGGGAATCGCCCGGTTGCAGCTTGCAATAAAACAACGCCCGCCTGAATGTGCTGCGTTGTAAGCTATTGAGTGCCTAACTTATATCTCTTCCCCTTGAAAAGATACCACAAACCGCATTGGTCATGAGAATCTTAAGAAGCACACAATTTTCACCTGGGCATACCTCTAAATGAGAATGGCTCTACACCGCCGTAAGGCCAGAGACACACATATCTTAAACATATTTACTAGTTTTGCCACTTGGCACCCTTCTGGTTGGTGATACGGAACCTCATACCCAGCATAAGCTGACAGTCTTGCGTTGCCGTCACACCACCTGTGTCCCTTGAATCACCCTCCATCCTCCTGTGCAATAGTCATACTGCTAAGTGGGCAATCAATTCAACATCCCTCCTTTCCTGCCAGACTGTTGCCTGTTCAGTTTAATCTGTGGTGACTTCACCCAGACTTCCCAGGCTGCTTTATTGCTGACAATGTGAGCAGTTGCTGACATTGGGGGAATCTCACACTCGCAACTTACTACTACAGCGATTATTTAAATTAATATGATACTGTGTATCTGAATGAACTATGCACAGGTAATTGGAACTCTCCCACGTGCAGTTGCTGTGAAACATTTTGGACTAGTCCATCAAATTCAGCCAGCCACCCCCCTAGGTGGAGTCTTGCACTCCCAAACTTCTGCTAGTGTAAACTACGGTCACGCCTCCTGTTCAGTTGAATTTAGTAATTCACGACGCTGACAACCACAGGAGCCTAATACTGGGCTGTGTATATGCGGCCCAGGATGACCTTAAACAATCAGCTTGGTGTGGATGGGTGTTAACATTGCCTGGCTGAAGTGCAATACCTTTGACAATCACTCCTGACAAGATGTGCCAATGCAGGTAGAAGTAAGAGTTATCAGGCCCGCCATACTTCCTTTCCCAGTTATCTGTGTATAGCGCTTGTTGGAGCGTGACGCTTGTGTATTTTTGAAGTGCAAGTGTTCCAGTAGGCATGTTGCCGCCGGATCAGAGATATTTCTTACCCCGCTTACTGATATTCATTTTAACAACCACAGAAGGAAGAAAGGTTGATTGAACACAACGGGGGTTAGGTCCTAAGACCATGAGGTCAAACCACCACCAGACCCAAAAGCTGAATCGGTCCAGGTTTTTCTTTGCCATGACCCCTCCTGTGCCCTTTGAACTCACCTTTAAACCCATAAGTGGCCAATTGGCTGACACACCAGTGGGACCTGGCAGTCGTATTTAACCTTTATATCCTTACAGCATAGCAACACTCACTGCTGCCAAATGCCTTGGTGCGTGAACGTCCGCTGGTCGCACTAGTCAATACAGCGATTATTTAAATTAATAATACTGTGCATATGAATAAAACTATGCACAGGCAGCTGAAAATTTCACACGTTAGTAAATGTGAAACATTTTGGATTTGTCCCTTGAATTAAGCCAGTCACCACCCTAGGTGAAGTCTTGCCTTCCCAAACTTCTGCTAGTATACCAGGGAGCAGACAAGACAGTGGGAACAGGAGGGGAACAATATGTATCAATACCTGCCCTTTCTTGAATACTGGGAATGCCAAATGGTCTTTAATACATTGTAGCCTATTTGTGCTTTAACTTTAACTTACTGCTCCAACCCAGTTTGACCCCAAAACTTTGGGACAACTTTAGTAGTAACATGCCCTTAATGGTACTTGACATTCTACAAGCACTGCGCAGAAATCCCCCATGACCACTGGAGACTCCTCTGGTGACGCATGCACCCGGGTGGGGGTGAAGGGCTCATCCTTTTAAAGAGTCAGACCTCGTGATACTGCAAGAGAGGCACGTGAGCGGCACTGAATGAGACAAAATAACCATTCTTTTCAAAACAGAGCCTGTCCGTAAATATTGTCTATATTGGGACAAAAGATGAACCATGATATTATCACCGATCCAAGTCTGTGATGTCATTTTCGCTACCTCTGGCATATTTTCATAAATCAACATATATGACTGAAACCGCACCGCGATGTATACTTGGCTCCATGGTCGCTCATGCAAAAGTAAACTACCCCCTTCCCATCAAGTTGGGTTGTACAGTACATACTAAGGGTGCACCAAGTCTGCAGTACATGTGCTGACCAAGCACCCCCACCCGATGAAAGACCACCCTCAGATTGACCTGCGCGGCAGGAGGCGGCCACGCGCCCTTGATCCCCCACCCAGCCGGTCGCCAACTCACTGTACTGGCCGACTAGCAGGGAGGGAGGCTTAGCTCCTTCGTCGCTCCTACGCCGAGCCGAGGGGGTGCATCATCATAATAGCCAGACTGCCAACAAACCGGCAGGCCCCCTGTAGCGAGGGCCAGCTGCCTCATGTGCCGACCCGCTCGTGACCTCGTGTGTGCCGGTCGGCGGCGGGGGTGCGTTGCGAGCCCGCACAACCTGCAACTCGCCCCCAGCACGATAAACCCTTGCATCACTGGCGCCCATACCATTCAAATGCTGCCCTTGACAAACCTGTCTGCACACCGTGTGCGAAGTGGCCGCTCTTATCGCCACATGTACTTTTGCCTTAATTTGTAACCTTTAATTGTGTTAGACGTTGCGCCACACTGTGACCACTTGCGCTACCTCGTACCTGCGACAAGCACACCCCCAGGGTGAAATAGCCATCCGCATGCGGGAACATCGTCATGAACCTAAACCATAATCTCAAACTGTTTAATTTGCGGTTGGCCAGAGGTAAACGTGGATACCCATACTGTAAAAAACGCTGTGTGTTCTGCGCTATCTCGTACCTGAGCAACGTAAGCACCTCGGTTTCAACCCAACATCGGCATGGGAGAAACTCCTATTATCACTCCCTGTGAGAAGTTGGCCTGGTATATGCTGTCCACTAATTAAAGTGGGCACCTTGCACCAGTCCAAATGACCCTTATTGATGATTAGGTTAAAGACAACCTTTATAGAAAGCTATCCTTGTGGTAGCTGTGGAGAGCAGCCTTCAGGCTAAGTCTTGAAGGAACGTAAAGCAGCTTGTTTTACCAGTATATAACCTCTTGAATGACCAAATGAAAGGAGAACCACACAAGGTATATATAAAATATATGTATTTATTACTAAACACTCTCTACTAACCTCTTTATGAGATTAGAGAACAAGGCACACAATATTACAGTACTAGAACGACAGTAAATAGCACAATACACAGTGGGCTCCAGGGGGAGACCAAACCATATACTAAGAAAGTGGTATAACAACCACGACTTGACTAGACACAGTGCCTAGAGCACGTAGAATCGCTGGGACCCCAAGGAACCACCCAAGGTAGTGACACAGGGGCCCCACGGGGGACGCGTGCAGTGTGAGAACACAGCCGCGAGCTCCGTACAATCCTATGGGAAAGTTGCGGTTGGAATTTTAAAGATTAAGGACACTTAGGAGAGGACTTTGAGCAAACTCTTTTAGACTTAGAAGGTTCTAAGGCCAGCACCCACGTGAGCACTGGAGTACTTGTGTTACCTCACCCAGGGAAGCCGGGTGCATAGGTGTCAAAGGGTGTCGGGAGTCGTCGTTGTTTTCAATGGCAAGATGCTGCAAAGTGCTGCTGCCGTGAAGAGGAAAAGTGTCCGGTGTGATCCAAGCCTGGATCGAAGATGTGAAGAACCTGAAAGCAGAGGGGACAGAGTCTGGGTCACTTGCCAGTGACCAGGGGCACGATAGACGAATGCCCACCGATGTCAGGTGCTTCAGGTGCGAAGAGGTGAAGCTTGACTCTGCAGCCACGGGGACCAGGAGATGTCGACAATGACCAGAGTCTGCAGATGAGCTGTCCCACGAAGGATGTCGAGTGCTGGGGGGTCAGTGCTCGGATTGAACACGAACAAGCCTTGGCAACTGCAACCCATGCGGTCAGAGCAAGGATGCTTCGGTGAGGACCAGCAAGGTCCTGGGGACTCCCCAAGTGATGGAGAGTCAGGGCACGTCTGGAGCAACCAGGAAAGCCCACTGAAAGCTAAAGTTCCCTTCTCAGGGACCCACAGGTTGACGGACCATGGATCGCAAAGAGACCTCAAGAGGAATCACAAAATGCCAGCCCACGGAATACTCGTGGAGTGTAGGCCAGCAATCTTTGGTGGAATTACTGATCGGGGTCAGGGCTACAAGCAACCCAAAGCTCAGCCTCAGGGGTTGCCGGAAAGCTGATGCTTCTGCAAATCAATGCAGTGTCCAGGGGTTCAGGTTGCACGGTCACCACGAGGGATACAGGCCTCAGACTTGCTGTGGGCACAGATCAACCTCAGAGACCTTGGGAACCGACCTCCTGTGTTGCAATATTCTTTGGAGTCCTCGGGAGCTTTGGAGATGCAAACCGGTCAGATGCGTTAAAGGTGCCTGCCTTGCAGGGGAGTAACTCCTTTACTACAAGGGAGATTCTTCAGTCATCCAGCGTAGTGTAGATCGTCGAAGTACTTGGTTTCTGTAGCAGAGTTTAGTCCAGGTGTAATCCAAAGTCCTGTAGCCAGGGGTTCCTACTTTATACCCAAGGAAAGGGTGGGACAAACTCTGGGGACCCACCTATGGGAGGGTCAGGACAGAGGGGTGGCTACACCCATGTCCTTTGTCCAGTTTCGCACCAGAGCAGGGGCTGAGTGCCCCTGCAACCGGTTTGGACTATGCACAGGGACACCAAATGTGCCCCCAATGCAGACATCAAAGCATTCTTGGAGTGCACCCACCCAGCCCCAATACACTAAAGCCTGTCTGGGAGGTGGTCACACCTCCCTGTGACAGGAAACCTATTGTCCAGCCTCCCCTGTCGGAGTTTCGTCCAGCAGCAGGAGGGCAGACTCGTGTCTGTGGCTGGCAGCATCCATTTTGTGATTCCAGGGTTCGGTGAAGCTGGTACCGGGTGTACCGGTGTTGTCATATTTCTCCCTCTAGGAGGGAGGAATCATACCTCCCACACCAGTTACTGGTGTGGAGGTATGATTCCAAGGTGTTTGACACCAAACACGACATAATTCCTTGCAGCCGTTCTAAAGTTAGCATTTACCGCGAGGTCATAATGCACTTAAGAGTATATGGTTGACTGCATCACAGACAACCCCGGAATAGTGGTTCCGAAGGCTGCAGAGGGGCTCTGCTCATGCATGGGCACCCTCTCACATAAAACCCAGCACCCTGCCTTCAGGATTGATAAGGCCTGCCATAGGGGTGACTGATAGGCTTATATGTGCAGTGATTAGGATAGATATAGTGAACCTATATCTAAGTAAGGGGTGCATGCACTACCTTACACAGGCTGCAGTAGCAGACCTGTTGTGTCATTTTGGATGGCCTCTCAGGGGTGGCATAATACATGCTGCAGCTCCTGGGAGGCCTCTGGGGTACCTATGCCCTGGGTACATAGTATACCATATACTAGGGACTTATAAGGGTACCCCAGAATCCAATCTGGAGTGTACCTAAAGTACATGCAATCAATTTAGAGGAGAAAGCAGATAGACTGGGGTCCTGAATAGCAGGATCCCAGTCAGACTAAGTCGAAAACAGTGAAACATCAGCAAAAAGTGGGGGTAACTATAAGAAGCAGATCCTACTCTCCTACACTCCGTACACCCAAACCAACTATATGAATCGGTCTAAGTCACAGGTGGCAAAAGAAAACAAACGTTAATCAATTTTTAGTGCTCTGAAAACATTGAAATAAAACCTCAATATAAAACCTGGCGGTGCGGACAGCCTTGCGGAAACGCTGCCCTGAACGCCGCCTGTACAATTTGCCTAAATTTGTGGGCGATATGTAATCAATTATCGTTGGACTACCTGTCCCTTGAGGGAGCAAACCACAACTTCGTTCTTATGACTGCCACACTGTAACCGCTTGAGCTACATCGTACAAGAAACGAGACAATTAACTCGGTGTAAGTAGTCATCAGCATGTGGGAACGAGTAAAACAACCTCATACCTGAAACACTTACCTAAAAACACCTCCCTTAGCCTTTGAGCCCCAGCGAAACACTCAACTTGCTTTTCCTACCAACTCAAAATTCGGCAGCGCTGGCCGTTACTCCACAACTTCACCCCCAGGGTATTCAGCCGCCGTCGTGACTCACACCAGCTCCCTCATTCGGCTCCCAGTACCCACCGCGAGGAAAGCGTCACCTCGGGCCCCTGGGCAGGAGTTCGCCCGCCGAACAATAACACATGCAGACAGGCGGGAAAATTATTATCCAGCTGAGGGGTAAAGGGAGGGAAAGTAGAGAGGAGTCTTACCCCTGTAAAGTGAAACTTATTGGCTACCCGCACAGTTAACGACGTCGACAACCACATTGCATTATGTCTTAGGTTACCCACTCGAGATGGCATCTGGGAGCAAGACTCAGACACCGCGTGGACCTACACGAAACGAATGCAACAAACATTCCTGGAGGTCTCCCCGCAATAGCGGCACCACTGGCTCCAAAACTCGAGCCCTTACCGTGAAAGTGAAAAGGAAGAACTCCGGCGAATGAGGGCACAATTGAAAACGTGCAGTTCAGGGAACACCAGGACACGAAGGGGGAAGACGCTGTCTGCTATCCTCCCCTCCAACAAGGGTATGCTAGTGCGAGGCGAGGAACTTCGTGGAATGTGCCCAGCGAGCTCCCCACAGGCGAAGTGCCCTGGAAAGACCTGGATGCCCGGCTCCACACCCAGGCCCGTATAGGAAAGGAAGCAGCCCCACAGTTGAAACAGCAAGCAATACTGCTAATTCGAATTCCAGGGAATTTAGTGTGCTTTAAAACAGACCATGCCTATTCGGGCGCTCAAGAGAGTACGTGCAAAATCCTTTAGAAAGAGTCCCACTGCCACTGTATACCTGGCTCTACATGTCCTTCACAAACCGTGCACCATCGCAACCTTCTGATGCACACACGCCACATGCTCCGCACCGACCCTAGCATCGAGGTGTGGGCATACCTTGTGCTCCTGTCGGGGCAATTGGCAGCAGGACTAGCCCGCTCCATGTCCCATCAGTCAACAATATGAGCAGAAGCCTGCCCCCGCCAGCCAAGCGCTGCCTCCTCGTGCCCCACTGGCCGGCCACCGCGCCCCCCGCGGCACTGCACAAGGAGCGCGCTGGGGAGAGAGGAAACCAGACCCGACTCCAAAGGGAGGGAGGACCCCCTGCAGCTTGCAACGACAAGCCAATAAAAAGTCACTTCCGGGGTCACTGCACCTACGCCGGAAGACCTTTCCTTACCCTGGGCGGAACCATTTTAGTGACCAACCCAGACGCCCGGACTGCAAACCAATGCCCCCACTGCAATGGCAAAAGTGCCATTCATAATCATCAAAACAACACACGTTTTCACACTGAAACCAGGAACATGTCCCAACAGCACCGAAACCCCCGCAGCCATGCAGGACCACGGTGACTCGCAGCCCCCCGTTATGAAGTCCTCGCTGCAAAGCCCACCGATGCCCTTGTGCCAAGTCTGCGCCATACAAAATTGCAAACAAATAAACAATACAGATGCCCTCCAGCGCGAGGACGGAGCACGATGAGAACACTCATTCAAGGGTCACCACCCAAGCAGCAGCCGCCCAGATACAACCAGCGCCTGCAGTTCGCATCCCGATCAGCAATTGGCCTTGAGCACACGCTACTCAATTCGTGGCTCCTCCGGTGCATCACGGTAAGCACCACAAAATCAAGCGCTGCGGCGGCCTAGCGAAAAGCTGTCCTGACCACCCCTAAACCTTTGCATAGCTGTGTGGGACACAGCGCCAATACCGTCGCACTCCCCAGGCCCCTCAGTGATCGGACCGGTGACCACGTGAACAAGGGTGCCTCGCTCCACGCTCTTGGGCTATATCGCGCAGCAGACCAAATGACTCTGCATATGGCACACGTAGAATACCTACCGACCCAACGGCTCACCTATAGCGTCACCATAACTGTTAGCACCTGAACAATTTCAGCAATGCGGGCACACGTAAATCACCAGCCTCTTAACAGCTCAGAAATAGTGTCACCAAAGCCGTTCGCACATAAAATCGTTATCTTACGGGCGATCCAAGGGCAGGCAGCCGTAACTAACCTATGCTGCCCCGCCCGCCTGATGAGCCAAGCACTGTGGGGAACCCACTCAGTGCTACCTTATGGGGTGATCCTCTTTGCCGGATCACGTGACACATTGGTCCCTTATTACTCACGCCCCTTTCAGGGCGGAGCGCAGCAAGGCAGGCCACCGGTTGCTCAGGCCCCCAACCGCCCGAAGGACTAGCGGGGCGCCGACGTAGTTCTTCCAGGAACCTGCCATGAGGCTCCTGGTAATTGGCTCTGGCACCCCTATTGTGCCCCTGCAGAGGTACCCTTCTGTACCCATATGCTTCCAGATCGCCCTGTAACTCCGCCACAGCTCTGGAGGCGGCCTCCGTCGCTGTCAGAGCCCCCCCACCAAACAGCTGTCTTCTCACCTGCAACCTCTCATTTCCAGGGCCTCCTGCAAGTCCAAGAGGAACAAGTCCATTCCCACTGGTGACAAATGGACCCCATCTTTATCAAAGTAGCCTTTAACATTAGCCTGAATCATCTCGTGTCTGATGAAACCCAGACCCCCCCCGTGCCCACGTGACCGGCCCAAAGAGGACGCCAAGGTGGCCAGGGGAGGCATAAATAGCCTCCCCGAATCCTCGGCGCACCGGAAGTGACGCGCATCGCGCGCCAAGACTAACAAGAGGGGTGGGGACTCCTACTGAGTCCCAAGCACTGGCAAGGGTGGTGCAGTGCCCAAATGGCACTAAAGGGCCGCCCTTTTAGGGTGGCCCCCTGCGTGGGCCGCGGGCAGCCACAGGACGTTTAGCCAAGCGGACAGGTAAGCACTTCGCCGTTACAATACGAGAAACTGGGGAATCCACTCTGGGTAATATTCAGGCAGGAAGAGAACTGGGATACTGCCTCTTACGGTTTAATAATAGGAGGGTCCCCAGGCTGTGACGGTTCTCAATCAACAATTGAGTAACTTTCTTGATATGTTTCCCTATTCTTACAAGCAAAATCAATTGGATTTTATGTGACCTAATTATGAGGGTCGTCCGGGATGTGTATCATAGACTTTAAAATTGGGTCCCTTTACTATGGACATTTCTATTTAGACCGCATAAGTCTATCAAACTTGGGGAGGGGTTTTCTTTTGCCAAAGAGGGCTTACTATCATGATATCTTTTCATGATATTCTTTCCCTTTTTTTTTAGACCCAATTGATGAAGGGTACTACTGAATTATAACTAGCAGGGTCAGAAACTTGGAACGAGGGTGGCTTGCTCCGCCCAAGAGGTACGTTTATAACGCATGCACGCACGGTGAGAAATAACTAAGCAGTCACAAGCAGTAGGGGGCAAAGTAGCACCCCGTTCAAATATGCATTGTATTTTTTCAGATTGTATCCAAAAACACGAGGCGTGTGATAGAAACCCCAGTGATTTTAACGACCTGGTTCTTTTAAGCAACCTTTTCCCGTTGGAAGTAAGACACAGGTGAGGGATTAAACTATTTATCATCATGTATGTGTTCAAAATAATCGTGGGCAACAGATGACATTTAGTCCCAGTCCTTGGAAATCGTACTTTTATCTCATTATAATGCGTCTGCATTTACAGATACACCCAGATACGTACAGGACAGGGCATATCCACGGGGGACAGAGGCATTTTATCCCCAAGCAATTTCTCTGCAAAGAACCCCGATAGAGAAAGGTTCTTTTTTTCTTCAACTGCTCAATAAGCATGAGGTGAGAATAGTAACAGAGTAATCGTCCCATTACGATAACCGAACCGGGACATTTGGGTTATAGATTGGAGTGAGTGAGTATTACAGTTTCAAGAGTGTGCGCTAAGTGTTTTGAGCGAGATTGCATGGATACAGAGGAGAATTATAATGTGAAGCCCAGGGGGATGGTGTTCACCAGAAAAAGGAGTTTGGTATTTAATGGTCAATTAATGCTAGCTCTTCTAGCCTTATTATTATAAAAAATGCTATGGAAATACAGGACCGTGAAGAATTTAAAAATGTGCTGGGAGTACCATTTGATGCATGTTGATGATTCACTTGTCATATATTAAGATGCCAGAATAGAGCTTTTGACATGCAGATGAACACATGTATGTTAACACACAGGTATTTCTATTTTAGAAAAATTATTTCAGCAAGAGAGTCACAGATACGGTCTTGAAAAAGATGGTGCAATAATATTTTCCATCGAAACGCGTCCAAGCTTCATGACACAATCCGTTATAAGGCTGGAACCAAAGATTACTAACTAACTTTGCAGTATCGGGTTCATTTGCTTTACATTGTTTCATCACGGATGTGTATTCTGCCAATGACAAAGTGTACTGTCTTTTAAGTGTACTCTTCATGTTTGACTGTATAGGTTTCTTATTGTGTTTTTGTGTTAGGAATTGATCTAGCTGGTTAAACTACATATGAATATTACCAACTACATATGTGCCACATGCAGTCTTGCTTTTGATTATGTGTTATAACTAACAAGATTTTTTAATATGGTTTTAGATTATTTTTAACTTTAGAAATAATGAACATTTCTTTCTGTATTTCTTCTTGATACAACTATCAATAAATATTTCTATTTTTTATAATTTTGTATTGTGACCTTGGGCTTACTATTATACCTCCCTTGAATGTATGGTGCATGTGAAGTGGTTTAGAGAGAGTGTGGCCTGAGTTCAGTTGAGTTGATGTGGCCAGGAGTATAATTTCTCTTTATTGGGTAGTCCAAAGGAAACTGTTTCTTTTTGATATCACCCAAAGAAGCCAGAGGGGACATCTATAGATAGAATAACGTGGGACTCAAAATGGAACCCTGAGGAACCCCTACATTCATACTAGGGATTCCAGCCGCAAAGGGAGGAGTCCAAACCTCCTGGTCTCTATCTTCCAAAAAGGAAGAGAGCCATTTTAAAACAGAGCCACCAATACCGAGAGTCTGGATCCTGTCCAAAAGCCTATTATGAGGAACAGTATCAAAGGGCACTGACAGATCTAATAGGATCAAGATGGCTTTTCCTCCCGCATCAAGGCTTTCCATAATGTGTTCAGAGACCTCTAATATTGCAGACTCAGTACTATGGTTGGCTCTGAAACCAGACTGACTGATATGAAGGAGATCATTGGTTTCCACGTAGTCTGTAATTACTGTATTAACATATTTCTCCAGGACCTTGGAAAATGCTGGTAGAAGGGAGATAGGCCTATAATTTGCTGGTACTTTAGGGTCTGCGGAGGGCTTTTTGAGCAAAGGTACAATTTTAGCCTGCTTTCATATAGAAGGCATGTGGCTGGTGTCCATTGAGGTATTTAAAATTTTGTTGGCTACCGGATTAATTGACCATGCAATGGAGGCTAACAATTTTGCTGGACATGGGTCAGTAGGGGAGCCTGACTTGAGGCCCTTGATGATGGCTAGGGATACTTCCAGTGACAGCAGGGGGAACTGCAGAAGCGTGGGGGCAACTCCCGGTATGGGTTCAAAAGGAGGAGCTAATGGCATTTTGTAATCAGAGTGAGAACTCTCCGTGAGAGCCTCTTGTATCCTCACAATTTTTTCATGGAAAAAGTTGCTAATCAGAGAGGCCATTCCGCAAAAAGTGGAAGGGCCTTAGTCACCAGGGGCGGATCTGTGAAAGCTTTAACAATCTTAAACAGCTCCTTACTTTTGTAGTTGGAAGACTCTATTTTGTCTGTGAAGTAGTTCTTTTTGCCACATAAACTTTGTTATAATAAGCTTTAAGTGCTTTTTTGTATTCGCATTTAGCGACCATATCATAGTTTTTTCGCTATTTCCTTTCCAAACGTTTACAGATGTGTTTACTAGTTCTAAGGAACTGATTGAACCAGGGAGCTGAGGATTTGATTTTCTTGGGTGAATAGAAATGCAAGGGGGCTAATTGATGGGCACTATGGAGCACCCAAGATTCAAGCAAAAGAGCGTTGGTCTCTGGATTTCCGGAAAGAATGGGAATGGAGGATTCAAGCACTTCTCCAAGTGCAGAGGGAGTGACTCGGTGGAAGGCTCTGAACTTAGTTTCCTTCTTAATTGCGGTCAAATGATGACCTTCTCCAGACTTAGGTATCCTAAAATTAATAAGATAATGGTCAGACCATAACACGGGAAGGGGCACATCCACCTCCAGTGTTATATTAGTAAAAATCTGATCTAGGGTGTGGCCTCTATGTGTGGGGTGAAGGACAAAAGGAGCCAGGTCAAGAACTGATAGAGATTCAGTAAGGACAATGACTTCCGGGTCTGTGGGTATGTCCATGTGTAAAGTAAGATCCCCCAGAATCATGTACTGGCTATAGCGGAGTACAAGTGGTGCAATCACCTCATTGATAGAGTTCAGGAAGGATTTAGCAGGGCCAGGGGGCCTGTAAATCAGTGCACCGGCTAGCAATTGTTGTGCTGAAAAGGTGCAGTGGAAGCCTAGACATTCGGCCTCCTCCAGTTCACCAAGCGGGATGGTGTTGCATACATAATTTTCTTTATAAACAATCGCTATTCCCCCTCCTTTGCCTACCTGGTGGTCCAACCTCAAGATCTTATAGCCGGGAGCAATTGCTGCTGCCAGGGTAGGGTTGAAAGATTGCAAAAGCCAGGTTTCAGTAAGGAACAATAAATCAGGAAGAGATTCCTGCAACAGGTCAAAGATCTGAAGTTCGCGTTTCTGTAGAGAACGCGTGTTAAGCAATATAGCTTTAAATCCGTCCACCGGGCCAACGTTGGCACCACCCCATGAGCCCCAGCTACATTATACAAGGGCACATTCGTCCTCGAGCCATTACTTTGGCTCATTACCTGCCTTTCTGCTGACCCTCGCATACCATTATCTCCGCTAGGAACAGGTCGGCGGAAAGGCAAGTCATAATTGGGCTGGTGGTGAGCCTCACGGGACCGCCTCCATGGTTGTGGTCCTGTGGCTGTCTCACCTCATAGATCGTAAATGGGTGGTCAGACTGCCGAAAAGGCAGGGGTCGGACCACCGAAAACACAACAACGAGACACATCCCACCGAACTCGTAATCAGGTCCTATGTCTACAAATGTACATAATGCAGATTTAGTCGTGGAATGCATAGGTTTGCACATTTCTGTGTCAACCTCATACTGTAGAATATTTTCATCGTGTTTGTGCACTACTGTTTGAACCATTGTAATATGCATAACATGTTTGCCTCTAAAATGCAATGCCTCATTGGAATAGGCATCATAAAACACGATTTTGAAAGTCTTATCTTCATATCTTACTTCACAGTTCATCTTCACAAGCATCTCTCTGTCCCTGGGGCTCTCTACACAGCTATGCATTAGCATTTCCCAAGGAGTGTTAATAGCATATAGCATTAATCTAAAACAAAACACATTACACATTGTTGTAATTTCAATTCTCTTATTGTGTTGGCTAATTTACATTACCAATAGATCAAAACAATTCATCTCATGAAAGAGCTCAACCTGGAAATTTACATTTGAAATAAACAAGTAAGTTATAGGTTACTTTTTTGTGAAAAAGCTTTGGGTGTTGGCATGTTGTATATTGGATTATTGTTTGGAGTAGGAGATTGCCCTCTTCAAAGAATAACCACAACCCTTATCAGGGTGAACCTTCCAAGTCACTAAATTAATCTGAGCTCAACTCCCTAGTAGCTATGACAAAGAACAGGCAGGGTTAATTTAGGCAATTTGAAAAATATTTATGTAGTACCAAAACAGTAATAAACTCAAAATACAAACCAATATCAATTCCAAAACTGAATTAGCAAAATAGCGTACCACTTGATTAACAAAATGACACCAAAAATGACAAAAATCCAATAAGGGAAACCGGAGATATTAGTTTTTAAAAATTTACAGAAAAATAGTGGCCAAAATACCAAAGCGCTAGTCATAGTCTATGGCCACGGTAGACTGCTACCTAGGTGCAATTTGAGACTGACCGGAATGGAGCACAGTTTGTATACACCAATCAGGTTTATCCTGGGAAAAGATTTTACCTTCTGACTTGGTCCTTTAAGACCCAATCCACCATAGGAGTACACTTCTAAAGCAACCCAGGACCTCAGGGGAGGCACTTAAAGACTCCCAGGATGTCATTTAAGGCCAACACTAGGGTCCAGTCCAGGTCCAGAAAAAGACTTCTTGTAGTGTTTTCGTGTCAACTGATCCTTGGGATCCACTTCTTTGTCCGGGTACAAGAGAGAGCAGGTACACTTATTCAAGGCTTGTTTCAGGTTACAGCCAGCAGGTCAAGTCTACTGCTGATCTTACACAGGTCCAGAAAATATTCAGAAGTGGGTGCCTCACAGTTCTACATTTATGTCTGGCAATAGATAGTGGGTGGAATGGCTCCTGAGCACACCCTAACCAATGGGGTAAGGGCTCTCAGGGCCTAACCTTCCCACATCAGGCATTTTCAAGATGGGAAAGTCTTCAGCCACAATAAACCTGGGCTCTGAGGGCTGGGGATGTGTGTGGGAAGTGTACTATGGTAATCCTAGTGTCATCCAACATCTAACACTAATATCCAGTTTGAGGACTGCACTGTACCCTCAACAAACCAGAGACAGACATCTACTAGAATGAAAGCAGTCCTTCAGCCACCAGGCAGTAGTTCCACAAGGTTGTCTTGGCATCCTGTTCTCTCCTCTTTTAAGTGTACCCTATGTGTTAAATTTGAATCCAGCAGACCTGTCAAGCAGGATTTGATACTCAAGCAGGATGCCCACAGATCTCACCCTGCATGTTCTATGAAGTTCAGAGGGCTCATATCTGTCCATTCAGCTCAGCCTCTTGTTTCCTTCTAGGAGGCCATTCACACCTATTTACACCTATTCAAGGCTAATTATTGACTGAGAGAAGCTAGAGAGCCAATGAAAATTAGCCCCCAGTAATTTCAGTTACGGAAAAGGTAACTTTCTAAAAGTTAATTTTCCTTAATATTTATGAAAAATCCAACTTTATTATTGAATTGGATTTTTTTTATAACTATTACACATAGCAATTATTTTTTAGCTGGTCCAATTCCAGAGATACAATATTAGTATTTTAATCTGTACTCTGGTTCTGTACATAAGAAAGGATAGCTTTTGGGTGATAATAACTGTATGGACATGTTCACATTACATTTCTACATGTCTTACTTTTAAATAATATGCACCCTGCCTTGTGGGCTACAAGGCCTGCATAGGGGTAACTTATTAATATTTCAAACAAAAAGCTTTTAACGTATAAATAGGATTTATTTTGATAGGTCAAATTGCAGTGTTTAACTGCTACAGTCAGGTTCGAATGGCAAGCCTGAAGCCATGTTTGAACTGCCACTGTAGTGGATGGCACAATAGATGCTGCAGCCCACCAGTGGCATTTACCTTCCAGGACCTGAGTAGACTTTGTACCATATACAAGGGCCTTGTAGGCAGCCAAAGATGCCAATTAAGAATATACCAATTCAACCATGTTTAAAGGGGGAGCATAGACACTTCACTACTGGTTAGCAGGGGTAAAGGGAACAAAGTCCTAAAGTCAGTTCAAATATAGGGTCCAGTAAAAGGTGATAAATCTGGGCAGACCACACAGAAAAGGCAGATCTCCTACACATGTGTATTGTGTTCTGCATATTAAGTGATTTGCGTCTGATTTTTTATAGGCTTACACATTGTTAGCCACTTTGTCAATGAAACAGGACTATAAACTGAAATCAAGGGCTAGTGTGCATCCTATGGCTTTAAGTTTTTTTTAATATAAGTGATATTGTTGCAACCAAAAGTAGGGCCCAATTCATGCTTGCAGATCCATGTTTGGCAGTGTATACACACATAGAGGTAATCTATTGCTGTGTGTCTGATTCTGCACAAGTGGTATTAACGAAGAATATGTGTAGATTTTCCCCTGGAAGTAGACATACATCAACATGTCCTCTTACTGCTATGTAAATCAGGGGGAGTGTATATGAAAGTCTGAAATTATGTAATTCTACTAGATGTAAAATTCTTTTTCTATTTAGTGCATATCAATGGATAAGTCATGTAGTAATTTATGGCATTTTCAAAATTGTGACTTAAAATCTGACTTTACAGTTGAAGCAGAATTTCAATTACAATTTCTCAGACACCAAATATGACTCTCCAACCTGTTTCCAACAAAAAGTTATCACTTATTAAATATAATAAGGTAACTCAAGGTTATCCTATAGAAGAGGTAGGCCTCACAGTAGTAAAAAATGAATTTGAGTTTTTCACTACTAGGACATGTAAAACTTAAAAGTACATGACCAATGTTTTAGTTACAATGCACCCTGCCATATGGATTGTCTGCAGCCTACCATAGGGGTGATATATGTAAAAAATTGAGTTTTAGGCTTGGGAAGGGGGTTATATTGCTGGGCTGGATTGGCAGTTTAAACTGCATGCAACTAAAGTGGCAGACCTGGGACATGTTTTAAGAGGTTACTTTACTGGGTGGCTCAATAAGTGCTGCAGGTGCACTAGCAGCATATAATTTTCAGGCCCTGGGTATATGGTATACCACTTTACTAGGGACTTCTAAGTAAATTAAATATGCTTATCAAGTAGAAGCCAATTTTTCCATGTTTTAGGGAGTGAGCCCTTTAGCACTGGTTATCGGTGGTAAAGTGCACAGAGTCCTAAGGCCTACAAAAATGAATTTAGCAAAAATAGGAGGGGAGAAAGGCAAAAGGTTTGGAGGGTGTCCCGGCAGACCTTTTATGGCATTCTGAATCAAATCTTGTTTTTGTTGGTAGATTTGCTAATCAATATGACTTAGTAAGTGGTTTAAGCTGAAGAGATAAACTGTCCATGGGCGAAGCAGAGGTTTTTCAGAAGCTGAAGCTGAACATTTTATTCATGCTTCACCAGTCCACCATTACTCTGAGCATTCTAAAGATATAAACATGGAAATTCGTTACCACTCTGAGCTGCCGGCTTTGAGCAGTAGGCATTGGGGATGCTGCAAGAACTTATCTTCAAGATAACATTTAATTTCACTTCCAGCTCAATGTTGCACAGAAAAATCCCCACATTTCTCATTACATTATAAAATGGAAATTTAAGATATATTTTTTATTTTCAGTCCTTGAAATTACTTTAAAAATTCAAGTGAACCTTCTGAAGATATACCAGCAATTCCCTAGCAACACAGGTATTTTGGAATTGGCATGGCCCTTCTTCGGGGTCTCCCAGGAATGCACAAACAGTTGTACATAGTAACTTGAAGAACTGAACTTAGGAAATAACCATCTTTTGTATGGTGAGCCCCCAAGTGTTGCCCTACCTGTTTTTGCTGACCTTAGAGCTTTGTACACTTTACCCCTGCCAGCCAGTAGTAAAGTGCCTGTGCTCTTCCTTTCAACATGATTAAATTGGTATATTCCAAATTGGCATATTTAACTTACCTATAGGTCCCTTGTATATTGTACAAAGAGTACCCAAGAACCCTTAAATTAAGTGTCACAAGAGGACTGCAGTACCTATTGTGCCATCTGATACAGTAACAGTATGAAAGGTGGCTTCAGCATACGATTGTTGCCTGACTGTGGCAATTTAAATACTGCAGTTTACCCTGTAAAAATAACCCCTTTTGACAGGTCAAAACTTTCTTTATAAACACTAATAATTCATTACTATGTAGACCTTCCTGACCACAAGGCAAGGTGCATGCTATTTAAAAGTAGGACATGTAGAAATATTATTTTTAAAATGTCCTTACAGTGAAAAGGCCCTGAACTCTACTTTCACCGTCCCAAGGAAAACACTGGGATGCAATAATAAATATATATTATAATATTAAACTTAGTAATGCCATCTCTGGCTAGGAAACACCTAGAATTATAATTCTTGGACTCTTTGTAATATTTATTAAAAGCCCATGCCACAGGTGAAGCCAGATTTGGATACATATTGAGGAAAAGTTACTTTTAGAAAGTTACCTTTTACCTGCCTAAAGCCACTGGAGGCTCATTTAGAATAGGAGTTCACAAGCTTGGATTTTGACAGAGAGAATCACAGTATGATTGTTTGCAGTAGGGCACACAGCAAATGCTTCAAAAGTGGGAGAGTCACTCTTTGAAACTTTTACCCCATTGGTTAGAGAGGAGCCAGGAGTCACCCCTTCCCACAGACTGGTGCCTGGTATAAATATGGCATCCCCAGTACCCTTCTCAACACTACTGGACCCTCGGAAGATCAGAAAAGGAGGAAACCTGAGAAGATCCCCAAAGGATCTGCTCTCCTTTTTGTACCCAGGACAAAGATATGGACTACAGGGGTCATAAGGCTGACCTACTTTTCTAACTACAGGGACACAACAAGCTACAATAGGCTTTTCCTGCAACTGACCATTTGACCATTTCAGACTGGACCTGTCCTGGACCCTGCAGGTGGGTTCTACTGGAGTGAGTCTTGATCCTCAAGTGTTGTTCGTGAACACGTAAATCATAAAAACACAGCAGCCAAAAATGCTGCACTGCATTGAGTGACAGGGAGGGAGCAGGAGAGTGCCATATCTACAGAGATATGGCTCTCTCCTCCCCTCTCTCTAACGGCGGCCCAGGATTTAGCAGCCGTGCACCAGGTGCACACCTTAGTGCTAGGGTGTGTGCCTGAGTCTACCATAGGTTTTGTACTGGACGGCAGTCCTTCCAGTACAAAATACTATGCTTAGACACACTTTAAAACTTTTCCTACTTTGTATGTGTGCTGTACAGTGCAGCACACATGCAAAGTCAGAAAAGAAAGAAGAAATAAAAACATTTCTCCTTTTAAAGCCTCCTTTCAAATGGCATTAACTTTTGGTGCTAAACCCTGTCTACTATTGTTTGTAGATAGTGTTTTACGTCAAAAGGCATGGGTGGTTGCATGGGAATGCCCATGTACCAGCCATGTAATGCCCCCTTGGCGCTAAGTAACTCAAGGCAGTGTATCTTGCTGCATTGCCTTACTTTTAGGGTACTTTCCAGCTCATAACAAGTTTTGTACTGGAAAGTAAATTAGGAAACAACATTTTGTGCTGCTCAGAATCACTTTTGTGATGCTAAACCAGAGCAAAATGTTTGTGAATTTACCCCGAAATCTGATGGTCAAACTTTAGCCTCAAATAGTGCGTAGGTCCTCGTACCACGAATTGATGGCCAGTTGACCATTATTGGCACTTAATGCTTTTCGGTGCTATTTTTATTTGAAACTTAAAAAAATTATACTTCCCGGGCCCGATTCACAGAACTAACTTACGACAAAATCCTAAACTTACTACCATTTTGGTATTCACAGAATGAACTTACTCATTTTGGTATTCACAGAATAAACTTACTCATTTTGGTATTCACAGAAGACACTTACACATTTTGTGTAACTTACACATTTTGTGTAACTTACTCATTTTGTGTAACTTACACATTTTGTGTAACTTACACATTTTGTGTAACTTACACATTTTAGTATTCACAGAAGGCACTTACTCATTGATGAGTAAGTGCCTTCTGTGAATACCAAAATGAGTAAGTTAATTCTGTGAATACCAAAATTGTTGTAAGTTAATTCTGTGAATACCCAAATGTGTAAGTTCATTCTGTGAATACCAAAATTGTTGTAAGTTCATTCTGTGAATACCCAAATGTGTAAGTTCATTCTGTGAATACCAACATTGTTGTAAGTTCATTCTGTGAATACCCAAATGTGTAAGTTGATTCTGTGAATACCCAAATGTGTAAGTTCATTCTGTGAATACCAAAATTGTTGTAAGTTTAGGATTTTGACGTAAGTTAGTTCTGTGAATCAGGCCCAGTATCCCCTTATTGGATTTTTGTCAGTTTTGTGTCATTCTATTTATTACAATTTACTCTATTGTTCAAAATTATTGTGGGATTTTTCTTGTGATGTTTCGATCTTATTACTATTTTGATACTGCATAAACAGTTTACACATTGACTCCAAGTTGAGCTTGAAAGTTTGATAGCTTGTCTTCATGCTTAAATCTCTACAATATCTTCTACTGCTTTTACATATGTTGCTTGCGGTTGGTAAGTTCTTGATTGTACAGGAGGCACCAGGCTTCAGTTACAGCTTCCAGATACAACCTTTCAGGTGGTGCTGCACTCGGATCATAAAAGTCTTCATCTTGCTGTGTTGACATCTTTCAACATATTATACTGCTGTCACACACACTGAAAAGCTCTAAAAACCCTGCACTTTAACTGCCCCAACATGATGAGCTACCCATGGCATGGTGCAATTTTTTACACTGAACATAAAACAATATTTTGAATTTTTGATTGCAAACAAGTAATGTGGACCTTTCTCAGTGCAGTATGAGCACAATGCAGCTGCAGAAGAAGATGTTGTTTGTTTGAGTAGGAAGTGCACAATGTCATAAGACTGTTTGACTGTCAAACATACTGGTGAGAAAGTAGGGGTTGCAGAGTTGTATTAGTGTGTCTCAAGCAGGAGTTCTAAGGAGCTGAAGGTAAGGTAAAAAGTCACAGTGCATGGCCTGATTAATGTGTCACTGTGATACTTGTTTCAGATTTAGGGCCTGATTACAAGTTTGCCAGCCCTAGGGCGGGCCGCCACACCAGTGCCCTGCTCCACAACCACCAAACTCAACTGCCGGACGCCCGCCAGATTAGAAGTAATCTCGTGCTCTGGTGGGTGGTCCTTTGGCATTCCCACGGTGGTGCCTATGAAGAAGGCACTGCAATGAGAACGCCAAAGCCAGTTCCTGCATGGCATGGACTTTAAAGTCCATGAGGTGCAAGGAAGGGGTTAACTGCACACAGGAGGGCACAACATGTGCCCTGTTGCAGGCATCCCATGGCCCTGAGGCAACAGGGGGCCCTGTATGACCCCCTTTGTTTCCCCACAATCACAGTTTTCATGGCGGCCTCACAGCCACGAAAACTGTGGCATTGAGGAAACTCCTTTTATGCTTGTCGGTGCCATAGTGGCACCGCCAGCATATTACGGCCTCTCACCAACGGGCTGCGGAATCCATAATCCCTGATGGTTGCGACGGTCCTGTGGTGGTTCCACTGCCGTGTTCATAATACGGTGGGTGGATCACCAGCCTGGTGATCCAGGACTGCCACCACAGGTTCGGCAGTTCGATGGACCGCCAAACTCGTAATCAGGCCCTTAGTCAGTCATTGTTGTAAACTGCAGTCCTGTAACACCAAACATCGAGGATGCATGTCTTCTCTAGGAAGAATCAGATTTCTGCAATGAAAATTACATATTGGCATAGTGTAGAGGACTGTGACAGACATTTATGAGCTTGAGGGGTTGTAGTTTCTGTGTTGGGAACTTTGATGTGGGTGGAAGAAGAGGCTGTGTGTCACAAGTGTGTGCATTGTTTGCATGAATTTGCGATGGTTGTGATGGTGTATTGGGGGAGGATTGCAGATACCTATTGTGGTTGATGTAGATTAATGAGTGAGAGATATGTGTGTTGAGATGGAGGTGCACATATCATTAGGACCAAACAGAATATGCCCTTTTCCTCATCCAAATTAGGGTGGGATACTTAAGCACCTGACATCTGGAGTGAAAAGAGGAAGAAGAGATGTGCAAGTGCTGATTGGATACAGTGGAACCCGGGGTTAGATTTATTAATTTTTTGTGCGGCATAGAAACCAAAGTTGGGCAGTGTCTTGCACAAGGAGGCGAAAACAGCGCCAAATCATATTTACAAAATATGGCCTGCTCCTGATAACTTTGGATGAGTTGGCACACAAATAGGCTGCCTAGCACCATATATACACCTTTGCACCATGTTGTCTAGCATAGGTTTTGTTTTGGAAGTATACCCTTCTCATTAAAAAAATCCCACGCCAAGACAATTTTTTAAAAAATCACACATTGGATGTGGTGCTGTTTAGTGCAGCCACCATGCACAGCGTGAAATGTTTAGAGAAATAAATATATTTTTCCAATATTATCCCTGACTCAAGGATGTTTTATTTCTTGATGCAAAAAAACGTCTGACAATTTGAGTAGATAGTACTTTGTGTCAAAAGCACGGGTGCTTTCACTACAATATTCAGGTGTAACCCATTTATCACCCCTCTTGACACAGAAGGTGAAAAGCAGCACAAATTGGTATTTGCATTAAAAGGGGCACTTTTTACCACATAACATGTGCTTGAAAGTAAATACCCTTTCAACACTTTAGGCCTGATTATGAGTTTAGCAGTCCTACCACCAGAGAACTGCGTCCACCCACTCCATGCCACTGCTGCGCCGGCGCACGACCACTAGCCATATTACAAGTTGGGCAGTCGGAAACACACACCGCCAGCATGGAGGTCCTGTCAGCAGTCCTGCTGCGGTCTTGCAGCGGTGTCAATTTGTCGGCGGTGAGGCAGCAGTCGTCGCTAGGCTAGCGTTCCTACCACCAAGCATACTACAAGTAAAGAGTGGCACAGGCGGTCTCCAAGCGGTGCATAGTCAAAGGCGGTACCCCAAAGGTGGTCAATTGCTGCGATACAAGAACCAAAATATTGAAAAATTCAACACTGACCATTGGATGGATTCAAATACCACACACCTGAAGGGCTGTGGCAAGGGGGCACTCCTGCAAATCACACTATCACACTATAAAACACACCCCAGCCCTGATCAGCATCATTTGCAAATCTACTCAGAACAGGCAAAAATACATAGACCACACATCCATATTTTGTAACTTTTGTTTATGGTTCTACACCACCCGTTTTCCAATTTTATTCCAACTTTCTCACCTTCCTTTGTTTGAGAACGTCAGTTAAACCCACTTTCCCACTATTTTTTTCAACATGGCCTCTAAAAAATCTGCCTTCACTGAACCTGAGTTAATAGTCATGGTGGATGAAATCATTAGAGTAGAGCCCCAACTTTTTGGAGCCCCAATCCAACAAACTCCTCACGTTAAGAAACAGGAAATGTGGGAGAGAATAGTCAACTGAGTGTATGGTGTTGGGCACAACCTGCGCACAAAGAACAACATTAGGAAGAGGTGGAACGACCTCCGGAACAAGGTGCGTGGCAAATACAGCAACCACCACCAGGAGGCACAGCGGACTGGCAGTGGCCCTCCCAGCACGCCATTACAACTCATGCCCTGGGAGGAGAAGATCGTGGCCATCCCGCACACTGAGGGCTTGGAAGGAATAGAGGGAGGAATGGACTCTGGTAAGCCATAGTACAAGAACTGCCACAATATAACATTGTATTATTTGCTATCAACTTTGCCTTTGCAATCGTCGTCTACATCTACTTCCTGAAAATGCCACATAGAAAGTGTCTGAAATGTTTGTTTGTCTGTGGCAATTACTATTGGTGCATATGAAATCACATGCTTACAAATCCTGAACTGTCACATGTTCCAATGCAGTCTGTAAGTGCAGCATCATCTAAATAAAAAAAACAGAGCCATAAAATGTGGGAACATGCAAATGTGTGCTTGCTCAAAAATGTATGTTGTCAACATCTATGGTACACTTTACGTCAGTCAAGTATTGCAAAAACAACATTCAAGTGACTACAACTACCATGAGGCCTTGTCTCTTCAACTCCAAACATCATGCTACACCTATGTACCCACTTCTCACCTGGCAGCCATCTTGCTACAGACTTACACTACTCAAGTAGCTATACTTTTGTCAACTCTTGCTAAAGTCACATTCAATTGACTTCAACTACCATGAGGTCTTGTCTTATCAACTCCATAGAGCATGCTAAACTCCTTTATCCCCTTCTCACCTGGCCATCTTGCTACAGAGCTACACTACTCAAGTATCTATCCTTTTGTCAGTTCTTGCTAAAGTCACATTCAATTGACTACAGCTACCATGAGGCATTGTCTCCTCAAATCCAAACAGCATGCTACCCTCCTTTACCCCCTTCTCATCTGGCAACCATCTTGCTACTGACCTAGCAATACTCAAATGAGCTTACCTTTTGTCAGCTGTTGCTAAAGTCTACATTCAATTGACTATAGCTACCATGAGGCCTTGTCTCTTTAAATTCAAACAGCATCCTACACTCCTTTACCCTCTTCTCATTTGGCAGCCATCTTGCTACTGACCTATAATACTCATGAAATGTGTAACGTTCAGACATTTTTATTTACAAATACACATAGAACAGCTTTGGTTGTTCGTGTCCTGCACACATGAACTATGACTTATATTGGCCTGAGTTACTCCATAACACCGCACTACACATAACCTATGCGAGCCATGACAGACACACAGGACAGCACCAATGCCAGGTCATCCCATGATCATAGTCCCACAATAGAAATAACTATGCCCCTTATGCAACCAAGCTCCTTGTTGCTCTGATTTCAACATCTATGGCCTTTGGAATGGATAGCTACACATGAGATTAATACTTTATTAGCCTAGTGTTGGTTATGACGCCACTATGCTTATACTCAAAATTACCAGCTAGCCACACATCCTATGGGATGTTGAAATCAGATACCTTGCCTGATTTAAAAACCTCTTTAATTTGCTGAATGAAGTAACCATTAACATTTTTCACACAGTTCAGCTCCACAATGAACCAGTCATAAACAACCTGGATGCACTCGCATGTACTCTCACATTGACTGCTTATATTTTCTTCAACAGCTGAGCCCAGCACTGCTGCAGAGCAGGCACAGTCAAGCCACCAGAGAGCACCTCGTATAACCAGGTAGATAAAGAAAAAGAAGAAACCCTCAGTGAAGACCATCCTTCTGAAGCATTGGATGTCCATGACCGTCCTGGCCCATCTGGTCAGCCCGGGCAGATGTCAACAGTTGGACTCACTGGGCTCGACACCTCCCACCACGTCACAAACTTCTCAGACAACATCTGGACCCACAACTAGTGCACCCAGCACAGGTAGTACCATCTCCTGCCCCCAGTCCTGGCTTTTCAGACAGCAACCACCACCCCAATCAATCAGGAGCCAGGACCCAGTGGGAGTGAGCAGTATGTGCCTAGGGCACGGGCCAGTGGGGTTAGCCATTGTGGGAGGGGCAATGTGGAACCCCAGAATGAGCCCATTGAGGATACGAACCCCCAGGCTGCCCTCACACAAGTCCTGGGCATTTACCTGGACTCTCAAGGTGTGTTGGTTCAGGTCGTAACCCAAGTCAGGAGAATGAAGGAGCTGCTAGAGTCAACACACCAGGAGGATGCTGGAATCCAGGTCGAGGTGGCTGGGAGTTAACACCGAGGTTGTGGGCCTACGCACCTAGGTGGCTGGTGTCTGCACCGAGGTGGCTGGGGTCATCAACAGCACCCTCTGTAGGGCTTTCCCACTTTCAACTACCCCCCTTCCCCCTGTGGCCTTAGTACTTCAACACCATCAAACTATCCAGCAGCCACAGGAAGGGAGGTCCTGAAAGAGGAGTTTTCGCCCACAAGCACCTTTGGCTCAGCAGCTCCTGATCTCCCTTCTCCCAGAAAGAGGGGACCCCCATGTAAGACTTCATGAGGGAAAGGTGGCAGGACCAGAACCACTGCCAGAAAGCCACCTTGTCCCTAAAGTCCCCATGTGTGTCTGACACATTCACTTTGTTGATTCTCCCTCCCCACTCATCTCATCCTGATGTGAGGAGTAACTTGGACTTTGAACTCCAGAAACAATGGACTCGACTTCTATGCTTTCAACCACCATGACCGAATCCATCACTTTTCACTCTCATTTTAGCCATCTATCATGTTTATGTTACTTGTTTTTGTTTGTACTGTAAATAAAATCAATAATACACCTAAGCTTACATTTTCTCTTATTCTCATTCACGCATTTTACAATGTGACAGTACAACCATGTCAATTTCTCATGCTCAACATATTTGACTGCTGGAAGCATCAATATGTTGTCAGAAAGAAAGAGGTATAACCTTCATACACTAACAGACCACATAATGACGCACATACAAATGTCTTGATTCAACACATTTTTATCACATTTGCCAAATCATAGACTGACATGATGTTTGATACATCAAGAACAGCTGCATCACTCAGTAATGCAGGGCCAATGTCTACATCTGCACTAGCAGACTGACACTACATGGTAGGAGGGGACACATCTCTCAATATCCCACACCATGGACAACAACAAAATAGGTCCACCACATCAGACATCCTCATGTAGGTTACCCCACTAAAAACAAAATACAACAGCAAGGATTTCTGTACACAGACACATGTCAGTATCACAGTTCTTGACCACAGGGTCTTCAAAATCCAGTGTTGCTTCCATCTGGTGGAATTACACAAATAAATGTCACTTTTATCCCACAATGTGGAAACACAGCAACAGCTACATACAGTTCATTGACAATGAGGAATGAGACCATGTGAAGGCAGGTTTGCATTATTTGAGCACAATACAACCATTTGCAGGGTCACATGATGGCACACATATTGCTTTAGGACTGACGCACCAGGAGATACAAGTCCAAAAGAATCCAGATTGCTGCCAAACTATTGCAGTGAAAGCTGTCTTGTTAACTGATTGGTACACCCAAACTCCATGACACACTGTCCTAGGAACAATTCAAGCACACCCTGTACATTGGAACAGCAACACCTACCTATTGAAGTCACAAATCTGAAATGTCCAAGTGAAGATGACATGCTGAAGATACCTAAAACAGAGCAACACAGAGAGATTAGATGTGCAAACATATATATGCAATACTTCACAATGGCAACGTCTGAAGTTCCCTGACCAAAACAACTTTCACATCTGCATGAAAATCCACTTCCAAAACACACAGCTTAACCAAATTGTCCAAAAACCTACATGGACAGACTAACTACCTACAATCTCTGCATCAGAACATCACCACTACAGGGCCTAGACTGTCATTAGCTGCACATCTCACTCCATAATTACCATCAGGAGAAGTAGTTGTGGATGAGATTCTGACGCAAATATGCCCCTTCATCTTCACCACTATCTTTATCTTCACTTGGCATTTCACTTCCTCACCTGGTGGGTCTTCATGGCCTCCATCCTCTGGGATGTACGGTATGTTTCATCGCAGGGCAATGTTGTGGAGGATACAGCAGGCCATGGTGATCTGACACACCTTCCTGGGTGAGTAGAGGAGGGCTCCCCTAGTCCTGTCCAGGCATCGGAATCTGGCTTTTAGGAGCTCGAAAGCCCACTGCACGGGTGTCCGTGTTCTTCCATGGGCTTCATTTAAGCGGACTTCCCCTGCCATTTTAGGATTCCTCAGTGGGGCCAATAACCATAGCCAGTTGGGATACGCTGAGTCACCTAGATGGGAGATAGATAGAAGGGCACTATATAATCACACACTCAGGTCATTTAACATCACTTTTCACATGAGAGACCTTACATACATCACACTTACCTACAAGCCAGGCCATCTCCGAAGGTGCAGTGACGTGAGCTGTGGTATGCTTCTGTTCTGCAGGACGAAGTTATCATGTGCAGATCCACCAAACAGGCAACTTGCACATTGATAGAGTGGTAGTTCTTCTTGTTCCGGGACACTTTCTCTCTGTTGTGTGGTACTACTAAGGGAATATGGGTGCCTTCAATGGATCCACTAACATGTGGGATGTGGCCAATTCCATAGAATTCTGTCTTCACTGTGGATAAATCCTCACATCGGGAGAACTGGATGTGGCTACCCACGTGTTTCAACAATGCTGTAAGCACCTCGATCAGGACAAGACTGAAAATTGGTTATGACATTCTACCTGAAATGGCAACAGTGAACTGAAAATTGCCCCTGCCATCACAAATAAAGAGCTGGAGATGCTTGTTGGAGAGGTCCTTCCCCCTGTATGGCCAGCTCTATGGCTCACCAGAGGAGCAGGTAAACTCCGTATGATGTATGAAGGGTACTGATGTTACAATCTTGACATGTCAATGCCTTAAAAAGTGCCAGCGAGTCCCAGATTAAAAGCACTTACACATTTGTCAGGAAATCTCATCAGTATCTTGGTCAAAGATGTGTTGGCAAATAACATTGGTTGCAAACTCTACCTAACATTGATTTTTGACTTCTACCATATCTGACCGTGTGCCATAGACATTCAATTGCATGCATGTTGGAATGTGAAGTAATTAGGCTTTCACATGGGAATCATGTTCAATCTGCCAGTAAATGTTCATGTAGCTATGCATGACTGCACAGTGAAAAGGGACTGTGCAGCAGTAGATGAATGTAAGTATGTGTATGCTCTAGGGGTGGGCGGAATTTGCGTAGTCGCGCTACGCAAAGCTCCGCGAAACGGTAAAAAATCTCCGCGAGCACGCAAAAGTTCCGCGAACACGCATTTTGAAAGCGCGAACAAGCAAAAAATTCCGAGAAGCCGCGGATAGTGGAATTTTTGGCAATTCCGCGTTCTCCGCGGAATGCGAAATTACCCAAATTCCACGAGCGGAACGGAATTTACCACCCAGGCCTAATGCTCATCCAGATCTTCCAACACTTATCAGTGTGCACAAACCTTTTTTTAATATTTTTTTTTTACTATTTATCTTGTTTGACAATACATCACAGAGTGCAACAATCAACAAAGCCCCCCCCCCCAACTCGGGGAATCAAACCCCTGCCATACACAGTACTGTTATTCTCAATAATACATGTTATTACAGTTTATAGTATGTAATATGATTCTTGAAAACTCACCCAGATCCAATAAGTATATATACCATAAATGTACAAGGCACAGGATAAGTGTTTGCTGACATCGCTGACAAGCAATACCTATATAGACATATTCTACTACATACCGATGCCCTTGTCTATTGCCAAATGGGGTACGGGCATATTTAATGGTCCGTATTGGGGGTCTGTACCTCTACATTGCTAGCTCCTTCTACTTCCGCTTCCTTCTCTGGTGCATCTGAGGTGGTTGCCGCATCCTCCGCTGAGGAAAGGAGATATGATTTCAGAGGAGCCCATATATTCCGAGGTCTGGAGGCAGGCGGAAGTAGTTCAGCATAATTGAATGATTGTTCCTGCCAAATTGTAAGGTCATGCAGCCAGTCCTTAAATTTAGGGGCATGACCTCGTCCCCACCTGCAGGCCACTTTGCGCTTAGCTATCAATAAACCCAGTGCTAGGTATTTATTATATACCTTCTCAACCCCACCTGTGCACCCCAGTAAGGATATAACTGGGGACAGCTGTATCGTCGTGCCAATCATCTGTTCCATTCCCGCAAATACCTTTTGCCAATAATCAAAAATTGCTGGGCACTGCCACGCCAAATGGAGAAAGTCAGCCCCCTCACAGCCACACCTAGCGCAGTTATCGTCTTCCCTGAGCTTGAATTTGGGGAGTTCAACCGGGGTATAGTATAATCTATGTAAAAACTTATAATGAATCAGTCGCAGCCTGCTATTTGCTGTGAGGGCCTTTGTCTGTGTACAGCAGAACTCCCATTGTTTGTCTGTCAGCTGTATCCCCAGATCAGTCTCCCAGTCTGAGCGGTCCTGCAGCACACGTGTCCTAGCTGCCTTTTGTGTATGATGATAAATGAGTGAGGTGACATGTTGGTGAGGCTCGGCTTGTAGGAGCGCATGCAGTGGTGGGAGAGTGGGCGGTTTGTAGGGGAACGATGGTGTGGCCGCCCTCACACTTTGTTGAAGTCGGACAAACATGAATAGGTCTATAGTGGTAGGTGTAGTGGAACCAAAGAAGTGCTCCCGGGTCCAGAAGTGTCCCTCTGCGTATAGGTCCCCCCATGTATGTATCTGGGCTTTCTCCAGCATCAACCGGCACTGCCGTTCATACGTGACCTGGAGCTCTGGGTGATAAATCAGTGGTAATTTGGGAGAGTATAGTATTGACATATCCAGCTTGGTGGCAATCTTCCTCCAAGCTGAATTGGTGCAGGCAACTGTAGTGGGATCCCTATCCTGTTTCTTAGTGGGGGTGAACAGAAAACCTGAGGAGGGGACAGGGGCCATGTACCCCATCTCAACAGCCAAGTGCGGCATAAACGGAGATGGGTGTAACCAGTATTTGGCGAATTGCGCTTGCGCACAGTGATAGTAAAGTTCGAAATCTGGTACCGCATAACCACCTTGCGAGAAAGGCAGCGTCAGGGTATCCCAACGGAGCCTAGCTTGCTTACCCCCCACACCAAACGGATGGTTTGTGCTTTTAGTGCACTAAAAAAGGGCTACCCAGGGTCATAGGGTATGTTAGTGAAGAGGTAGAGGAACTTGGGAAGCAGTATCATTTTGTCGTAAATCTGTTTTGTTTTATTAAAACAGAAAAAAAATAAGCCACAGCTACACAGCATGTCGCCTACAACCCCATGGCGGGCCGGCCGCAAAGTAAGATAAGCAAAAACAAAAGGGGGATGCAATGGCGTATCGATACAGATAGCAGACATACCAACTTAGTTACACAGCAAGTCGCCTACAACCCGCTTAGGGCCGGCCCCGTGTTGTAGTGATCAAAAGTGGCAGGCGTTTGTTTTACAACAGCTCCAAGAGCATTGAACCAGAACCAAAGAACAAACGCACACAACGTGCAAGAAACAAACAAAATAATAGAAGAAGAGAAAGAAAGACAAACAACAAAGACCAGCGAGAGAAAGAAAGAGAGAGGGAACGGCGAGGAAGAAAGAGAGAGGAGAGGAGGGACAGGAAAGAAGGTAGAGTAGAAGGAAGGGGACAAAAGGAAGAGAGGTGTTGGAAGTGATCCTTGCAAAGAACGACAACCTGGTGGAACAGGGGCAGCTGGATGGCGCGGGGCTCAGGAGGGCACAGTGAAGGCAAAGGGAAGCAGCGCATCTTCAAAGAGGCGTAACGCCCGGAGTTTCAGGGGCATAAAGCGAGCGTGCTCCATTCTACAAAAGTAATCGATTAGTGGTTGCCAAAGCCTGGTAAAGCGAGTGTCATGGTCCTGCAAGCGCGCTGTAAGGAGCTCCATGGCCATGGTATGCCATAGACGGGTGAACCAAGCCGTGATCGGGGGGGTCTCTGCTTTCTTCCAGTACAGGGCTATGAGTTGTTTCGCCGCACCCAGCATATGGAGACAGACCTGCCAATCGCCACGCGTCAGTGCGCGCAAATTAGTAGGCTTAATACTAGGCCTGGGCGGTAAATTCCGTTCCGCTCACGGAATTTGGGTAATTTCGCGTTCCGCGGAGAACGCGAAATTGCCAAAAATTCTGCGATCCGCGGCTTCGCAGAGTTTTTGGCTTGTTCGCGCTTTCAAAATGCGTGTTCGCGAGATATTTCTCCCTGAGCACGCAGACAATGTTCGCGAACAGGAAAAAAGCATCGCGAACGGGCGGAACAAGCAATTCCGCGTGTTCGCAGAACTTTTGCGTGCTCGCAGAGATTTTTTACCATTTCGCGAAGCTTTGCGTAGCGCGACTACGCAAATTCCGCCCACCCCTACTTAATACCCAAAATGAGCGTAGCTGGAGCTTCAGGCAGGGGGAAGCCAAGAACCAGTTTGATGTGGCTGAAGATCTCCTTCCAGTAAGTGGCCAGGAGTGGACAGGACCACCAGATGTGAAGAAAGTCTCCGGGTGACGTCAAGCATCGCCAGCAAAGAGGGGAAGCCGTAGGGTACATTTTATGTAATCGTCGAGGGGTGTAATACCACTGAGACATTAGCTTGTAAGCGGTTTCACGCTGCGAGATACGGCAATAGACCCTTGGAATGTCCTGCCAAAGGCGCTCCCACTGCGCGGGCGCAATGTCCGTGGCCAGGTCCGACTGCCACCGAGTCTGATAGAGATGCGGAGTTAGCCGCGGGGGGTGTTGGAGAATACGATAAGTGCGTGCAATAAGACCCCTGGAATTATCAAACGAGCGGACCAGCCGCTCGAAGGGAGTGAGAGCACGTGTGGCCGCCGACGCCAAAGATGCATCGTGAACCCAGTGCCGAAGTTGCAAGTACTGAAGCCGAGCCCCTTCAGGAAGTTGAAATTCCTGCTTGCATTGTTCAAAAGTCTTGAAGGTAGTACCGACAAAGAGGTCCCGTATCGTACGGCACCCGCCATCCAACCAGTCAATGAAATCGGTAGGGTTCAGAGCAGGAGGAAAGAGAGAGTTGCCTGCGATGGGGGTGTGAGGAGAGGGGAAAGTGGTGAGGCCCTTTGGTACAGCAATCCGGTCCCAGATGTCAAGGACAGTTTTGGTAGGAATGGCTATATAAGCACTGCGGGAGCGGGAGACCCGGGAGTGCCAGGGCAAATCCCATATGGAGCGCCCGGTCACTGCCCTATCCATGTGAAACCACACCTTTTCACTCTCCCATGCCATCCATTCAGAGATAAAGCGAAGGTGCGCCGCCCAATAGTAGTCCAACAGGTTCGGACAAGCCAAGCCCCCTCTATCCCGGGGTGACATGAGAATTTTGTTAGAGAAGCGCGGGCGACGACCTCCCCAGATAAATCTGGTGAAATCACGCTGTAAGCTTAGAATCTGATGACGCGGGATAGGAGTAGGAAGTGACTGGAAGACGTATAAGATTTTGGGCAAAATGGACATTTTGAGGGCATGAATACGGCCCAGCCAGGAGAGAGTGAGAGGTCTCCAGACCCGCAAGTCCTCCAACACAGACCGACGACACTCCTGCCAGTTAGCTTGCGACCAGGTAGCGAGGGTAGGGGTCAAGTTAAGCCCAAGATAGCGAATGGAATTTTGGGCCCATTTATAGGGGACCAACGCTTGCAACGTCGAGAGCTCCGTTGCTGGGATGGTAAGGTTCAGGGCCCAGGATTTGTCATGATTAATCTTAAGGCCAGACGCCCGCTCGAATTGACACAAAAGATGGTGAAGGGCAGGAAGAGACATGTGTGGATGCGACAGTGTGAGAAGGAGGTCGTCTGCAAACAAAGCGACCTTGTGCTGTTGGCCTCCGAGAGGGATGCCATGTATGTCTGGCGCCTGGCGAATCAAGATGGCAAGCGGCTCGACCACAAGGGCAAATAAAAGAGGAGAGAGGGGGCAGCCCTGCCTCGTACCTCTATGTATAGAAATGGGGTGTGTGAGTTGGCCATTGACCCGGACTTGGGTCGTAGGGGAGAGATAAGGAGCCATGATGCGGGACACCATCAAGGGGCCAAGCCCGATTTTACAGAGCACCGCGCGGAGAAAGGTCCAGTCCACACGGTCGAACGCTTTCTCCGCGTCGAGAGACAGCAGGCAGGCAGGGATATTCCAGTGCTGGGCTTTCCCAACAAGATGGGCAATCCGACGCACATTGTCAGCCCCCTGTCGCTGCCGAATAAAACCGACCTGGTCGGGGTCGATCAGGCCCGGGAGGTGCGGATCCAGCCGTTTAGCTAAGATTTTGGTGTAGAGTTTAAGATCCGAATTGAGTAGGGCAATGGGGCGAAAGGAGGAACATAGTGCGAGGTCCTTGCCTGGCTTTGGAAGTAGCGCTATTTCGGCTAATCCCACGGAAGCAGAGGGGCCCGTCGTGTCCGTGAAAGAATTGAAGAGACGGAGAAGATAGGGCTGAAGCTGTGGGAAGAAGTCCGGGAAAAAGTAAGCGGCAGACCATCCGGGCCCGGCGATTTCCCAAGAGGGAGGTCCTTCAGAGCGCCCGCAAGTTCGCTCTGTGAAAGAGGGGCTTCCAGTAGTTGTGCATGATGAGGGGTGATCGGAGCCCAAGGGCAGCTATCAAGGACAGCCCGGACCTGTTCCGGAGGGGGCGTCTCCTGAGCGTACAAAGACGAATAATATGCATGAAACGCGTCGAGTTTAGCTTTTCCAGTAATGGCCCGGGTGCCATCAGGGCACTTAATATTAGCTATATGTGCTTTAGCTGCACGTGTCCGCAATCGCCGGGCTAAAACCGTACCTACCTTATCTCCTCCCTCATAATATCGCTGCTTGAGAGCCAGTAAGGCCCGTTCAGCCTTGTTGGTACGATGTACTCGGAGCTGGCCGCGCAGCATAGCCAGTCGCCGCTTGTGAGCAGCCCGTGGCTGAGTCTGATCGAGGCGCTCCAGCGCCTTAATGTCACTGGAGAGTTTAACTTCAAGCAGGCGCGACTCTCTGGCCCGGGCACACGCTATAGAGGTAATATGGCCTCGTATAGTGGCCTTAAATGCGTCCCAGACCACAGGAAAAGGGGTTTCTGGCAAGTCATTCGTCTCAAAATAAGCGACAATAGCAGCCCGAAGTTCCTCAATATCAACCGGGTCACGAAGTATGTGGGCCGGAAGCCGCCACCGCGGTGGGCAGTTAGAGTGAGGAAGCAAATCCCGAAAGAGGAGCTCAAGGTGCGCGTGATCTGAAATTGAAATGTCTGACATAGAGGCCGAGAGCGTGTCCCCGATGAGGGAATGCGAGACAAAGAGATAATCGATGCGCGAATATGAGCGATGTACAGGAGAGTAATACGAGTAGTCGCGCGAATCGGGCGAGTGGTAGCGCCAGGCATCTATTAGGCCAAGCTCGGTCAATTGATTTTTGAGGGCAGAGGACATAGCCCCGGTTCCGTGGAAGGAACCGTCACTGCGATCATCAGTGGCACTCCACACCAGATTGAAGTCACCCCCGAAGATAAGGAGGGGATCCGAGTTCGACACGTGTTCCCGCAGGGTCTCCCGGAGGAATGAGTCTTGCGCCTGGTTGGGGGCATAAACGTTACATAGAGTTAAGGTCCTGTGGCCAAACCGAACCACCACCCGGAGGAACCTGCCATCCGGAGTGCGTACCGCCTTAGAGGCCCCCTGCTGAATGCCTGTTCGACAAAGTATTGCTACTCCAGCTACCTTGGAAGAGGTATAAGCCCAAAATTGAAGCGGAAATCGAGGATGGGCCATGCGGGCGATATCCTCCTTAAGCAGGTGGGTCTCCTGAAGGAAGACAATATCAGGATTCAATTGGAGAAGGTATCTCCAAATCTGTCGCCGCTTGTTGGGGGAGTTCAGTCCCTTCACATTAAGGGATACGAGTTTCAAACCAGGTGTGGCAGCCATAACTGGAAGAAAGAGAGACCAAGCGCACGCATCATTTGGCGGAGCAGCAGGTAGCGGCTAGAAGGGGAAGAGAAGAGGGAAGAAGGAGAAAGGAGGCATCGCACAGCAAACACCACAGGACGGGCTAGGAACCCCAGCGAGGGGAAGGTCGGCCGAGGCCCCACATAGAAGTAAGAGAGACACCCCACCAAGAGCGCCAACAGGGGAAGCATACCAAGCACAGAGGGACAGGTCCCACCAGCCCCAAGCAGGATGCCCCAACACCCCAAAGTCCCCCCAGAGCCAAGCCTCCCCGCAAGTTCACACAAGGACGTTGCCAAAAGGGGCCCAAAGTAGGGCAAGAAAGAAGAAAGCCAGAAATAGGAAAAAAAAAGAAGAAAATAAACTGGCCAACTGGGCCAAAGTAGTGCAGAGTCGGTGCGGAATAGCCCAGATCCCCGAAGGTAGGACATTCCGGAGAAGTCACTCTCCCTCAAGACTCGGCAAGAAGAAGTAGGGGGAAGTGGTGGGCACACTAGGGATGGGAGGCCCCCGCTACCAGTCCTCCGCCCAGCGACGTTGAACGTGCAACACATTTCAGCCTCCAGGCTCGGACAGAAGGCCCCCAGGAGCGAGGCCCCATCGGAAGCATTAACAAGCGCCATGCCACAAGGGGAAGAGCAGTCAAGGCCCCAGGGATGGGGAGGCACTCAGGGAGCGGACATGGTTGACGGCGTCCCGTTTGGCCTGCGTGGAGTCGATGTCCCTCGAAGAGCGTCCAGAGCGAGGCGGGGGAACAGTGGACCACTCCGGCCGGAGCGAATCCGCGGGGCGAACACCAGAGGAGGGGGGATCATCAGAGTCTGAGTCCACAGGCAACCGAAGAAGGCGCAGCGCCTCTTGCAGGGACCGGATAACCCGCCGTCGACCCTCCCAGGAGAACATCAGGGCAAAGGGGTGGCCCCACTGGTATTTGATGTCCAGGGCCCGCAATTTATCGGTGACAGGTTTAAAAGCTTTCCTCCGACGAAGCGTGGACGGTGCAAGGTCTTGGAAGATTTGAATGGACAGTCCATTGTAGGAGACTGACCGGATCCCCTGTACTTTACGCATGATGGCTTCTTTGTCCGCAAAGAAATGGACTCGGGTGATAATGTCCGGCACAAAATTTGGGCGGTTGCGGGGACCCGGGACGCGATGGGCTCTGTCCAGCATAGGAGGTGTGGTACCTTCCCCCTCATGGATTGCATGCAGGAGGTCTGCGGTGTACGTCAAGGCATCAGATCCCTCTGTGCCCAATGGCACACCCCTAATACGGAGGTTGTTCCGCCGTCCGTGGTTCTCCAGATCCTCCTGCTTCAATTGTAAGGAGATATTCTGGTCCTCCAGTTCTGACATCTTCCTCCAGAGGCCCTCGATGTCCTCCGTCCTGGCGTCCACCGTCCTCTCGAGACCGTCGACCCTATCACCAATTTCCACAACATCCCTGCGGACATCCTGCAGCCCAGTTTTGAAGTCCTGCCGCAGGGAGCTGATCTCCGACTTGATTTCCTGCAGAAAGGTCGTCATGTAGGCCTGAGTGATAGGGATGGCTTGAGCTGGCGTGTCCGAGAGCCCTGAAGAGACAGGGGGCCCTCTTGCGTAGAGGGGGCACCTTGGCCCACATGGAAGTCACTGGGTTATCGCGGGCAGCGGCTGCCTCTGCGTCCTTGTGAGCCCTGTGTTTAGGTGGCATGGCGGCGGGACCCCAGGAGGACAGTAGCCGCCGAGGTCAGGGCCAAGGGTGTGAATCGACGGGACAGCCGAGACGTGGGCCAGTCCAATCAGCCACAGGCAGGATCCCTTGAGGCCTCCCCTAGGCAGCAAGCGCGGCTGGCAGCATGGCGGCAGGGCAGCTCAAGTCGGTGGTCCCTCCAGAGGTAAGAGCGCCCCAAGCAAAGGGCTATTTTAGCAGGAGCAGTGGTGGGGACACTCAAGGCAGAGGGTAGGGGCAAGCAGCGTACACCAAACTCCCAGCGGAGTCCAAGGGCGGCCCAAGTCGTGGCGGTCGTGAAGCAGAGTCCAAGGAGCCCAGGACAAGCGCCAATGAAGAGGCCCCCAGGGATGTGAGCGCCCCTCCGCCCCTTCTCATAGGCACCACGCTCCAATTAGGGGACCAGATCCAGGCACCAGGGCAAGGCCAGCGCTGAGATGCCCCCCAAGGCAGGCAAGGTCGCAGCAGCGAGCTGGGCATCAGGGGGCCCACTTTTGGGCAAAAAGACCCCCGACCCGGTACCTGCACCACTCCAACCGCAGCTCGGTGGCCCTCTCCGATCGTCGCGCCGTCCAGGGTCCGCCAGGCAGGAAGAAGCCGTCGCCAGGCCCCGTATGCTCCAGGGGCCCCACACCAGGATCAGGGGCGTCACGGGACCAGAGAGGCAGAGCGATCCACTGGCCAGAAGTGACCGCCTGCACCCCCCCACTGGGAGGCGCCGTAGGCACCAACGGGCGCGCGTCCGCAGCCGGGGCCCAAAATGGCGGCCGGCGGGCTGCAGACCCGATCCAGCGACAGAGAAGAGGCCGCAGGAGTCCAGGCAGCGGCGTCCAGCCACCAGAGTGCAGCAGGTATCCGGCCCCGCGTGCCCCGCCGGCAGCGCTCTCAGCTGGCGCAGCGCCCCCAGCACCGTCCGGAGCTCCACTGCGGCCAGGAGACAAGATGGCGGTCACCAGGGCCGGCCACAGAGAACCAGGAACACCGAGCCTCCAAAGGACCCCCAGGCCTCCAAACACTGCCCGGGAGGTCCCGGCCGGGATCGGAGCAAGCCAGAGGTGAGAGCGGAGCCCGGAGACCAAGCTGGCGATACGGGCGAGAGGCGCTGGAGCGGAGACTCGATGGTGCACGTCTCACTCCATGCGCGCCCAAGCCACGCCCCCCAGCAGTATCATTTTAACCAGTGATATCCTCCCCGCCATGGATAGGGGCATAGCTATCCACCGTGTGATTGAGTCAGTAATTGCGTCCAAAGTGGCCCCATGGTTAGATCGCATTAATTCTTCCCTGTCCCTGGTAACGTTTACCCCTAGGTATTTGACCCCCTCGCTGCTCCATGCTAGTGGGTAGTCTAGTACATATGGTCCGGTCGCGTCCGTCAATCGAAAAATAGATGATTTGGCCCAGTTGATATTTATGCCTGAGTATTCGCTGAATTTGATAATTTCCCGCAGCAATGGGTTCAATTTGTCCTGTGGGTCCCTGAGATAGAGTGTAATGTCGTCTGCGTAAAGCGAAATCAAACGTTGTCTGGACGGGTATATCAGTGCACGGTCTTTGTGGTGTTGCCTTATTTTAGCAGCTAGAGACTCTATAGCTAGAGCGAATAATATGGGGGATAAGGGACTACCCTGGCGTGTACCTCTGGTTATGGCGAAGGGGGGGGGAACGCGCCCCATTGAGAAGGACAGTGGCAGTAGGTTGGTGGTACAATAATTCTTCCCATCCTAGGAATTCCGGGGGTATCCCTATATATCGCAAAGTGCCTAGGAGATAATCCCATTCTATGGAATCAAATGCCTTAGTGGCGTCAAGAAATACCGCCACTGCGGCACAGTCGGGGTCAATATCCTGGAAGACTGAAAAGAGGGTCCTGAGATTGTGGGACATTGCTCGGCGGGGAATGAACTGTCCAGTAACAGGTTCAACCTGTTTGATAGCACCTTAGCATGGATTTTTGTATCACAATTAATCAGTGAGAGCGGACGGTAGGAATCACATTGATTGGGAGGTTTGCCTGATTTCAATAGGGAAGTGATCATTGCCTCTCTCATCGTGGTCGGGAGGCGTCCCTCCTCTCTCGCCTCATAGAACACTGCTTTTAGAATGGGGACCAGTTGCGTTAGGTATGTTTTATAAAATTCAATTGGCAGTCCATCAGACCCTGGTGCACGGCCCGATTTCATTTGCATGATCGCCGCTGTGATTTCATAAGCTTCTAATTCTGCCCCCAGGAATTCCCGTTGGGAATCTCCTAACCATGCCAAGGCGGTATCGTCAAAGTATGCTTGGAGATCTAGCAGTTGTTTTCTATGTGTTGAGTATAAGGTTTTATAGTATGTCGTAAAGGCATGCAGCTGACTAGAGATGTTCCTACATGTCTCACCCTCCGGGTTCTGAATTTCTGCAACATAATTGGAGAATTTAGATTGCCGGACATGGTCTGCAATAACCTTTCCTGGGTGGTCCCCCTCCCCATATTGTCGAGCTACATGGTATTTACTTCGAAATTTACACTCCTGGTCAGCTGTTTCTTTGTATTCTGTCAATTTGTTGCGTAATGTAATTCTAACTGAGTCTTCGTCCGAAGTATCACAGAGCTCCTGTTCCAGTTTTTTTATATCTACTTCCAGCCGAGTGAGATGGTTACGTATGTCTTTTAATATGCTCCCTCATTTGGCTATGCACGATCCCCTGACGGTGACTTTAAACGCCTCCCACACAGTGGTAACACTGGAGATGGAGTTGGTATTACGTTCAAAGAAATCTTGGATCACCTGCTCAATTTCGGTTTTAAAGACGGTAACTAGCAGGTGCAATGGATTTAGTCTCCACCTCAAATAGGGAGGTTGGCTTAAAGGCGGCGATAATACCATCTTCACCGGGGAATGGTCTGAGTATGTCCTTGCCAATTACGTTACATTGTCCACCCAGCCTCCCATGCCTGCTGACATGAACCAATAGTCCAGCCTGAACCATGAGGAATGCACATCAGAGTAATGTGTGCCCTCTCTATCAAGGGGATGTAAGTACCGCCACGCATCTAGGAGATAGTTGTCCATAATTATACCCGCTAGGTGCTTATGCATGGTAGTGTAGTGCTGTGCTGATGAGTGGGACCTATCCAGTGCAGGGGACATTGTTGTATTGAAGCCTCCTCCCCCGAGAAGATATGTGGAGCCCACGGAGAGTATCTTACCCCATAACATGGGGAAGAAGAGGGGGTCGTCTACGTTGGGGCCGTAGCAATTCGCGATGGTTACGTCCTGTGATGCCAGACTTCCCCACATTAGGCAATAACGACCTTGGGGGTCCTGCAGTGTGCCGCCTAATACAAATGGTGTATGTTGTTTAATGAGAATGGCTACACCCCTGGAGTATGTCGAGAAGGATGAGAAACACCAATGTGACGCCCATTTAGCCGCAAAGCTGGGGTCAGTGGTAGGATCCAGATGGGTTTCTTGCAGTATGGCGATCTGCACGTGGTGCCTATCTAGGTACCCCAACACCTGTCGTTTTTTGCGCTGGTTATTTAACCCCAGGACATTCCATGTTATGCAGTTAAGTTTAGCCTGCATCAAGCGATCTGTGAGTACTCGACCGATTAGCGATTGTCAGGCAAGATACTGTAACTCGAGCAACTGGGCAATGGACATGTATCAGGTTAGGACATTTGTCTATGAGTAGTTGACACTGTGTTGGGCAGTTCCCCCCTCCCCCTCCCACTCCGACATCCCCAACTCGTCGGGCATACATTCCCATCGTAACTTAACTCCTGCTAATAAACACATCAGCACATACAACATGTTGAAAAACATCCGTACTTACGGAGGAACAACTTATATAAAGATTTAAAGGGGAATCACCTGTGGGGGTAGAGCTAGGCGGCCCACATGTCGTCTTCCCCCCTTAACGTTCCACCAACCCATAGTCCAGCCCTGGATGACCAAGCACTTGGGGGGGGGAGAGGGGTGGGTGTCCGGGCTACAGTAGCCTTTCATCTCCATGGGTTTAATGGCTATAAGCCGGGGTCCCCACCAGCCAAAAGTAGTACCAAACTTCTATCTGAGGAAGTGCAATCGTTCTTTCTGAGTCATATACCTGTGTATACATCTGGCTCATCTGAAAATTATCATTACCCACCAACTCAAAACATGGTGACTCAGAGTAAATTATCTACATTGATCCTGCTCAGATTGATAGAATATTATCTCCCAGTTAGACCAGTTTTGATAGTGGAGACATGGATCTGGATCGAGATCTGGACGAGGTGGC
Organism: Calotriton arnoldi; assembly: GCA_963921515.1. Taxonomy (NCBI): domain Eukaryota; kingdom Metazoa; phylum Chordata; class Amphibia; order Caudata; family Salamandridae; genus Calotriton; species Calotriton arnoldi. The sequence goes on from CAWUFW010001224.1 coordinate 1,550,946, forward strand.
CGTGGAGGTTTGTCGTTGGATCCTTTTTAGAAAGTCATCGCCCTGTCGAGGGTTATGAAGGATATGTTGCTTTCCCTGATGTGTGACTCGGAGGCGTGCCGGGTATAGCATGACGTAAGGGATACCCAATGTTTGTAGCTTCTTTTTCACTGTATTGAATTTTCCTCTTGCATCTTGCACGTTTTGGGTAAAGTCAGGATAGAAGGCCAGGGAGGTGTTTTCGTATTTCACTACTTTCTTTTCTCGTGCTAGGCATAGCAGAGTGTCCCTATCGTGGTAGTTAAGGAATCGAACTGTTACTGGACGTGGTGGTGCCCCGCGAGGGGGTCTTACATAACATAACATGTGTATTTGTAAAGCGCACGATTACCCGTAGGTGTCCTGGCGCTGAATAACAGATGTTTTATTGTTACCCAACTCAATGGTACTCATTTTATCGACCTCAGATGGATGAAAGGCTGAGTGGACCCACCAGGATTTGAACCTGTGACCATGAGGTCGAACACAGGCCCCTGCAGTGGCTGCTTTAGTCCACTGAGCCACCAGACCCGGCTTACACTCAGGGACCTATGCGCCCTCTCAATGACGAGGTACTGGGAAAATGCGTCTGTTCCAAACAGGTCTCGAATCAGTTTCTCAATGAAGTCTTCCATGCACCCAGTGTTAAGGATCTCCGAAAGGCCGAGCACGCGTACATTGTTCCGTCGAGAACTCGCCTCTAAATCTTTGTTTTTAGCTGCGATGATTTGCAGCAAACGATCCATCTGGGATATTTGCTCTTTACTGCTAGAGGCGCCATCCTCCAGTTCAGAGATCCTGTTTTCCGCCTCCGTTATTCTGTGATCATGTTTTTCTATTTTTTGCACAATAGCATCCATACGAGAGTTCATGGCGTCCATTTTGGCGTCAATGGAGGTGAGGCTGTTTTTCACAGTTAGTAAAATTGTTTTCCAGTCCTCATCATGATTATCAGGGGACTCAGACTCCGGGTTGTCATCCGTTTGGGTGCAGGACGTTTTCCGCGCCTCAAATGGGATCTTGGTTTGCTTCCCGTCCGTTCTGCCCATGTCGACCTGGAGAGGAGATGGTGCTGTTACGCAGTGTGGGCAGTTGAGAGATCTAATGAGACAGAAGAACAGGAGGGTAGTCCTGTTTCACCCTCGCCAGGGGACGTTCTATGTGGGTTACCCACTGGTCAGTTGTGGTCACCCGAAGTTGGTCCCAGCTATGCAGATGCAGGGACTATGTTATGGTGAAGGCTTCCAGACTGTGAGGCCTCCAAGTGTATCTCAGTCAGTTACACCGCGCCAGCAGAAATGGCGGTCAAGCCCCTCACGTGTCCTGAAGGCCAGTTTTGGTGATTTACATCAGGAGGGAACTTGCAATATGCTAGAATCTTGGTAGATTATCGGGGGAAGGGGGGGAGCAGGACACAGACGCTTCCTTCAGTCACTGCCATGTGGTGCGCAATTAAACAGGGCCCGCTCAGTCTCCCAGGCCGGCAGACCTTGCGTTTATGATTCACTGTGTTTATGCGGGCCGATGGGTTCGTGGCTCTCGGGACTTTCTCCCGCTGCGCACGTCTTACAGGCTCCCTTTGGGCGCAGCCCCGGGAGAGGCCGGAATCAATTAGTAGCGGCCCGTCTCACGTGAGGCATGGCGTCCCCGGGAGCAGGCCCGACCCGTCACCCCGAATGCTCCCACCGGGGCCCCCCCACCAAGCTCCTCACCGTGACGGCCGATGACGTGAAGCTGCGCCTCTACAATATGCGTGCCCTTCACGCCGGCATGAGGCGATACGGCGGTGGTGTCTTCAGGGCAGCCCACGCCACAGGTTGAAGCCACGGGTTACGCGCCGAGTAGATGCCAGCCCCGCCTCCACCGCGTCTCGTAGCTGCTGCCGCCGCCTCTGTTGCCGTGTTCCCCAGCATCTCGCGGGCAATTCAGACACCGGTAGGAGCCTCCGGTAGACCGCTGGGCACCCCGGTTACGATCTTCTCAAGTAGGGCTGGAATCAGGAGACAAAGGATGGGGATAAAGTATGTTTTAGTGCCCGTGCAGCACAAGCCTCACTGGTGTGCGGCCATCTTGGTCGCTCGCCACCTAGCGCCCCTGGTGTGCACAAACCTTCATGCTGGAATTGACCTTTCATCACAGACTCATTATGTGAGTAAGACAACATTGTTGTCCTGTATTGCAGGGTCATTATATGTAGTCAAATCATGGTCTACATGCACATATGTAGTTACTGTTGGATCACTGTGCCCAAATTGCTAACTGTCAATGACACCTACCCACTCTGGCCCAAGATGTAGCAAAGCAATATGTGAATTTCTTCTGCAGCACACTGTCCTCTCCCAGGGCATCTGCTGATCCGGAGGCACGGGTAAAAATATTGAAAATTTACAAAAGTTGGTCCTAACTCATCGCAGAGAAGCCACCAATTACATCATACCTGACTGGAGTCAAAGAGCCGATTCAACTTGCCAGTTAACACCATATCAATTATGTTGCACAGCCTTAGGATAGGCCAGTTACTACTACTATTGTGTGATAACCGGCCCAGGAATCTTGCTCACATTGGGTAGGATAACTGCACTCTTGACTCATGTACTTTGCAGATAGTCAAGGTACAGAACAGAAAAACCATCCCGGCATCCCCATGTGTGTCCCATGGTGGTACAACAACGAATGTCAAATGGTATGTTGATGTCATCCCTGTGAAAGTGCCTGCAAACCCTAAATGGGTTACCTTAGCTGCTAGGACATCAGCCAAACGCTCAATGAGTCAGACCTATATTTCACATAAAGTTATACACATGTCCACCATGTTGCTGATTGGGGGTACAAAGTGTGACACATGCCAGTGCTTTCATGTTGATCAAAAATATTGGGATGAATCATAGTTGGTGCTAACAGACATGTTGTGGACATGTACAGAGTAAGACGTCTGACCTGTTATACTCTCTGTACAGTCATGCAGACGTACCTAACCTGTCATGTACTCACCAAAGTGTGTGGTGTAACCTCTTGTCTAAATCCACTGACCATGTGTATTGGCCCTGGCCTTTGTTTAGTAGTTAGGTTGTCATGGGCCTTGACAAGACCTACATGAGTTAAGTGTATTGTTCTGCTGATTATTATAATGTAGCCTTGTTAGAACTGGCACCAGTGGGTCTCCCCTGCATTTTTTGCCTTAGACTCCTGTGTTTTTGCTGATGTTGGACTCTGTTTTGCTGGTCTAGATGCTTTGGGCACTTTGCCACTGCTGTTCAGTGCCAAAGTGCAAGTGCTCTCTTTGTGAATTGTTGTTATGGATTGGTGTTTCCATGATTGGCTGATTTGATTTACTAGTCAGTCCCTAGTACTGTGCACTGTGGGCGCCTAGGGCCTGTAAATCAAATGCTGCTAGTGGGCTGCAGCACTGATTGTGCCACCCACCTAAGCAGCCTGTAAATGTAACTCTGGCCTGCCATTGCAGAGCCAGTGTGCAGTCTGGTACTGCCATGTCGACTTGGCAAGTGTACCCACTTGCCAGGCCCTAACCTTCCCTTTTCTTACATGTTAGTCACCCCTAAGGCAGGCCCAAGGTACCCCTGTGGGCAGGGTGCAGTGTATGTGAAAGGTAGGACGTGCCCTAGTGTGTGTGGCATGTCCTGATAGTGAATTACTGCCAATTTCGTTTTTCACTAATGCAAGGCTACCTGTTCCTATAGGATAGAATGGGGAGTTTGTTTATAACATCTTATAAACATAACTACCCCTGGGAACAAGGTAGGAAAATAAAGTTTAGTATGCCTGAACTCAAAATGTTAAAATGCATCTTTTAGTGAGGGTGATTTTTACATTCTGTGTTTGAAAATACCACTTTTAAAAAGTAGGTATTTTCTTGCTTAGCCATCCAGTGTGCCTCTGCTAGGTTTGTGTATTGCATGTCTGGCTTTTGGATGACAGGGGCTGGGGAAGAACAGTGGCTCCAGAGAGCCTGATGAGTCAAGGCTGGGCTGAATAGACCTGGGTTGCATTTAGATTAGGGGGAGGCAATTTCCTTTCACCTGAATGGGCCTGGTCTGCCAAGGACAATGCTCAATCAATCAATCAATCAATCAGGGAATTGTAAGCGCGCTACTCACCCGTGAGGGTCTCAAGGCGCTGAGGGGGGGGTCCCTTAATTAGGATGAAATCCCATCACCCACCGAAGTGGGTCTCCGCCTCCTGCCAGGAAGCTACACCAGAGAGGACAGAACTGGTTTGGACTGAGCACAGGGCTTCTCTACCACCGGAGAACAAAGGATTTTGTGGTATAAATATTGGGGCCCAGACCCCAGAACTTTAGATCACTTCTGGGAATCAAGAGGAACCTTTGCCAAGGAGAAGAGCCGGAGAAGCTGAGGAGGAATACTGCCCTTGTGCTGTATGCTGTCTGGGGTTGGCCTGCAGTGGCTACTTGCTGCCAAGGAAAGGAGAAAAGGACTTTGCTGTCTGCTGTGTCCCCTGCTTTAAGAAGATCTCCAAGGGCTTGAAACTGAGCTTGCCTCCTGTTCTGAAGTCTCAGGGACACAAAGACTTCACCACCAGCTCCCCTGAACTGCCTTGCTGGGTGTTCTGACTAACCCTGGGCGTAGTTTGCGTAGTAGCACTTCACGTAGCTACGTGAAGTACATTTTGAACTACACGTAGCTATGCAAATTGCGTAGTGCGTAGCTGTGTGTTTGACTGCACTGTACAATAATTGCCAAAGGCATCTTGCACAGTGCAAGTTAGGATAAAATAATTATCTCTGTCTTTATATGCTAAAATGCATATAGCATTACACAAAAGTGAAATCAATAAATTAACAAGCAGTGAGAGAGGTGATGATGTTGGTATCCTCCCTAACCTAGGGAGAGAACCAAGCAGATGCCTTGAAAACAAAAAGCACATCTTTTGAACGATTCAGTGGTGGTCCCATCCTCTTAGGACCACCCCAAGCACAGTTATTGGCAAAAATACAATCCTAACCAAAGGCCCTGCAAAGCATTATGGGACGAGATTAGCAGTGGGCAGTGAATATTATAGTATCCAATATCAAAATAATTCTACAAAGAGCTGCAGTTCCACTAGTCGTTACTAGATGTCCCTCACAAGTCAAATGCAAAAGCTTCATGAAAGGGTTTCAATGCTTTTGCATTTGACTCGTGAGGGACATCTAGTAACGACTAGTGGAACTGCAGCTTGATGTATTAATAATTTCAATGCTTTTGCATTTGACTCGTGAGGGACAGTACTTCATACCAACTTCCAAAAGCATTTAGGGGAGCTGGTTCACCATATCTTCAACATGTCTGATACAAAGGAAGTAGTTCACTTTTTGCATCATATTATCTCTGGATTGGTTAGCTACTTTGACTCCATGTTCTGTGTAATCCCTACTTTTGTACACTTCACATTTGTAAGCTTTTGTGGAGGTATTCCACTTGTGCTTCTCCTTGCTGCTGAGACTGCGATTGTAGTATTTCTGCGCCGCTACGGATGTTCCAGTTCAAGACGGATTGGAACAAGCACTACCACTTGTGCTGCTATGCCGCTAACATTGTTCAATGCTTCAGTACGCCGCGGCTTTTGGAGCTTAATGAGCATTGCTTCGTATCCTTTTGGCCCATGTGGCATCATTGCGTACAACCTGTGTTCCACTGTCTGTTGTCCATGTGTGAATGTGCACTAGATTTCTGCCTCTAATTGGCAATGTTTCAGGCATCGGACATGAATGTACTATTGGAACCCTTAGAGGCTGATTTGTTTAGTTGTCCCCAGCGTATTCCATTGTTGGTGAATGCATTCTTCAAGGCATCCTGCGAAGCGGCTGCTCCTAGTGATATGGCAGTGGAACTTCAACAGATTGGAATCCTTCCCTCAGCGGCTGCAGGTGGGACTGACTGGGAACATATTTGCTCTATTGACTTGCTTTGAACAGCACCTCTGGAACCACCGTCTGCGTTTGCTGGCACCAGCAATGTTGCATCTACCACTAGGCACACATAAAGTTTGAGCTTATCCGTGTTGTGTGAATTATGGAATCAGTCTGTGTAGCTCTAATGACTGATGTTCTACCAAAAAGTTATTCTGAATGACTTTCCATGTTTTCTGCTAACATGGCTTTCTGTGTTCCTTGACTTTCGAACAGTCATTGGCAGCTTTTTTAAGATGCTTTGTTTTAGGTTGTTTTCTCTCATGTTTTTGGTAATTGCTTGCTTCCAAGGGTTTCTCTTGAAATGTATTTTCAGTCAAAAATCTGGGTCGTGAGACTCTTCTGGTTTTAGATGGCTCCTTGTAGTCATCCCTTAGGATAAGCAGTGGCTGTCATGTGTCTCCATTCAATACAGTTGTACATTTCACGTACATAGCCTCATGTTAACAAGATACTTTGACCTATTGGGACATTGAGGCATACGTGACAATGGTGATTAACTTTCTCTGTTACAGCTTCTCATCCATAAGTTGCAAAGCCTGACATATTCACGACTCCTTGGGCACAGCATACTAGGCCTCACAATCAGTATACAAAAGTCAGTCCAGCTTACATCCAGGAGATGAAATGACTGTGTGCAAGTCCATGACAAATGGTACTTTTTATGTATCCTGGAAGGACGCTCTAATTTCTACTTGAACAAGCATTTCCGGTAGTCAGGTAGCGAATAGACTTCTGCTTACATCGTGATATCCCTGCAACCTGACACTGTGCCTAGCAAGTACCAAACTTGTACATGAGGGGTGTCCAACTAGTGTCCAATTCCAAGTAATGGTCAGGGTCATCTATTAAGGATAAACCTGGCATTACATGTACACTTGCCCTAGACATGTAGGTTAGGCAATCCTTTGATGTTGTGTTTAGATATCCTCTTTAATGTAATTTGCCTGACTAGATATGCAGTGTTGAAAGTATGTTATAACTTTTTCTGAGGAGAACTATTTGGATGCATGTGATCACTTACCCCTGCTTAAGTCTATTGACCATTGCCGCACATGTACTATATACAAGCTTAAGTTTGTATTATGTAAAAATGTGTATACACCCCTATGTGTAGACCTTGTTTATTTTTGCGAAAATTAAAGTGCACAGGTGGCTGAGCGATGTGTTTCTAGATCTGTTTTCACTGTACCTGAGGGTACAGGATTATCATATTCAGTGGTTGCAAAGGTTCAATACCCTCCCTGTCTGTTCTGGGGGCTGGCTAGTATATTTGACAATGTACCTTACAGGGGGCATGGATTCAGTTTTGCGCCATCACCAAAGGGTATGTGGCTAGCTACTGTGCAGTTCCTACTGATTTTTGTAAAGTAAATGACAGTCACACTTGTGTTTAGCAATCCTGGTGAAGGTTGTTAGATAATTCTAGTCTCAGAGTCTGTGCTATGTATGTGTCCAGTTATGAACAGGTAAGGATCAAATGAGGCTTGTGTGAAGTCGATATACAAATCTGTAGTCTCAAAACTGTGCCTATGGAGATACTTATTCTGCAGAGGCCCCCTCATAGTGCCACACAAAGGTAATGTCACACATGGCATGGCCCTGAGATGCACATTCTCAACTGGAGTGTTGTGAATGTGTTGTACATGTGATTTAAGTGTGTACTGGATGCAGAGGACAAGATATGATGCATATTAGTGCCCTTCATTGTGAATGGCAGAGGCTGAGAGGCACAGTCACTTTAGACCGCCCATATGTTTTTCTGGTTTAGCTCCCTGTAGTTTAGCTGAGGCTTGGTTTTTCCAAATCTGAGTCCCTTCCCCCACTACTCTTTCATGATTGACTGTCATGTACATTCTGTATGTTGCCTGTGGTCAGCCCCTGACCTGGGATTTGTTTCTGTTGTCACACACTGTGGGCGTGTGTGATATCATAAGTTCTGGCAGTTACTTCCACTGCTGTGTTATTACTGTTCATGTAGCTTAGAATATTCAGGCCTACTGATCCCCCAAAAATTTGCCTGTACTGCATCTTTCTCATGTGTAGATCGTCAGCTTGTTAACAGTCACCATGTACAACTGGGATTTCAAATGTCTGTGGATGTATCCATATGTAAGTGCCAAATGTGGTAGTGGGTATGTCCTGTGCCGCTAGTAGCAACCACTGCAAATCTTTTACACATTGTAGGCTATCCCTTTCTGTAGTCCACATGGGCAGAGCATACCAGAGTTGTGTCTGTCAGTGTGACACATGCAAATCCTTATATTGTACCATTTATGATTGGTGTTAGTCTGTACCTGGGTGTCAAACTGTATGTAGCATATGTATGTTGTTGATGTGCCAGGTGGGTACAGGGTGTGTACGAACATGATCAAATGGGTTCCCCTGAGGAAGGTTTGCGTGTTGTGGTTTGTGCCCATTTAGCTCACATCAGAGTACATTACTAATGGGCTAGCCCTACATGGGTTTGGTGGGCTGTGTTTGTCAGCGTGAGACACAACTATGGTTGAGGATAGTCCACCGATGTTTTACAGAGTGTGTATAACTCAGAAAGTGGTGATAAGGATGTGAGGAGTACCAGTGCTGTGTTTTGAGATTTGTGACATGCATGTGCCATTATTGTTATAGATATATGTGAGGCCTAAATTGTTCAATGTTCTTGTGGCTATAATTCCTTGCTTTATGTCTTGTTTGTATACAGGTCAATGCCCATCAGAAGCAGGCAATATGGAAAGCCATCACCCACAAAGTTTGGTCCCTGGGGACCTTTCGCTGGTACAGCACCCACTGCAGGAAAAGGTGGGAGTACCTGAGACCCTGGAACCGTACCATCGCTGTAGTCCAGGTGGGGTAATCCTCCCCAAGTTGTAGGGGCACGTGCCAGAAGCAGTCTCCACTAACGGGCCGTATCATGGCAGTGGCCTACCCTGAGCTTGATGGGCAGTTGAAGGCCCAACAGCAGGTAGAGGGGGGTAAGTGTTGTGCAGAGTCTGGTATTGCACTTTAACATTTCTCTCCTGTAACATGCAGAAGATTCCTCATCAATGATGTAGGTGATTCTAGGTCTAAGGATGAATGGTATTGTTTTCTAAACATAAATATTTCAACTTAACAAACATATATAATATATAGATAAAACAATTTTTAATACATTTTTATTATTAAATAAACAATGTGAATCGTATTTAAATAATATGATGTGCTGTATATTTTCCAGTTTTGTTTATTGTTTAACATTTTTTTAACATTTATTAAATTGTTTCATATACATTTTCTTAACAATTTAAACACAACCTTTTACAGTATATAATAAATATATTAAACAATTGTATATTCTTTATACTATTATTTAATGTATACTTTACATTTTTTTGAATATTGTTCACATTTCTTGACATGTTTTACATGTTTAATAATTTACTCAATTTTTGAAAACATTAATTTAACATTTTTAACTTATTTTCCCATTCATTTCTATGGGGCGATCGTCTTTTTTTAGTTTCATTTAGCAGTAATTTTTCTTACTGCTACATTTTTGATAACCTTTTCTGTTTTGTTTAATCTATTTTCCAGGATCAAGGTTGTGGTAAGCTGCTGCTGTTTGTCGGAACAGATAAGTCCTTTTAAAAGCTTTTTAGGGTTTTGAGGTAGGATGTCTAGAGGTTAGTTACAGTGTTATACATGGATGTTTTGTACATTTAGGGCCTAATTACGATGCAATAGGAAACGGCTCAGACCGTCGGTCGGAGCTATTCTGACTGCATTGTAATATGCCGGTCGGATTCCTTTCCGACCGACCCATTACGATGGAGTCGGTCGGAAAGGAATGCGAACGGTCATTCCGACTGCCTTCTGATGGCTTCCAGGTGCCGGTCGGTCCCTTGACCGGGACGATGTTGGGAGGAGGAAACTCCACCCGACAGCGTAATGAGGTCCTTATTTGTGTTAATAGTAATGTTTTTCACTAGTGTGTTGGTTTACGTTTTTGTAATGTTTCGATGTGATATTGTGATGTTACTTGCTTTTTGATTATTAAGTGTAATGAATATATAATTTGGGGAACGTGATGCTTTTTGCAGATGGGTTTTCTGTTTTTATTTCACTGGAGGTGAGTGTTTAAAAAGTTTCAACACTCCGCCCATCATTTTATTTTGTGATGTTGCTATGTGTGCCCAGAGTGGCTAAGGGTATGCCCAGATTTGTGCCACTTGCTTGCTGCACCACTGGATTCAAGATAGCCTGGCTGATAAGGGGTGAAACCCAAAACTGATCCTCGATGCTTGTTTCCGGTCCAGAGAGGACCTGGCTTGGGAGTTCGGGCTGGATTGTTCCCATGGGGGGAAGAGTCATGACTGATTAGAATTTGGCTGGGTCCATACTGGGTGATGTAGCGAGCAAAATAACGATGGATTAAACCCAGATGTGTGACGGGGTGAGTGTTTGAAAAGTTTCAACACTCCGTCCATCATTTTGTTTTGTGATGTTGCTATGTGCACCCTAAGTGGCTAAGGGTATGCCCAGGTGTGGGTCACTTGCTCACTTCACCACTGGATTCAAGTTAGCCTGGCTGATGAGGGGTGAAACCCTGAAACTGGTCGTAGGATGCTTGTTTTTGGTCCAGGGAGGACCTGGCTTGGCAGTTCAGGCTGGCCTGTTCCCATGGGGAGCAGGGTCAAGACTGATTTGCATATGGTTGTGTCCAAACTGGGGTGAGGTGGCGAGAAGTATAACAATGGATTAAGCCCAGATCTGTGACTGGGGCTGAGTGTTTGAAAAGCTTCAATACTCCGTCCATCATTTTATTTTGTAATGTTGCTGTGTGCACCCTAAGTGGCTAAGAGTATGCCCAGAAGTGGGTCACTTGCTCGCTTCACCATTGGATTCAAGTTAGCCTGGCTGATGAGAGGTGAAACCCTGAAACCAGTCCTAGGATGCTTTTTTCTGTTTCTGGTCCAGGGAGACCTGGCTTGGCAGTTCGGGCTGTTCTGTTCCCATGGGGAGCAGGGTCACGAGTGATTTGCATATGGCTGGGTCCAAACTGGGGCGAAGTGGCGAGAAGAATAACAATGGATTAAGCCCAGATCTGTGACTGGGGGTGAGTGTTTGAAAAGTTTCAACACTCCGTCCATCATTTTATTTTGTGATGTTGCTATGTGTGCCCTAAGTGGCTAAGTGTAGGCCCAGACATGAGTCCCTTGCTCGCTGCACTATTGGATTCAATCTAGCCTTGCTGATGAGGGGTGAAACCCCAAAACCCATCCTAGGATGCCTGTTTCCGGTCCATGGAGGACCTGGACTGGCAGTTTGGTCTGGATTGTTCCCATGGGGAATAGGGTCAAGACTGATTTGCATATGGTTGTGTCCAAACTGGGGTGAGGTGGTAGGAAAAAAAACAATGGATTAAACCTAGATCTGTGACTGGGGGTTAGTGTTTGAAAAGTTTTAAAACTCCGTCCATCATTTTATTTTGTAATGTTGCTATGTGCACCCTAAGTGGCTAAGGGTATGCCCGGACGTGGGTCCCTTGATCACTGCACCACTGGATTCAAGCTAGCCTGGCTGATGAGGGGTGAAACCCTGAGAATCAATCCTAGGATGCTTGTTTCCGGTTCAGGGAGGAACTGGCTTGGCAGTACGGGCTGGATTGTTCCCATGGGGAGCAGGGTCAAGACTGAGTAACCTATGGCTAGGTCCAAACTAGGATGATGTGGCGAGCAAAATAAGTATGGATTAACCCCAGATCTGTGACTAGGGGTCAGTATTTGAAACGTTTCAATGCTCTGTCCCTTTTTTTTTTTTCTGATGTTGCTATGTGCGACCTAAGGGGCTAAGGGTATGCCCAGACGTGGGTCACTTGTTCGCTCCACAACTGGATTCAAGCTAGCATTGCTGATGAGGGGTGAAACCCAAAAACTGGTCTGAAGATGCTTGTTTTTTGTCCATGGATGACCTTGCTTGGCAGTCCGTGCTGGAGTGTTCCAATGGGGAGCAGGGTCAAGAGTGATTTTCATATGGCTGAGTCCAAACTGGGGTAATATGTCGAGCAAAATAATGATGGACTAAACCCAGATCTGTGACTGGGGTGAGTGTTTGAAAAATTTCAGCACTCCGTCCATCATTTTGTTTTGTCCCAAGACTGACTGCTGCCTCCTTGGCACTCGCCATATTACGAGATTGTCGGGTTGCTGTTCGAAAGACCGGCGGAGAACTGCCGACATGCCAGCCATTCACAGTCTGTCGCCATGGCGGTCGGGGAAAAGCAGCTGCCATAGGGCGTTACAGAGAAGTGCACCGCTATCATTACGTGTTGGCTGTCCGATGAGTCCACCGTAGTGGTGGGACCACCTGCTTCGAGTCGGTGGAATGGAAGGCTTTGGGGTGCATACTCACCCACTTTCTTTTCTTCCATTCAGACTCCAACATGGATCCCTTTCTCCAGGTCCCTTCTTCACAACAGCATCTTGGTCATAAAGAAAACGACCCTGTCAATGCTGAAATACCGGTAAGTCCATTTTGTACCATATGCCCATTGATTGAACTGGCAACATATGGTCCAGACTCCAGCAATGGGTAGTAGGTATGTTTTCACATGTGTCATGCATATGTGTATATTTGACACGTGCAGTCAAAATATACACACAATCATTGATCAATATGGAAAAATATTCTTCGCCATCAGGAAGACCGTCAGCAGACCACCAGAAACCTTCTAATATGGCAGGTGAGAGATCGCCGCAGTGGCACAGTGGTCAGACTACCAAACTCATAATCAGGGCCTTAGTGCAGATTGCTGGAGGTTTCTTCATATGCTTCAATTGAAATGGTAGAAACAGCCTTGTATGTGGGGAAATGTTAAAATGGTTTTAATCATGGCTTGTTCAAAGTCTGTGATTATTTTGTGCAGGTGGTAGTTCTCTGTTTTATGTTTTCTGTGGTTTTGAATTTCATAGTAATTTCTACTTTGTTTATCTGGTAGTAGGGCATATATAATGGGATATTTGTGTTTTGATATTCATCATGAGTGGATAGGTTGGGACACATTTTGAAGGTCGCATCTAACATCCAGGTTTGGCAATGATTTAGTTTTAGTAAGTTATCTGGTGTAGAAAATAGTAGGGTTTGTCTGTCATTGACCCCCCACCTCCACAGACCAAGCACGAAACCTTGGCATCATACTGGACTACTCACTCACAATGAACCGCCAGATCAATGCTGTATCCTCATCATGCTTCCACATGCTTCACCTGCTTCGAAAAGACATTCAGATGGATCCCCACTGAATCCAGACAGACGGTCACCAATGCACTCATCAGCAGCAGACTCGACTACGGCAACTCACTCTACACCGGCATCACCCGGAAACTCCTCAGGAAACTAAAGTAAGTTCAAAATGCCACAGCCAGACTGGTCCTCAACATCCCCCACATCACGGAACACCTTTGAGAACGCCACTGGCTCCCAGTGAACAAAATATTCACCATTACGCTCCTCACACATGCCTACAAAAGCCCTCCATGATGCAGGACCAGCATATCTGAACCACTGCCTCTCATTCCACGTACTCACCAGACACATCCACGGATCCACAAGACTAGAACTTGCCTCCAAGACCCGGAACACCCTGCCTCTCCACCTCAGGCAAACCCCATCGCTGACCCAGTTCAAGCAAGATCTCAAGACCTGGCTCTTTGACTGAACCCCAGCGCCCAGACAGATCAGCAGCCCCCCACAGCCTCTCCTCAGCACCTTGAGACCTTCATGGGTGAGTAGCCACACTATACAAATCCCTGATTGATTGATTAAGCTGTCATATAGCATGAAGTGTTGCTCAAAATGGGTAATTTTAGGTATTTGGATATCTTGGTATCTTCTAGGGGCAGGAGGGGTATCACTGGTGCCTTTTTTTAGTTTGTGCAATTGAATGTTTTAAAGTAGCTATAGGTGATAGCTGTCCTGTGATGTGTTCAGGGACTTTAGGGAGTACATCTTTCAGGATTATTGCTGTGGGCTCCTGGGAGCTAGTGCTTGCCTCTCTTATATCCTGCAATACATCCCTTACTTTTTTATCTGTCACATTTGGGGGGTGGTTGTATTCCTTTATAACATCACTTTTTATAGTGGCCCTCCCATAGCATGCATTAGAATAAAATTAGTACATTTTCAATTAACATTTTCCATTGATGTACTTTCTTGGTTGTAAGTGTAGCCCATGTGACTTAGTAATTGCTTTCCTTCCTGGGATGGTATGTATCTTGTGCTTTTTGTCATTATGTCTGGAAATAGTGTTGTATAAGGAAATACAATTTCAAAATGTTTATACGTTTGTTATTTGCATGTAAAGTTATGCAACTACTTTTCTTATTTATACTATGTTCTTCTTAGATGTTTCACACTTTTTTGCAGCTTTTCCGTTCGTGGTGTTGTAATGTGGAGCAGGTGCTTTCTCTTTTGTTGGAAGAAAAAAAGTAGTTTCATTTTAAATGTTTATATTTTGGTCGTTTTTTGAAGATGAGGTTGTTAGGTTTTATCTTATTTGGTTCTGGGGTGAGTTTCTATTTTATAATAATGTACTTACTTTTTTATGTTTTTTTTCTGGTTTGTGATCGTGTTGGTTTTCGACAGGTTCACACTATCTCAAAATTGTAGTATTTTTCTTTAGTAAGTACATGTAAATAGCAATACAAGTTGGAGAGTGTTCTGTTACTTATTTGTTATTTTACAGTTTTAATGCTAATTAAAAGTAAGTTTTAGTTTAAAAGTTTTAGTTTAAATATACATTTTACTTACTTTGCAAGGTAGTTGTTGAGATGTATATATTTCTTTTTTCAGGGTCTGGTCAGAGAATCCGGCAGAGTTTCCTCCTCTTGCAGCATTTGTTGTTTTTCCAGTACTAAGTTGATAACATTTGTGTACCTTTTATATTGTTGATTTAATTGTCTGTGTGATTTTATTGGTAAAGTTTGTTTATAGTTTGATTTTATTGGTAAGTTTAGTTTTGTTTTCAAGTATTTTGATCAATTATGTCTTTCTATGGTAAATGCTAATTTATATTTTATTTTTATTGTTTAATATGTAGTTCAACACTTTTGAATATTATTCTGTTTATATCTATACATATATTATCTACTGGCGGTCGCCAGTAGATAGTTATAGTTAGGACCTATTTTCCATAGGAAATCCGCGACATTCTATTTGAAATAACTCTTGCGTCGGTTGACGAATCTTCGCGAAATTTTCAAACTTTATGGCCCGCTCCGGTCCGCTCCTACCCTGAAAGTCTCAGGGTGATTCGTCAAGCGGGGGCCGAGAAAAAAGGGGGGTCCCAAAACGTGTTTTCCCCATTCATTTTCCCATAGGAAACTTTAGACACGGCTACAGCCCGAACTGCTGAAAGGAATTACACCAAATTTGGCAAAGAGGTAGTTCTTGGTTCAGAAAGAACCCTTTTGTTAAATGGTGTAAATCCGTTCAGTAGTTGCGGAGAAATTAAAAAAATAAGAGTCACAAAATCAATTTCCCATAGGAAACTTTATGCAAGGCTACAGCCCGAACTGCTGAACGGAATTACACCAAATTTGGCAAAGAGGTAGTTCTTGGTTCAAAAAGAACCCTTTTTGTTAAATGGTGTAAATCTGTTCAGTAGTTGCTGAGAAAATCAAAAGTAAAAACACATATATATCTGGGCGGAGCCTAACCACACATGTCATCGTGAGATCTGATTGGCTGTCAGCACTTCATCCTGGAATTGCTGGCAGCCATCTTGGGACCAATATAAATGATAGTACCCCATTGAAATGCATTGTAGTGAATCAAAGATTTTGAGGGTTACCAAAAGGAGAACTATAAAGGGTGATAACAGACTTTAGTTACATTAGAATTCATTTGTTGATGGTACCATACTAATTTCAGGAATTGTGGTGTGTTCTAAGGTGATTTTACCCTGTGAAAAACCTTCTGCTGGGATATCATGAATCATGTTAGAGAGAAAACTATTTTCACATGCTTGTCCCATACAGTTTTGGAAGGTGCCCCAGAAGCTAAAATGAGAGCATATTTTCTGTAAATTCACATTATCTTTCTCAGTCATGTGAGAATGAAGTCTGACATTCTCAGTAAAACATGTACATCCAACAAGGGCAGAGACTGTCAGTTGATTCCTTTGTGTTCTACTGCAGCTTCCCAGAGTGTTCTAAAGAACAACTAGAGTGCTAACAGCCTTACTTATGACAAAAGTATGGCACACCTGAAGCCATCTTGATTGGAATAAACTGGTAACACTTAAAACATTTAATTTAAAAAGGAACAAAATGATGGGGTTCATCTTGTCATAGAAATTATGGTTAGTGCTCTGGAAAGAAAAATTAGGACATGTTTCAAGTGTGATCTCAAATATCTTCCTGTTATATTTCAACAGGAGCAGCCTGTCAGTTGATGCCTTTGTGTTCTACTGCAGCTTCCCAGAGTGTTCTAAAGAACAACTAGAGCGCTAACAGTCTTACTTATGACAAAAGTATGGCACACCTGAAGCCATCTTGATTGGAATAAACTGGTAACACTTAAAACATTTAATTTAAAAAGGAACAAAATGATGGGGTTCATTTTGTCATAGAAATTATGGTTAGTGCTGTAGAAAGAAAAATTAGGACATGTTTCAAGTGTGATCTCAAATATCTTCCTGTTATATTTCAACAGGAGCAGCCTGTCAGTTGATGCCTTTGTGTTCTACTGCAGCTTCCCAGCGTGTTCTAAAGAACAACTAGAGCGCTAACAGTCTTACTTATGACAAAAGTATGGCACACCTGAAGCCATCTTGATTGGAATAAACTGGTAACACTTAAAACATTTAATTTAAAAAGGAACAAAATGAGGGGGTTCATTTTGCCATAGAAATTATGGTTAGTGCTGTAGAAAGAAAAATTAGGACATGTTTTAAGTGAGATCTCAAATATCTTCCTGTTATATTTCAACAGGAGCAGCCTGTCAGTTGATGCCTTTGTGTTCTACTGCAGCTTCCCAGAGTGTTCTAAAGAACAACTAGAGTGCTAACAGCCTTACTTATGACAAAAGTATGGCACACCTGAAGCCATCTTGATTGGAATAAACTGGTAACACTTAAAACATTTAATTTAAAAAGGAACAAAATGAGGGGGTTCATTTTGCCATAGAAATTATGGTTAGTGCTGCAAAAAGAAAATTTAGTGCATGTTTTAAGTGAGATCTCAAATCCTCTTCTATTTCATTAGAAAATTCTGACATGCAGACTGAAACAATCACTTTCAATACCAGCAGTAGACTGCCAGTTAACTCCTTGGTGAGCAGTAGCTTTACTACAGTGATCTAATGAACAACTAGAGTAATAACATTCTGAATTTATGGCAAATGTGTGACACATCTGAATGCCTTCTTGATGGAATCAAAGTAAAAACTGAAAGCATTTCCTACTGAGGAGACTGCAGTAAATGAGGAAATTAGGAAACTTCATAACAAAGAAGTCTTCCAAGATGGCCACCAGTGAAAAAAGAGCCCAAATGTAGCACAAATATTACCCAGATGTAGCCCACATATAGCCCAATGACAAAAGTGTGCAAAACACTTTTTATTTTTTGTTTTTTGTAGTTTTATGTAGTGCAGACTGGTCAGGTATTGGAGCGTTGCATCTTAAAACATGACCCCCTACACTACAAAAACACCACTGCACTACCCTAAACCCTAAAACACTACCCCAGCACGACCCCCTACACTACACAAGCACTACTGCACTATCCTAAACCCTAAAACACTACCCCCAGCATGACCCCCTACACTACACAAACACCACTGCACTACCCTAAACCCTAAAACACTACCCCAACACCACTGCACTAACCTAAATCCTAAAACACTACCCCCAGCACGACCCCCGTACACTACCCAAACACCACTGCACTACCCTAAAACATGACCCCCTACACTACACAAACACCACTGCACTACCCTAAACCCTAAAACACTACCCCCAGCACGACCCCCTACACTACACAAGCACCACTGCACTACCCTAAACCCTAAAACACTGCCCCCAGCACGACCCCCTACACTACACAAACACCACTGCACTACCTTAAACCCTAAAACACTACCCCCAGCACGACCCCCTACACTGCCCGAACACCACTGCACTGCCCTAAACCCTGAAACACATACCCTAGCACGACCCCCTACACTGCCCGAACACCACTGCACTGCCCTAAACCCTGAAACACCACCCCTTCATGACCCCCTACACTGCCCGAACACCACTGCAATGCCCTAAACCCTGAAACACCACCCCCAGCATGACCCCTACACTGCCCGAACACCACTGCACTGCCCTAAACCCTGAAACACTACCCCCAGCAAGACCTCCTACACTGCCCAAACACCACTGCACTGCCCTAAACCCTGAAACATCACCCCCAGCAAGACCCCCTACACTGCCCGGACACCACTGCCCTAAACCCTGAAACACCACCCCCAGCACGACCCCCTACACTGCCCGAACACCACTGCACTGCCCTAAACCCTGAAACAGCACCCCCAGCACGACCCCCTACACTACCCGAACACCACTGCACTGCCCTAAACCCTGAAACACCACCCCCTGCATGACCCCCTACACTGCCCGAACACTACTGCACTGCCCTAAACACTGAAACACCATCCCCAGCACGACCCCCTACACTGCACGAACACCACTGCACTGCCCTAAACCCTGAAACACTACCCCCAGCAAGACCCCCTACACTGCCCGAACACCACTGCACTGCCCTAAACCCTGAAACACCACCCCCAGCAAGGCCCCCTACACTGCCCGAACACCACTGCCCTAAACCCTGAAACACCACCCCCAGCAAGACCCCCTACACTGCCCGAACACCACTGCACTGCCCTAAACCCTGAAACACCAGCCCCAGCACGACCCCTACACTGCCCGAACACCACCGCACTGCCCTAAACCCTGAAACACCACCCCCTGCACGACCCCCTACACTGCCCGAACACCACTGCACTGCCCTAAACCATGAAACACCACCCCCAGCACGACACCCTACACTGCCCGAACACCACTGCACTGCCCTAAACCCTGAAACACCACCCCCTGCATGATCCCCTACACTGCCCGAACACTACTGCACTGCCCTAAACGATGAAACACCACCCCCAGCACGACCCCCTACACTGCACGAACACCACTGCACTGCCCTAAACCCCGAAACACTACCCCCAGCAAGACCCCCTACACTGCCCGAACACCACTGCCCTAAACCCTGAAACACCACCCCCAGCAAGACCCCCTACACTGCCCGTACACCACTGCACTGCCCTAAACCCTGAAACACCACCCCCAGCATGACCCCCTACACTGCCCGAACACCACTGCACTGCCCTAAACCCTGAAACACCACCCCCAGCACGAACCCCTACACTGCCCGAACACCACTGCACTGCCCTAAACCATGAAACACCAGCCCCAGCACGACCCCCTACACTGCCCGAACACCACTGCACTGCCCTAAACCCTGAAACACCACCCCCAGCACGACCCCCTACACTGCCCGAACACCACTGCACTGCCCTAAACCCTGAAACACCAGCCCCAGCACAACCCCGTACACTGCCCGAACACCACTGCACTGCCCTAAACCCTGAAACACCACCCCTCAGCACGACACCCTACACTGCCCGAACACCACTGCACTGCCCTAAACCCTGAAACACCACCCCAGCACGACCCCCTACACTGCCCGAACACCACTGCACTGCCCTAAACCCTGAAACACCACCCCCTGCACGACCTCCTACACTGCCGGAACACCACTGCACTGCCCTAAACCCTGAAACACCACCCCCAGCACGACCCCCTAAGCTGCCCGAACACCACTGCACTGCCCTAAACCCTGAAACATCAACCCCAGCAAGACCCCCTACACTGCCTGAACACCACTGCCCTAAACCCTGAAACACCACCCACTACACTGCACGAACACCACTGCACTGCCCTAAACCCTGAAACACCACCTCCAGCAACACCCCCTACACTGCCTGAACACCATTGCTCTGCCCTAAATCCTGAAACACTAGCCCCAGCATGACCCCCTACACTGCCCAAACACCACTGCACTGCCCTAAACCCTGAAACACCAGCCCCAGCAAGACCCCCTACACTGCCCGAACACCACTGCACTGCCCTAGACTCTGAAACACCAGCCCCAGCAAGACCCCCTACACTGCCCGAACACCACTGCACTGCCCTAAACCCTGAAACACCAGCCCCAGCATGACCCCCTACACTGCCCCGAACACCACTGCACTGCCCTAAACCCTGAAACACCAGCCCCAGCACGACCACCTACACTGCCCGAACACCACTGCACTGCCCTAAACCCTGAAACACCAGCCACAGCACAACCCCCTACACTGCCCGAACACCACTGCACTGCCCTAAACCCTGAAACACCAGCCCCAGCACGACCCCCTACACTGCCCGAACACCACTGTACTGCCCTAAACCCTGAAACACCAGCCCCAGCACGACCCCCTACACTGCCCAAACACCACTGCACTGCCCTAAACCCTGAAACACCACCCCCTGCATGACCCCCTACACTGCCCGAACACCACTGCACTGCCCTAAACCCTGAAACACAACCCCTGCAGCACCCCCTACACTTCCCGAACACCACTGCACTGCCCTAAACCCTGAAACACCACCCCTGCACCGCCCCCTACACTGCCCGAACACCACTGCACTGCTCTAAACCCTGAAACACCACCCCCAGCACGACCCCCTTTACTGCTCGAACACCACTGCACTGCCCCAAACCCTGAAACACCACCCCCAGCACGACCCCCTACACTGCCCGAACACCACTGCCCTAATCCCTGAAACACCACCCCCTGCACGACCCCCTACACTGCCCGAACACCACTGCACTGCCCTAAACCCTGAAACACCACCCCCTACACTGCCCGAACACCACTGCACTGCCCTAAACCCTGAAACACCACCCCCAGCACGACCCCCTACACTGCCCGAACACCACTGCACTGCCCTAAACCCTAAAACACCACCCCCAGCATTACCCCCTACACTGCCCAAACACCACTGTACTGCCCTAAACCCTAGAACACTACCCCCAGCATGACCCCCTACACTACCCGAACACCACTGCACTACCCTAAACCCTAAAATACTACCCCCAGCACAACCCCTACACTACCCGAACACGACTGCACTGCCCTAAACCCTCAAACACTCCCCCAGCACGACCCCTACACTACCCGAACACCACTGCACTGCCCTAAACCCTAAAACACTCCCCCAGCACGACCCCCTACACTACCCGAACACCACTGCACTGCCCTAAACCCTAAAACACTCCCCCAGCACGACCCCCTACACTACCCAAACACCACTGCACTGCCCTAAACCCTAAAACACTACCCCCGCATGACCCCCTACACTACCCAAACACCAATGCACTACCCTAATCCCTAAAACACTACCCCCCGCATGACCCCCTACACTACCCTAAACCCTAAAACACTACCCCCGCATGACTCCCTACACTACCCAAAGACCACTGCACTACCCTAAACCCTAAAACACGACCTCCTACACTACACAGACACCACTGCACTACCCTAAACCCTAAAACACTTCCCCCTACACTACACAAACACCACTGCACTACCCTAAACCCTAAAACACTACCCCCCGCAGTACCCCTACACTACCCAAACACCACTGCACTAACCTAAACCCTAAAACACTACCCCCAGCAGTACCCCCAACACTACCCAAACATCACTGCACTACCCTAAATCACTACCCCCAGCACGACCCCCTACACTACCCAAACACCACTGCACTACCCTAAACCCTAAAACACGACCCCCAGCACGACCCCCTACACTACCCAAACACCACTGCACTACCCTAAACCCTAAAACACTACCCCCAGCACGACTCCCTACACTACCCAAACACCACTGCACTACCCTAAACCCTAAATCTACCCCCAGCATGACCCCCTACACTACACAAACACCACTGCACTACCCTAAACCCTAAAACACTACCCCCAGCACGACCCTCTTCACTACCTAAACACAACCGCACAATTTGTTACAGGCGTTGCAACGCAGGCCTGTGGTGCTTACTGGAAGTACCTAGTGGGCTAGTTGGGCCCCAGGGACCCTCAGGATTCAAGGTGACCTAATCCCCCAACTTAAAACGCACCACGGGGCGCGTTTGCACAGTGGTAAAGGGAGGGGCGGGGCCTCAGGTGACATGTGCGCAAACATGCCCTGTGGTGCGTTTTAAGTTGGGGAATTAATTCCTTTGAATCCTGAGGGACCCTGGGGCCAACTAGCCCACCAGGTACGTTCAGTAAGCACAACAGAGTTGCGTTGCAGAGAGGTGAAAAAGGTGCGTGGCCTCGGAACGCCTCTCTGCAACTCAGCTCTGTGGTCCTAACTGTAGGTACCTGGGGGCTAGTTGGGCCCCAGGGACCCTCAGAATTCAAGGGGACTTAATCCCGCAACTTAAAACGTGCCACGGGGTGCGTTTGCACACATGTCACCTCAGGCCCCCCTCCCTTCACCACTGTGCAAACGCGCCCCTGTAGCGCGTTTTAAGAGGTAGTTTTAATCCCCCTGCCCTATTATGTACTAGGGACTTGCAGAGGAGGTCATGCTAATCACAGGGGTACCCCAACGCATAGTGTTCCCTAGTGTATGTAGGTGTTTTCACTGTATTCTAAGTGTCTTTTAGCATAGCACTGGCTCTGGTTAGTCAGAGTCAGTTACCACCAGTACCCGTCTGAAAAAGTTGTGGGCACAGGATGATTTTGCAACAAGGCCTCTTTCTGCTCCTCTGTTGGTTCTTTCTGCACATCTTTTGCTTCTTTCTGTGCGTTTTTTCTTCTTTCTTCACATGTCCTACCTCTGTAGGCATAGTTAGAAACTAGCATTTAAAAAAACCTTTGAAATTCACTTAAAAAACCATAGGTTTTAGGGGCGTTATAGTTAGAAATTAGCATTTAAAAAACCTTTGAAATTCACTGAAAAAACCATAGTTTTCAGGCACGTTATAGTTAGAAATTAGCATTTAAAAACCTTTGAAATTCACTGAAAAACCATAGGTTTTAGGGACAGTTATAGTTAGTTGGACATTTCACTCGTACAAAACCCGTGAAATTCCCCGTTATAGTTAGTTCAGCTAACTATAACTCGCGCCCGCAATGCACTGCTGATGACGTCACATATTACATCACTCATGACATGGTCAGTGACATCACTGATGACATCACTGATGACAACTCAAATGACATCACTGCTTGATATAATAGAGGTGGCGAAACATACAAATACATTTAAAAACAAGCAGGTTTTATTCTTGCTGCGTTCTATGTCTCTTAAAAGACTTCTTAATTGTATAAAAAGCGACGAACAACGGGGCTTTTTTCTTTTCCCCTTTTTTTTTTTTTCATTTTTGCATCCTTAAGAGTGGTCTTTATATATACATATTTGAATGAAATATTCTGTACTCTTGCTAATAGGGACATCATTGTCTTCTTTTTAGGGGCATATCATAGCCCGACGTTCATCGTGGAATTATCAGTAAGTTTTTCTACGTATTAAATATCCACTAAAAGAAGTGGGATTTTGTATAGGTGCCTTATTTTAAATACATTTTAATACTTGACCGAAGTGAAAATGATTCACATATTTTTCGGGCTTTTGGCGGATATTAGTATGTATTAACATGTCGGTGGTAAAATATTTGTTCTATTAATTTTCCTTGGAGCTATTTAAATTATAAGAATGGCTTAGTGATAGTGGGCTCAGTGTGACGAGTTCTTTCAACTATAAAAGAACAATATCTGTATTTTTCTTATCACTCTTTTTCAGATGCCTATTATAATATTTCTATGAAATTATGGAAACTATCTTTGTTCTGAATAAAAATACTCTTTCTTGTAGGTACTTAATTACTAGGTTCTTTTAGTCTAACTATACAAGATTAATTATTTATTCTTGGATACTTATTTACAAAACTGTTCTGTCTCTCTTTTAATTTATACT